>OY757010.1:129649612-130249612 GCA_963580285.1 Lucinisca nassula | reverse complement strand
ATTATTTAATTTTGTTCGAAATTATAGGAGAATTACCGTATATATTATATTGAGTCTTGAATGCTTCGAAGGCTTTGTTTAGAGTGTGCTATGGTAGTTCATACTTACTTGCCTCTGAATCTTAAGGTTACAGGAATGAGCCCACAAAGCAGTTGCTTTGGATAGTTTTTAATGTTTAAATACATTCTGTTACAAATGCAAAAGCTACTCACATTTTTTTCAGCAAAAATACCAATCTTTCTGATATTGTACAGACTAGAACAGCTAAAATATTGACAACTAATGAGCTTGTAGAAGTCTCTGTGGTGTAGTGGATAAGCTACTCACCTCATAAACCAGGGGTCGTAAGTTCAATCCTGGGTTTCTCCAGACTTTCGGATGAGCCTTAAAACCAAGGTCCCATCTCCTTGTGTCGCCTTAGCTTTTGGTGGGACTTAAATCTCAAACACACTCTTTCACCAATGAGCCAATATTAACCCATAAAATGTCAATCAAGGCAATTGTTGTCTGCTTTGCCGTCTGCTGGTTACTTTAAAAGTGATTTTTTTGTAAACAGTCTGGACCCAGATCAGACTGCTCCTGTAGGGCCCACACTGTTCGCCTGTATGCAAAATTATTTTTAAAAAGTTTGCCAAAAAAAAATTCAGCAGACGACATATTCAGATGTAATTTTTCTCGGTATCTTGAGGGTTAAGCTATATGATTCAAATGGAATAAACAACATTCACCTTGTTTGCATTATCTGCTGGTTCCTAGTTTGAAGGTTATCAGTGTTGGAAAAACAGGAAACCAGACCCCCATGACCTTCAAAGGTCAGGGGGGTCTGGTTACCTGTTTTTCCAATATTGATAATGTGCAAGCTGGGAACCAGCAAATGATGCAAATATGGTGAATGGGTTTTGACTCCTTCTTTTCTGGAAACATGGGCAAAAGTGCAGACCAAGATCAAATGTTGAATAATGTGGCATCTGATCAGGACTTTCATAGTGTTATGTTAAACAGGATTTTCCGTCAAAAATACAATAATAAAAAAATATACCGATCATCTCTAAAATGCATCTTTTAAATGACAAATGGACTTGTCCAACATATAACAGTGGAAGAGTCCACCAGTATACAATGGGTTTGGAGAAACAGCAGGAGAAGTTTAATTAAAGTTTGCTAGGGCATTACTTGTGATTTATATCTTAATGAAAATGCAAATACACGTAAAAGAATAATTTGAGTGGCACCAAGCGAAAATGCATCTTCCCATGTATGTGCTCAGCAAAAACTCAGATCAGCCTGTGCAACTTAACAGGCTGATCAGAGTCTTCGCTGAGCACTAAAAGAACGACCTTTGACCTAAACCATCTTCATACAGAAGAAGGAGAAGCTTGTTTATCATATAACTTCACCGTTATTTAGTGGATAACGTCATGTCATAAAAATTATATGACCACATGTGTAATACACCCCAACCTCTTTATAACACTACTGTTGGGGTCCAAACCAGAAACCCTGTTAGTTAAACAACCGTGTTATATCCAAACAAAAATGTATAGATTGTATAGAAAAATGACCATTTATGGTCATTTTTCTATATAATCTATACATTTTTGGGATCCATCTCAAAACCATGTTATATCCAAAACCATATTATAATGAACAGTGTTATAAGGAGGTTGTGGTGTAATAACACATTGTTACTGATGGGTAACATCATGACACTATCAGTGACAGCCCTGTGTTTTCCTTTGAACTTCTTCAGCGATAAAACCAGATTTGAAATCATTATATAACTAGATGGTGACGGTATACCATCGCAAATACCCGCTTCTATGAATAACACTAAAGATATATCTCTTTGAACCTTTGACCTTGGGGTCATGTTGAGGCCAAGGTCACACCAAAAGTAGCCCAGTGCCGTCTACAACCCATGTACTATCCACAGGCAAAGTTTGAAAAGTGTACTTTAACCAGTTTCAGAAGAGATCCATTCCAAAGAAACATGACGGATGTACGTACACACACACATACATACATACATACATACATACATACATACATACATACACACACACACACACACACACACACACACACACACACACACACACACACACACACACACACACACACACACACACACACACACACACACACACACATATGCGGCAGGGCTTGAGATATCATGTCATCTCAATGTCAGGTAAAAGTCCCACAAAATTGTAAGCAACATCTCCAAAATGACCTTTACAGTGTTGACAGGGGTGTTAAACCTCAAATCAAACAAACAAACAAGCAAACATACATACAGACAGACAGACAGACAGACAGACAGACAGACAGACAGACAGACAGACAGACCCACGAACTGACAGACACTCGACTCTGACAAAAAAACAATATACCCAATTTTTCTTCGAAAAAGCAGGTATAGTAAACAGAATCTTTCACTCATGGTCTTTTCATATGAAATTTATGAAACTAGCCAAAGTCTCATTTTATCAATTTCATATGAAATAACCTGTCTTGTAAGATCCTATAAGTATATGCTGACTGATTTGAGTGTTTGCAGATTGCATGATGTCCGAGGATACTTTTTCGCTTGGCTTAACAGCCCATTGTACACATAAATCAACAGGGAACCCTTGGAATTAACAGCACAGTAATAAAAATTAACATGCAAATTACAGCTAATGGGATTGGATGCAATTGACAATATTTCGGCCAGTTTTAATCCTTAGCTCTCAGGGTAAAAATTTAAGCAGAAGACATTTTAAAATATTTCTCTTATTTTTCCCAGTTGACAGATTTTGACATTTCATGCAAATTGTCTCCATTGGAGACAATTTGCATAAAAGGTCAAAACCTGTTTTTGACAATTTGCATAAAATGTCAAAACCTGTTTTGACAATTTGCAGAAAATGTAAAAATCTGTTTTCAGGGAGAATTTCACATCTGCTGAATTAGCCAAGAGTATGATAGGTCAATGAGGGGCTGAAGTTACTTCCTGTTTGCTTTCCTGTATACTAACCCTTCTGAAAAAAGGGGCCCGGTCTTGTGGTTTGGTTTGGAGTTTGGCAACCAATCAACACAATTTATGTCATATCCAGCTGTTAAATTTACCTAAGCACACTTTTTCTGGTGATCATGCTGTGGGTTTGATACCTGTCGGACTGGCAACATTCTTTCTTAGAGAAGAAATCATGAAATCATTTCGGCAGAAATTCTCTCCCTTCCACTGGTTTAAGAAGGCAGTTGTCAGTTTCTGATGAAAGAATATGCACTGTTCCGGTCAACTGCTTATGTACAAGCCTGCCAAGAAAAATGTGGTTAGGGTTATCAGACCAGCTTGTTATGTCCTAAATAGTGTTGACTGGGCTGGTAAACCCCAAATCAACAAAACAAACAAAACGTCACTACAGCTGGTGTTAAGGGAATGTGTGGTGGCCGTAAAAAGACTTCCTGCCCTTCATCATAGTGTAATAATTGTCCTTTGGGATCATTGATTCCATTGTAGGGCTTTAAAAATATTTGAGGGTCACGGATGAGGCCTAATTGGCCGTAACTAGCAAGTCTGGCCAAGAAAACTTGTACACTCCATATTTTTCAGTTCTTTGATGTATTTCTTGCTTCCGAAGGATAACCCTCTTGTAGAACATATTTTTCCCATTGTATGTTGGGAAACCCCGAAAGGGGTACCTGGGAAACAGTGCAGGCCCAGATCAGACGCTGCGATCAGGGCCTGCACTATTTGCTACAGAATTTTCCATAAAAAATAGAATAAAAACAAAAAAAATAGGCCTGACACCCCTTATTTGACAAATGGACTTGTCTACATACAGAATGAGGAATGGAAGAGTCCACTCAGCATGCAATGGGTTAAAGACTGAAATGAAGGCCTGTTAACCATTTCATACAGATATCTACATATATGCAAACAGTGTAGATCTAGGTGAGATGGCATCATGGTTAGCAATCTCATCAAGGTCTTCCCAGTTTGGCAATCTGTTAATGATTTAGAAAAAAAAAATACTGGACATGTCAAAGTGTCCATTTCACAAACTAAGGGCTGAAAGGTTGAACACTGTACCACATTTGTACATGCAGACAGGCCTGGGCAAACAGTGTAGACCCAGATGAGATGCCACAGAATGTGGCATCTCATCAAGGTCTACACTGTTTGCCACTTATCCAGCTATTTTTACACACAACATCAGGTAGTGGTTTTGCCCCTGCCCATTAGGGCTTGAAGAAATAGATTGGGCTGCATGATGCTTCCACGCAGAGCTGAAACCGACCGTACACGAGTACTGGTAAACTGCTTAGAAGGTCTAAGCCTGCCCAGGCAAAGTGGTGCGAGTCTGCCCGTCCATGCTTATAAACCATATTGGTTTCATTGGGCGACAGGACTTGAGATGTCATTTCATCTCAATGTTGGGTAAGAGGCCCCACAAAATTGGAAGCAACGACTCCAAAACGACCTAAATAGTGTTGACGGGGATGTTAAACCTCAAATCAAACAAACAAACATCAGGTAGTAAATTGGTTCAAATTTTAGAACAAGTATGGGAAGGAGGTGAGGTGTACGGAACCCGGGAAGGGACATGAATTTGTTTATACCCCCGGCATACGAAGTATGCAATGGGGGTATATAGTTTTTGTCTTTTCCGTCTGTCTGTCTGTCCGTAAACAATTATTTTGTGTCATACCCCATGGGGGTATATAGTTTTTGTCTTTTCTGTCTGTCTGTCTGTCTGTCTGTCCGTAAACAATTATTTTGTGTCAAAGATATCTCAGGAACTGCTTCACATAGAAACTTGAAATTTTGCACACATGATCAGTATGACTACTTGTATTGTGGGAAAGAAAATAAGGGCCAAGGGGTCAGGCCTTTTAGAGTTATTTCCCTTTGTAGTTCTTGCTGTTTAATAGTGTATATTTTTATTTTGTGTCAAAGATTTCTCAATAACTACTGTACATAGAAACTTGAAATTTTGCAAACATGATCAGTATGACTAGTTGTATTGTGGGAAAGAAAATAAGGGCCAAGGGGTCAGGCCTTTTAGAGTTATTTCCCTTTGTAGTTCTTGTTTCAGCTGAGGTGATGGCACTGGCCGGGGGTATACGTGCCCCACTGGGCACTTTTGTCTAGTTTAATGTGTTGTGCAAACAAGAGATTAAGTTGTGCGAGCAAGATATTAGACAACATAATTTATCTTATGCAGACAACATATTATTTTGTTCGTACAGCTTAATATCTTGTGCGCACAAGATATTATCTTGTTCACACAACATATTATCTTGTTTGCACAACATAGATCTTGGGAAGTTGTGGTAACAAGATAATATCTTGTGCGCACAACTTATAAAAAAATAAAATCATGTCCCTTCCCGGGTTCCGTAGAGGTGTCCAAATAATTAGGGTAAATACAGTACGTACTTGGTGGTGTCATCTAACGTAGCCGCATTGTTGTGAGTTATTTCATGCTGTGGAGTAAATTAATATTAACTTCATATCTACAATCTTACCATAGATGAATTCACCTTCAGGGGATTAGTTGGATTGAGACCGAGACATGCAAGTTTTCAGTTTTTTGAGTCCCAGGTCAGGCTATGCCGAGCAGCTTAAGACTTAACAAAACAGAAAATGAGCCTGAGATTTTTGTCGAGATCTCCTACCAGAGTGTTCTTGGTAACTCCAAATTTGGAGTATTTTACTCCAACTTTTCATTTCATTTTGGAAAGTGTCAATAGAAAAGTATGGTAAAACTCATAACTATTTCTAGAGGACAGCATTTTTACTCCAATTTTCAAAATTCTAGTGAGAACCCTCCAATCCCATTATTGCTTGTTTTTCTCTCCCAGCTATTTTAAAGAAAGTGCTTTGCATGATAAAGTCATAGACATCAGACTCTTTAAGTATACAAAAAAGCAATATACATAATAACCCCTTCACATAAAAGTACCTCAAAAATCCTAAAAATACAGACACCTTGAAGACTTTCTGTAATTCTTCTAAAATAATAACAAATTTGTTGTCAGTTTCCCACTGTACTGGTTAACCGCTTACATATAAGCCTGCCCAGGAACAGTGTGGATAGGTAAACTGACGGGCCAAACAATGACCTAAATAGTGTTGACTGGGCTGTTAAACTCCAATACAAACAAACAAACAAACAAAACCAGCAAGGAGTCTAAAAGGTGCAGATGGAATGACAAACAGTATAGACCCTGATCAGACTCCAGGACAGTCTGATCTAGGTCTGCACAGTTTGCTTAGACCTGTCTGTCCCAATACTTAGGATCATTACGGTACTAAAACTGAGAAGTGTTGAGGTTTCAACCCCATTATTGCTCGTTCTTCTTTCTTAGCTATTTTAACCCATTGAATGTGGGGAAACCCTTAAAGGGGTACCTGGGCAAACAGTGCAGACCCAGATCAGACGCTTCAGAATGCGGCATCTGATCAGGGACTGCACTATTTGTTAACAGAATTTTCAGTCAAAAATAGAATAAAAATGAAAAACAAGAGGGCCATGATGGCCCTGGATCGCTCACCTGATCCATAGGGTAACAAGTGGGCCCCTGGGAGAGCCATTATTAGCCCCGGGCTATAATTTGAATAATCTTGGTAGTAGTCCAAAAGGTGAAGCTAATCATACCAAATATCAAAGACCGGAGCCTTCTGGATTCAGACAAGAAGATTTTTAATCGTTTTCCTTATATAAGTCTATATAAAACTTGGGGTCCCTAGTGCGGGGCCTTTTTTTGCTATAATTTAAACAATCTTCGTAGAAATCCACAAGACAAAGCTTCATACCAATTATCAAAGACCTGGACCTTGTGGTTTCAGAGGAGAAGATTTTTAAAGATTTTCCCTATATAAGCCTATGTAAAAACCAAAGGGCTCCGGGGGCATTTTTGGCCCCAGGGCTATAATTGGAACAATCTTGGTAGAGGTCCACTAGATGAAGCTTCATACCAAATATCGAAGACCTGGGCCATGCGGTTTCAGAGAAGAAGATTTTTTAAGTTTTCAGTAAAAAAATCTAATTTTGGCTCCTGTGACCCAGATGTGCAACGGACCGGAACCATTTGAACAACTTTGAAAGGGGACCACCTAAGGATCATTCCTGTGAAGTTTGGTCAAAATCCGATCAGTGGTTTAGTAGATGTCGTTTGAAGACAAAGTTTACGCACACATGCACACATGACGGATGATGGACAAAGAGTGATCCCAAAAGCTCACCTCGACATGTGAGCTAAAAATAGGCCCGACACACCTTATATGACAAATGGAAGAGTCCAGTAGTATACAATGGGTTAAAGAGTGTGCTTTGACATCAGACTATTTAAGTATATGTCGTAGTCCAAATAAGAATGTAGCCAGATCCGGAATCTGGCTAGGCCAAATAGGAATTCTTATTTGGCCTAGGCCAATTCCGGATCTGGCTAGATTAATATTTAGTTTAGCCAGATTCCGAATCTTTTTCATTGACAGCCATGAAATTGTTTGGGCAGGTACATGAAGTTCAGTTTTACTGGGTCAGTAGGGTGACAGCAACTAAATTATTTTTAGGTTGGTCTCATGTTTTTAAAAGACAAATAAGATATGATTTTTAATTTTTATAAAAACAAATTCAAATTATAAGATCAGATTCATTAAATAAAGTTATCTTCTGTCATCAACCATTGTTATTATCTGCACAATATTCATGATATTGATATTTCTCTTTTCTTATTTCTGCTCTACATACACAATAAGAGTGTGTTTGAGTTTTATGTCCCATCAACAGCTAAGATCATACAGAGACCGGACCTCGGTTGAAAGACTCATCTGAAAGTCTGTAGAAGCCCAGGATCGAACCAACGTACTCTGATTATGAGGCGAGTAGCTTACCCTTTACACCACAGGGACTTCTATATACGAAAACAATGTCACCTTCACACAAAATGTACATTTTTTTTAGCTCACCGTCACGTAGTGACGAGGTAAGCTTTTGGGATCACTTTTTGTCCGTCGTCAGTCGTGTGTCTGTGGGTGTGTGCGTCCGTGCATAAACAATTTCTTCAAAGGACATCTCCTCCTAAACCACTGATCGGATTTTGACCAAACTTCACAGGAATGATCCTTAGGTAGTCCTCTTTCAAAGTTGTTCAAATGGTTCCGGTACGTTGCACATCTAGGTCACAGGAGTCAAAAATAGATTTTTTTCACCGAAAACTTAAAAAATCTTCTCTGAAACCACAAGGCCCAGGTTTTTGATATTTGGTATGAAGCTTCATCTAGTGGACCCCTACCAAGATTGTTCAAATTAAAGTGCTGGGACCAAAAATGCCCCCACCCTGGGGCCCTTTTGTTTTGCATGGGCTTATATAGGGAAAATCTTTAAAAATCTTTTACTCTGGTTTTACATAGACTTGTAACTTGTATAGGGAAAATCTTTAAAAATCTCCTTCTGTGAAACCATAAGGCCTATAGGTCTTTGATATTTGTTGTGAAATTCCATCTAGTGGACCTCTATCAAGATTGTTCAAATTATAGCCCTGGGGCCAAAAATGCCCCCACCCCGAGACCCTTCGGTTTTACATGGACTTATATAGCGAAATCTTTAAAAATCATCTTCTCTGAAACTGCAAGGCCCAGGTCTTTGATATTTGGTGTGAAGCTTCATCTAGTGGACCTCTATCAAGATTGTTTAAATTATAGCCCTGAGGCCAAAAATGCCCCCGCCATGGGGCCATTTGGTTTTACATAGGCTTATGTAGGGAATATCTTTAAAAAAATCTTCTTCTCTGAAACTGCAAGGCCCAGGTCTTTGTGATATTTGTTGTGTAGCTTCATCCAGTGGACCTTTGCCAAGATTGTTCAAATTATAGCCTTTGTTGATATTTGGTATGAAGCTTCACCTATTTAGACCTCCCTCAACATTATGCACATTATAGCCCTGGGGTCAATAATGGCCCTCCCCGGGGCCCACTTGTTACTCTATGGATCAGGTGAGTGATCCAGGGTCATCATGGCCCTCTTGTTTCTATTTTAGGTTCCAAAGTGTACCCAATTTCATTTTTGGAATAAGAATAAGAAAATTGGTAAAGCCAACTTTTCCTTGTATAAAGTGGGGTTGATCAGTACATTAATCTCCTACTCAAATTAACCCTTATCCCACTGAACTACAACAAACCTGACTTTTGCAAACAGTGTAGATCCAGATCAGAGAAGCCATCTGACCAGGATCTACACTGTTTGGCGATCAGTTTGCAAAATTAAGTGAATAAATTATTTCAAGCAATTTGATTGGTTGATAGACAGAAATGGGTGTGGCAGATTAAGCTACCCAGCAGGATACAGGTTAAATATTCTTGGTGTTTGGAGTATTTTACCATTTTAATTATGAATTAAGCATAAAGTCGGATGTGCATCTTAGTGGTGATAAGGAGGGCGCGGGTTCGATACCTGCCGGGGTCGGCAACATTCTTTCGTGGAGATTGTCTGTGATCATTCTCTCTCTTCCGCTGATTCAAGAAGGGCAGTTGTCAGTTTCTGGCAAAAGAATATGCACTGTACTGGTTAACCGCTTATATATAAGCCTGCCCAGGTAAAGTGTAAATAGGTCAACTGACCGGCTCAAAAATGACCTAAAATAGTGTTGACTGGGCTGTTAAACTCCAATACAAACAATTAAGCATAAGATTAGACTTAAAAAATATTTTTTTGCGAAAATAATAAATTATTTCTTTTGAAAAACGAAAATCAAATTATCTGACTTATTGATAGTACATCTGAATTCAGAAGTCATTAAAATGTTATAATGGGAAAGAAAGCCAGTTATCCTATTTCCTTCTCATTTAATTACAAGAGATTCTGTTATCTTTAATGATATTTGTAGAATATAAAAGATTAAAGTTTGCCTGTAGACAGACTGTTACCTAGACAACATAACATGATATCTGATTATGGGCTTATGATAGATTTATGGAAAATCTAGTACTTTATAGAGAGCCGGAAGCAGAAAAAGCTTTCAGACTGAATGTAGTCATATTTCCTGAATCACTCCTCTTTCAAATATATAAAATCTTAATGTACCAATATTGTCTTTAATCCCATCTTGGATTGATTTCCTGAATCTAGGCTAATTCAGCAGCCCACAAAGTGTTAATATTTTTCATATTGTCGTGTCTGCTATATTGGCGCGATATAGGTGCCCGATTTTCCGTCCGTTTGTCCATGCATCCGTTCGTCTGTTCGTCAGTACATGTCCCAGATACTTAACGGGGTGTATGTTCTGTACTTTTAATACTTAATGAGGTTTATTCCGTAAATTTTCAACCCCACAATACCATCCATAACTGTTTGTGGGGTTAGTGGCTGTACAATGCTAAATAATGGGGTTAAAGCGATGATAGAGTTAACATTGGGACCCCCAGAATGTACGTCTCATAAGAACATCCCTTCATTTGTCTGTTCGTTTGTCCATTTGTCAAGGCTTCAACATTTGCGACCACCCTAGCGTTCACCCCATTGGTCAAGTTTATTTCTCAAGAACTATAAGAGCTTCATTAATGATACTTGGTACAAACTTGTATCTGTAGATGGCAACTTAAATGCAAACATATTTGACCTTGACCTACATTTCATGGTTCACTAACTTAGTAAAATATTGTGACCACCCTATTGTTCACCCTAATGGCCAAGTTTATTTCTCAAGAACTATAAGAGCTTCATTAATGATATTTTGTACAAACTTGTATCTAGGGATGGCAATTTTAATGCAAGCATCCATATTTGACCTTGACCTACATTTTATGGTTCACTGACTTTGTGCAATATTGTGACCACCCTAGCGTTCACCCTAATGGTCAAGTTCATTTCAAAAGAACTACAAGAGCTTTTTTGATGATACTTGGTACAAACTTGTATCTAGGGTTGGCAAATTTATGCAAGAATCCATATTTCACCTTGACCTAAATTTCATGGTTCACTGACTTAGTGAAATATTGCATCAACCCTAGTGTTCAACCTAATGTTTAAGTTCATTTCTCAACAGCTGTTAGAGCTTCATTAACGATACTCGGTTCAATCTAGGAATGACAACTTTTATGGAAGCATTAATATTTGACCTTGTCCTAGATTACATGGTTCGGTGACTTTGCGCTCCAAAAGGCGCGACATAGCCTTTGGTGGAATTCTTGTTTTTCCCAGAACTGGGCAATAAGGATAAAATCTCTTGCTCAAGGAAACAACACTTGGCGCTTAAGTGGTTCGAACCGGCTACTTCTCAATCTCAAATCCGATGCTTTACCACAGCGCTCCATGTTATATGAAAAAAAAAAAACAAAACATTTTCTTAGAAAATTAGAAAAATATTTAAAAATGTCTGTCGCAAAAACAAACAAAAAAAACCCAGCATGCAGAGCGTTAAGTACCTAGAGAATTCTTCCCATAGGTGTAGGTAGCCGTAGATTCATATTTACATAGTGTTTAGCTTACCAGAGCCGAAGGCTCACAGGGAGCTTATAGGATAGACAGTGATCTTCATTAAGGCTGTCACGATTAATCGTATAATCAATTAATCGATCGATAAATTCCACAAAAATGATTATCATTTCTGATTTGCTTTTAATTGATTACTTGATAGGTACAATTTACTACCCAAAGTCATGCCTAAAATAGCTGGAAGAGTGGCAAACAGCGCAGACCCTGATGAGACGCTGCATTATGCGGCATTCTCATCTGGGTCTACACTGTTTGCTCAGGCCTGTCTGTTCAAATATACATATGGTAAAGTGGAACAAATGGTAAGAGTCATGCTCAGACGGAAAGCCAGACAGGTAAAATAATGACAAAAACCTTAGCGATTACTAATCGGTTATCGATCGCAATGACATGACTGATAATCGATTATCTTTTTAGCTCCGATCAGCCAGCCCTAATTTTCATGACTAAGAACAAAAAGTTTTACTCACCCAACTCATAGGGTATCATATCGCATCAGTGGGGCTGGGAAGTGAAAGTGGATCTGGTCCACATGATTAAGATGGTTGTCTTGTTTTGTTTGATTTAAAGGTTTAATGTCCCAGTCAACACTGTAAAGGTCATTTTGGTGACGTTGCTTCCAATTTTGTGGGACTTTTACCTGACATTGAGACGAAATGACATCTCAAGCCCTGCCGCCCAATGAAACCAATGGGGACAGGCAAACAGTTAGGGCCCAGACCAGACTGCTCCTACAGGAGCAGTCAGATATTGGTCCACACTGTTCGCATACGAGCACCGCATGCGGGTGCCAACACTCGACTGCAGCTCCTTTTCACAATGAACAACTAGTCCGAGTTTCGAGTAAATATGTTCGGTAATGAAAGAGATATTACAAAATGTCCAAATTTTTGCACGACGATGACGCAGACGAAAATGTCCAAGTTTTTGCACGATGACGATGCCAGAGCTATGACGGTCTTATCGAAAAAATAAATTTGGCTGCCAGGGACTTGGGCCCTTTTTGCACACATTACGATAACACACCCGTGCGACATAGTGCATTTTGTCAATCTCTAAAATGGCTACTTCTCTGATGAAAATCCGTGATATTTTTCTTATAAATGCTCAAAACATAGGTTAGTGGGTGCTCATTGAGGCGGTTCTAACGAGTACCCACAGCCTATGTCTTGGAGCAGAAATAAGAACAAAATTGGTTACCCCCGTAAACCCCAGTTTTCTCTATATAAACTCATTATAAAGTGGGGTGTAAGGGGGTGTTCATTTCACGGATTTGTTCACGTGATGTTTGCACATTTCAACTCTGGTGAGCCATTGAGAATAGTGGCTTAAGGGCCACTTGCTTCTTATTCTGTCTTGGAAAGGCATCTTGTGTGTACCCATTGGAATTACCTCATTGAGACAATTCTAATGAGTACACATAACCTACCTTTATTTTAATGAAGATAAAAATATCTCAGTTATGTCTCCCGATCTGGTACCATAATGAGCGAGTCGGCCCGTCCATGTTTATAAACCCTTTTGGTTTCAATGGGCGACAGGGCTTGAGATGTCATTTCATCTCAATGTCGGGTAAAAGTGCCACAAAATTGGAAGCAACGTCTCAAAAATGACCTTTATAGTGTTGACGGGGACATTAAACCTAAAATCAAACAAACAAACCATAATGAACCTTCAGTGGCTCAAACTACCCTTATCTTAAATTAACTCAAAGTGTCCCAAAGGTATTTGATCCACTAAAATCCTTTTTGTGTTGATTGTTTTTCAAGCACAGAAGCTTATCAGTGCTGACGTCCATGTGACTATCGCTGATTTGTGGGAAATCCAGGAAACAGTTAAAAATAGCCACACTATTCTTGTTGTTGTGACATCAGAGTGCTGTGTAAAAAAAGCATATTGTAATATATTTGACTTGGCACGTGTATTGGGACAATGGCAAACTGTATAGACCCAGATAAGATGCCACAGAATGTGGTGCCTGTTCAGGCAATGCTAATGCGTACACACAACCTACCTTTATTTTAATGAAGATAAAAACATCTCTGTTATGTCTCCTGATCTGGTACCATAATGAGCGAGTCGGCCTGTCCATGCTTATAAACCCTTTTGGTTTCATTGGGCGACAGGGCTTGAGATGTCATTTCATCTCAATGTCAACATCTCCAAAATGACCTTTACAGTGTTGATGGGGACGTTAAACCTAAATTCAAACAAACAAACCAAAATGAACCTTCAGTGGCTCAAACTACCCTTATCTTAAATTAACTCCAAGTGTCCCAAAGGTATTTGATCCACTAAAATCCTTTTTGGGTTGATTGTTTTTCAAGCACAGAAGCTTATCAGTGGTGATGTCCATGTGACTATCGCTGATTTGTGGGAAATCCAGGAAACAGTTAAAAATAGCCACGCTATTCTTGTTGTTGTGACATCAGAGTTCTGTGTAAAAAAGGCTTATTGTAAAATATTTGACTTTGCATGTGTATTGGGACAATGGCAAACTGTATAGACTCAGATCAGATGTCAAAGAATGTGGTGCCTGATCAGGGTCATTACTGTTTGCATACAGTTGAGGTATTTAAGGGCAACACGAAGCAGTTTTAATCTCCTTTCAGGACATTTTTTTCAGCCTTCACATGGAGACAGTCAACCCAATAGTGCCTTGATTATACAAGCTTGTAGCAGGTAACTGTTGATCCCCACCATGTCTTGACCCATTTGTGATGAGGGGAACGGATAAACCTTCAGGAGAGGCAACTATTTCAAAAGTATTTTTGTCTCGCATGTCAATAAGAGTCAACTCTTAAATAAGGAGCAAATTCTTTCCTTTAAGAGTAGACCCTTTTCAGTGAGACAGGGCTTTTAGAAAAGTGAATAGGAAGTCCCGAAAGTTGCCTCTCTTTGAAAAATGGCGGAAAATCCACTCCCCTATGTGGTATCTGACCTGGGTCTACATGGTTGCCGTAGTTCTAAAAACCCATTTCATGCAGGAAGCCCCTAAAGGGGTACCTTGGCAAACAGTGCAGGCCCAGATCGGACGCTGCAGAATGCAACATCTGATCAGATCCTGCACTATTTCCTAACAGAATTTTCCGTCAAAAATACAGTAAAAACAAAAAAGTAGGCCAGAAAACATGTACACTTCATATTTTCCAGTTCTGTGGTGTATTCCTTGCTTCCAAAGGCTAACCCTTCTATAGAACATATCTGATACCCCTTATATGACAAATGGACTTGTCCAACATATAGCAATGGAAGGGTCCACTAGTATACAATGGGTAAAAGGGATGGTAGGCATAAATGGGTAAACCTGGCTGAGGTTAAGATATGTCAGTGGTCTCAGATTATAGTTTTATAATTTTAATTCTAGTTTTTCATTCCAATATTTTTAGGTTTTGGCTTTTGTATTTTTAGGGAAAGAATACTATGGGTTGAGAGGTCAGAGATTCTACTGGTTGCCCAGGCAACAGTTGCTGTTGTCAGTCTGGCAGAAACAATGCTCGTGCAGTATCTTAGTTATAAGGTTTGTAACTTATCTGGGCTCTGAAGTCCAGTTGTCTGGGCTCTTGAGCCCAGTAGGCAGTGTGTCTGCATTACGAAAACATGCCTATTCAAATTTATCGCTGAAAAAAATGACAATTTTCAGATGGAAATTGTGATATTTTTCTTATTTTTTTGCTCAAAATACAGATTGTGGGTACACCGTAAAACTGCCTCATCGAGGCGGTTCTAACGAAAACCCACAATCTGTATTGTAGATCAAAAGTAAGAAAACTAAAGTCCACCCCTGTAAACCCCAGTTTTACTATATAAAAGTGTAGTTCAAGGGGGTCAGAATTATATAGGCATGTTTTCGTGATGGACTGGAAATCGACTTATGCCTGGTCACATACTTTTATACCATATTTATTTTAAATGATCAGGTGCAAATAATCATAAAAATAACATTGAGCAAAAACAGTGTAGACCCAGATCAGACTGCTCCTCAAGGAGAAGTGTGATCTGGATTGACTTTGTTTGCCATTGAGCACAGGTCTTTGCAACCAAAATACATTATAAATAAGATGTGGTGCTATAAGACCCATCAACAACTATTCAGATCCTTAGGGTAATAACTGTCCTACACCACAACCTCATTATAGCACTATTAATGGGGTCCAAACCAGAAACCGTGTTAGTTAAACAACTGTGTTATATCCAAACAAAAATGTATAGACTATATAGAAAAAAATGGCCATATATGGTCATTATCCCCTCGCACAACATAGTTGTGAGGGGGGATATAGCATTTGGGCCATACGTACGTACTTTTGTCATTGCTCTAGCGCCTACATTTCTTGACCGTTTTTAATATAACTTCACACAAATGTTCCTTCTGTCAATATCTCGAGCAAGTTCGACTTTCGAGGTCATGACCTCGAGGTCAAGGTCACTGTGGCTACATTTCCTCACCAATTTCAATATAACTTCACACAAATGTTCCATTTAAAAATATCTCGAGCGAATTCGACTTTCAAGGTCATGGCCTCAAGGTCAAGGTCACTGTGGCTCTTTTTAGAAAAACTTTGTCATCGCTCTAGCGCCTACATTTCTTCACTGATTTCAATATAACTTCATACAAATGTTCCTTATGACAATATCTCGAGCGAGTTCCACTTTCAAGGTCAAGGTCACTGTGGCTATTTTTAGAAAAACTTTGTCCTGGCTCTAGCGCTTACATTTCTTCACCGATTTCAGTATAACTTCACACAAATATTCGTTATGACAATATCTCAAGCGATTTCGACTTTCAAGGTCAAGGTCACTGTGGCTATTTTTAGAAAAACTTGGTCATCGCTCTAGCGACTACATTTCTTCACTGATTTCAATATAACTTCACACAAATGTTCCTTATGACAATACCTCGAGCGAGTTCAACTTTCAAGGTCAAGGTCACTGTGGCTATTTTTAGAAAAACTTTGTCATTGCTCTAGCGCTTACATTTTCTCACCAATTTCAATATAACTTCACACAAATGTTCCTTATGACAATATCTCAAGCTATTTCGACTTTCAAGGTCACTGTGGCTATTTTTAGAAAAACTTTGTCATCGCTCTAGCGCCTACATTTATTGATGGATTTTAATAGAACTTCACACAAATGTTTCTTATGATAATATCTCGAGTTGCTTTGACTTTCAAGGTCATGACCTCAAGTTCAAGGTCACTGTGGCTATTTTTTAGAAAACTTTTTCATCGCTCGACCGCCTACATTTATTAACAGATTTTAATATAACTTCACACAAAAGATGCTTATGATAATTTCTTGAGCAAGATCTTCTTTCGCGGTCATGGCCTCAAGTCAAGGTCACTATGGCTATTTTTAGAGAAACATTGTCATCACTCTAGAACCTACATTTTATTGATGGATTTTTAAACAAACTTTTCTGGCCTCCGCCCATAGGGGCTTGAAGAAATATATGGGCTGCATGATGCTTCCACGCAGAGCTGAACCGGCCCGCACACTAGTACTGGTAATTCGTTTAGATGATCTAAGCCTGTCCAGGAACTGGGGATGTCCATGCTAATAAACACTATTGGTTTCATTGGGCGACAAGGCTTGAGAAGTCATTTCATCTCAATGTCGGGTAAAAGTCCCACAAAATTGGAAGCAACGTCTCCAAAATGACCTTTACAGTGTTGACGGGGACGTTAAACCTCAAATCAAACAAACAAACAAACAAACAAATAAACAAACTTTACACAAATGTTGCATACGATAATATCTCAAGCAAGTTGGACTTTTGCCATTTCAGTGTTTTCCACACACGAAGTTGTCTTGTGTGAGGGGATTTGTATCGCATGCGATGCCTTGTTTTTCTATATAATCTATACATTTATGGGATGCATCCTGAAACCGTGTTATATCGAAACCATGTTATAAAGAACCGTGTTATAACGCGGTTGTGGTGTATTAACAAGAATGAAGACACTCAAATTTAAAGCTGGAAGAGTTCACTCAGGAAGTGAGGGGTGAAAGGGTTAAGAAGACTGGATACACTTTCAGAGAAAGAAGCATTTTAAAAAATATTGTCTCTCTCTCAGCTTAACCCTTGTGCTGCTGAGGCCAGATACATATATCTTATATGTCTTATCTTTCAATCAATGTAGATCCAGATCAGATGGCTTCTGAAGAAGCCATCTGATCAGGATCTTCATTATTTGTCATTCAGTTTATAAATTTGTTGCAATTATTTGCATCAAGTAATCTGATTGGTTGATAGTAAGTAGTGGGTGTGGCATATTTATATATTCAGCAGTAGAAGGGTTGCTTTCTGCAAAAAGTTTACAGGAAGACAATGAGGGAGTCACAAACTTTTAGAAGCCTCAGTGGTGTAGTGGATAAGCTACTCGCCTAGCAAAGCAGGGGTCATGGGATCAATTCTGGGCTTCTCCAGACTTTTAAATTAGTCTTTAAACCGAGGTCCTGTCTCCATATAACCTTTGATGTTGGTGGGATGTAAAACTCAAACACACACACACATGCAGAAGTTTGTTTACCTTGTAAATATGGCAAAAAATTAATTAATTGGACAATGAATTCTGACGTAATATATTGCAGGTCCATTTCTAGTGATAATGCCTGCTGTGTGGGCATCACTGAATGTTATATACTGTATTACCCTAAGTATTCGGACACATAAACACCTTACCATGCTTGTTGTAAAACTTGAAAATATTTGAGGTTCACTGATGAGGCCTTATTGGCCAAAACTAGCTACACATGTACACTCCATATTTTCCAGTACTTTGGTGTATTCCTTGCTTCCAAACGATAACCCTTTCTAGAACATATTTAACGTCACTACAACTGGTGTCTGGGGATGTCTGGCGGCCGTAAAAAGTCTCCCTGCCCTACATCACAGGGGTCGAAATTTTCACTCGTCCGCTCGCATTTATGAGTAGTTTGTCCGTAAGGACGAGTGAAAATTGTTACTGGCTTGCCCTGCAGGATGAGTGAGTTTTCCGTCATGAAAATGTCTAATCCTGCGTTTTCCAAAACTATCAAATTAAGCAAACAAATGTTGAATGTGAAGCAAAATGCATGAACTGTGAATATTTTCCTCATCGTGTTTCCAAATCCGGAAATAGAGATTGAAAATAAATTATTGGAAGTAGGAATGGCTAATGATTTTTTTTTTTACTTTTGTCAGCTGAAAATACGATGCATCAAATGTTATGCTATATCCTTTTACGATTCCCGACATAAATAACGTTAATTGTTGACTCAATTTTACTTACACATGTGTAATATAACAATCTCCATTACTAGCAAGCCTGATTTTGTGCTGATTATTCCTAAAACTCTGATTTTAAACGTAATAAACAAGCAAGTTCAATGCGAACATCAAAGTTTTCTGGCGTACAAATCGCTGCGCACAAACCACCACTGCAGTTTTTCTGCAGGCGATCGGTAAATGACGTCATCAGACCCCAGCACCCCCACATGTGTCTATTGTTATATCTTAATGGCGCATATCTCTTCCATAAAAAAAATTGCTTGGAAGCGGTAAAAATTCCATAAAAAATTGGTTGGAAACGGTAAATAAAACAATAACCAACCACAGCATACAGATGTGTTAACACAAATTAAAGCGTTCGACTTTTACGGCCAAGCGTCTGCTATTTGGCGCCAAAATATAACCATTCCCGAGATAGTGGAATAGTCCGTTTTTATTATGCATACATAGCAACTCGTTTTAGGAGCAATTGAATAATTTTCACATTGTTTGTGGATTAAATTTTATGATTGGGGAATAAACGCAAATTAAAGACATAACTTGACCATATTTTCACACCTTGTCACGCGAAACAATAGTGCCGGACACCTGAAATGAAAGACATTTACCGCAGGGAAATTATGTTCAATTGGCAATTATATGACAGGGATTAACAATAGTGTCATAATTGAACCGCTATAAATCATCAAACAGCGTAAATCCAAATCAGACATCTCTCTGCGGTGTCTGATCTGGGACTGCACTGTTTGCCGATGTGCCAAAAAGCGCCGCGGACATATATTGGTTAATAAATAAATAACAAGGCATTACAAGGTAAATGAACAGGTAAATTTTTTTTTCCAATATTTTAATGTAAAATACATTCTTTCTGGTGATACTCGCACGCACATGCATTTTCCCACCTTTCGAGGACGATCGCGCGTTCCGTTGTGTGTTGCAAAAACTGGCCAAATTCTTACTTTTTCTCACTTACGCACCCACCAAAATTATATCAGCAAATGTTATATGCAGGTAATACAACAGAATAACAGCTTGTTTTCCCCCAGATTTTTGCCCCCCAAAAAGGGGGCGCGGGTAGTTCACAATGCGGGTGACACACCCCGCCCGAATACGGCAATTGCAAATAATGTATGGAATATTGTTCTCGTCCTATCTTGAACTGAGCAGGAAAAGGGCAAAAACGCTCAGTACGAATTTTAATTGGGACAAAACTGTCGTACCGGAAATAAGTAAAAATGAAAGTGAAAGTAAAAATCTGACTGCAAAAAGCGTTTATGCAAGGGGATTGCACATTGTAAAATGATGAAAAAAAAGAAATATGTGTTCACCCTTCAAAGTGTTGTAAGATCTTTATTTTATTATTTTCATTTACATGTTTTGCTATTTTTCTGTATCAATAAAACAATGATTTATTTATATATTTTTTTCATTTCACCCCAGAGAAGCAGGGCAAGTTAGTTTTTTGTAAGGACGAGTGATATTTTAGGAGCACTTGCACTGCAGGACAAGTTTGTAAAAAAGAAAATTTCGACCCCTGCTGATATTTTCTTGTCCTTAGGGATCATTAATTCCTTTGTGGAATTTTGAAAATATTTGAGGGTCACTAATGAGGCCTTCCGTAATTCCCTGTGTAAACCACGCACTTTTTTCACCCAGAAAACGGTGAAAAAAATCCCCTGCGTGTAATACAATGGCATAGAAAAATGACATCGTTTTTCTGGAAAAGTCTGCAGGTCACGAAAACCCATTACAAATACAATGTGACACTTTGAGACCCTCATAAAGTTTGTTTGACATAGTAATTCATTGAATCATTCATACCATTAAAAATGCAATCAGTATTCCTATCTCAGACATCAACCTTTCATCCATATTACCTTTTATTAGCACAAAAATTGTTTCCATGTTTTCCACATTTTGATAGGAAGGTATACCCAAATTTACGTAATGAACTAATTCGCTGAATCCGAATAGACTGGTCACAAAACAGTGGTTGGTTGGAAATACAGAAATTCTGCATTTTTTGAAAACTTCTAATATTAATAATAAAAATAATAATATTATTATTAATGATAATACTTATGTATTAATTATGATAGTTAATGTATGTCAACAAAGTTCCAAATTGCACAGGACATCGGGTGCCTTGAAGTCAGGCATGAATCACCGTTTTATTAACAGTAAATGCAAAATGGGCTTCTTTAATTGAGTGAGATGTTTGGCTCACGCTGAGAAGGTGTTAATGAAGGGATTAGCATAGAGAACGTGTGAATAACCAGAGGTGTCAAACTACTCAATCTACCTGTAGATACCATTAATTTCTGTCAGCAACGCTATGGAGCACCTGCCTTGGAGGCATGTTGTCACAATTTTACCTTTGGAAAGAAACCTGTTTCTATCTTTCTTGTGAAAGAAAACTGGGAAAACGCATTGTCATCTTTCATAACAAATGAATAACCGCACCCTTAAAATGTCACCTTGTCACACACCACCGTTATGGGTAAAGGGAGAACTGCCTATGCTTCAAGAGAGAAACTAACCGCTATTCTATTCTATAACTACTGGGAAATATAACTATAACCAGTCAGGCTATTTTGATAGTAGCCAATCAAAATTTGTGTACTTTCATTTTCAATCAAAATGGCGTCTGAGAAAAGCTGGGGAAAAGCATGTGCGTGTTTTAGACTGGAATATCTTTTTTTTCACATATCTTGGACTCAGAATTGAGGTGCGTGTTATAGATGAGTGTGTTGTATACACAGGGAATTACGGTAATTGGCTGAAACTAGCTAGTCTGGCCCAGAAAACATATGCACTCCATATTTCCTAGTATTGTAGTGTATTCCATGCTTCCTAAGGATAACCCTTTCTACAACATATTGAATAAGTAAAACTTACTACCGTACTCACTGTTGTGTCTAAAGATTGCTGGATAAGTGGCAAACAGTCTAGACCCAGAATGCGGCATCTACACTGTTTGCTCATTTATGCATGTCCGAATACATATAGTAAATATGGTAATATACATGACCTATTTCTGTGCAATGCAAAGTGCTACCTTCATTGACAGTAAGGTAGTGTTGTTTCAATTGTAGGATTTTCCATGATTAATCATTGAAAATAATCGGTCATGATCTAAGTTTTAATTTGTTAATTTTCGTAATCAAAAGCTGTTAAACTAAAGGAAAACTCAGTTTTTACCTGAGAAAGGTTTGACACTACGACTGTACTTACTTGCTTGATCATCGATTATAATCGATCATCAACAGAACACCACAGTATGGTTGTTCTAACTTGCATGAAATAATGAAAACCTATTCATTTCTTTAGACAGACAGTATATAAATGCTGTTTTCATCTCAATTTCAGGGCAATATCCTGCAGCAGATTTTGTCAGTGTATTTCATTTTAGAGCTCATAAACACTGTGCCATTTATCGTTATAGTAAGTACTCTGTGATAAGTACATGTACAGTGAATCTTTAAAGACTCAAACATGGGTGTCTTATTTACCATGGCTATGTCAAACTTGTTCATTGGTCCCTAGTGAAAACTTCTTTTAAGGGTGATATAGGGAGAATTTTTCCTATTTTATCTTTAAACATATATGTTGTATATACTCATTAGAATCCCCCCAATAAGCGATTCTAATGAGTATACACAACATGTCTTTATTTCATAGACTGTCACAAAGAAATTCTTTGGCCCCCCACCCATCGGGTCTTGAAGAAATAGATGGGCTGCATGATGCTTCCACGCAGAGCTGAAATCGACCCGCACACAAGTACTGGTAAACCGTTTAGAGGATCTAAGCCTGCCCAGGCAAACCTGTGCGAGTTGGACCGTCCATGCTTATAAACCCTATTGGTTTCATTGGGCGGCAGGGCTTGAGATGTCATTTCATCTCAGTGTCGGGTAAAAGTCCCACAAAATTGGAAGCAACATCTCCAAAATGACTTTTACAGTGTTGAAGGGGACGTTACACCTCTAATCAAACAAACAAAGAAATTCTTAAGTCATCCCCATTATGCCTCGTGACCTGGCCCTATGATTTACCCTTAGTGGCTCAAACTGCCCCTATCCCAAACAAATTTTTGTGGTCCCAAAAATGTTTGAATCTTTGAAGTTTGTCTATATATTGACTGGTTTGGTATCAAGTATAAGAGTGTTCCATGGGTTTGGGTGTAAAGATCAGAATCTGTTTGGATAGTCACTGTTCAGCACCTCAAAGCTGTGACATGATGTGGCTGTGTCATGTGATGTTGCTATATCATGTGATGAGGCTAAGCCATGTGATGCAGTTATGCTAGATGTGGCTTTACCATGTGATGTGGCCGTACCATGCAGTTTGGTTATATAATGTGACGTGGTTATGCCATGTGATGTGTCAAAGCCCAGTGTTGTGGTAGTGCCATGTGATGTGGCAGTGCCATTTGTGGCTGTGTCATGTGACGTGGCTGTCATGTGATATCACTATGACGTGATCTAGCTATGCCATGTAAAGAGGCAAAGCATTGTGGTGAGGCTTTGCCATGTGTTTTTATCATGCTGTGTTTTGCAGCTGTGCCATGTGGTGTGAAAATGTCATGTGATGTGGCATTGTCATGTGATATGGCTGTGTCTTGTGATGAGGATATGCCATGTATTTTGTTATAACTTGTATTGTGACTATATCATGTGATGTAGCTATGCCACATGTTGGGACTTGTGGCTTTGCCATTTGATGTACTTATGCCATGCGATGAGACAAAGCCTGGTGTTGATGCTTTGTGTGATACAACTATGTCATATGTATGGCTTTGCCATTTGATGAGGCTATACTGTGTTTGTAATGGCTCTGCCTTGCCGTGTAGCTGTGCCATATGTTGAGGCTATGCTATGTGTTGTGAAAATGCCATGTTGTGTCATGCAGTTATGCCATGTGATGTTACTATGTCATGGGATGTGAATATGCAATTTGTTGTGGGTATGCAATTCTGTAAGGCAAAGCTTAGTGTAATATGACAAAGTCATATGCTGTGGCTTTGCACTGCGATGAGGCTATAACATGTGTTGTGGGGATGCTATGTGTTATGGCTGCCATGTGTAGTTGCTGTGCCATAGTATGTGCTATGCCATATACTCTTGTTATGCCATGGGATGTGCCTATGCCAGGTGTTGAGGCTATGCTATGTGACAAGGCTATGTCATGTGATGTGGCTTTGTGATGTTGTAAGGTGTTGTGTTGTGGCTGTCATGTGATGTGGATAAGCCATGTATTGTGGCTGTGACATATGTAGTTGCTGTCATGTAATGAGGCTAACCGGCATGTTTTGTGGCTGTACCATGTTTAATGGCTGTTTCATATGATGAGGCTATGCCATATGATGCGACACAGCCATGTGTTGAGTCAAAACCTTGTGATGATGCTTGGCCATGTGATAGTGGTATGCCATTTGTTGTGACAATACCTTAATTGTGTTGACTTGACCATTAAATGCCAAGCCAAATTAAACACATCATTGTGGAAAAATTCAGCACTAGTTGGGAGTGCAGAAACCCTTGCTGGGTGTGCAAAAACTCCTTTGTATGATCTCAAAATATATCACTTGTACACAGGAATTTCTACACTCTGTTTCTAAGTCAAACTTCAGTGGCTCAGACAACTGTAGGACCATGAAGACCTTGAACAGGGAAGTTCAAGCCACTGAGAGTTTTTATCATAGCACTAGATCTGGGGCCTAGGTTATAAAACTTTTTTCATGCTCAACTTAGCGGAATATGAGTATCGTAATGCCCATAAAAATCCTAGTACAAACTAATGTGGTGATTTTCATACTCAGATCAGTAGAGAATGCCCTTTGCCCTGCTCATAAATTTTAAAATGCCAACAATTGTTGGCATTTTAAAATTTATTAGCAGGACAACTTTCATGCGCAAGTGAGTTGAGCATGAAAAAAGTTTTATAACCTCGGTACCAGGAGACATACTAGGGATCTCAGTCCTGTTCTCTTTATAATAAAGATTGAGGCGATTCCAATGAATACACACTGTGACACAGCATATAATCTCCAAGAGAAAATTCTCCCCAAATCATCCCTAAAAATATTAATATATAGAGGATCTTACATGAGTGATCATGTATTATTGAATTTATTAAATGAGTTGATGAAAAGGGATAAAATGTGAGGCTTTGCCGAGCATTTTATCCCTTTTCTTCAACGAGTTTAATAAATTCAATAATACATGAGCACAAATGCAAGATTCTATTTATCATATGACATTTAAAACCCATTTCATTAAAGATTGTTTAACAAAATTGTCAATATTCCGCCATTAGTAAATGCGACGTTGTTAAGGACATCAAACATGTAACATTATGGGACATATCTAATTAATTTGCATATTTAATCCACTAGTGGATTATCGAATTTATTAAATGATGTTATTACATTCTCAGACGTGACGTCATATGATAACTACAGTTTAGGGACTTTTTCTTAACAGGGACTCAAAAATGAGTTCAAAACAACCTAGATAAACGAGACATCGTTGTTTGAGCAGTCAAAGTTTCTCTGTATTTGTTTCACTTTGTTACAACATATATAATTATTCAATGAAAACTAATTGATTGTAGATTATATAGGATGCTATACCTTACAGTTTAATTTGACTAAAACACCATTTGGAAAACATGTGTTTTATCAAGAGTCTATAGTACAGCTGTTCTCAGCAGATTACATAAAATGCTGTAAACTAACATGGCTTTAAAACATTATGCAACAAATTCTTTGCATGTCTCTAAGGTACCCAGGCCTCATACTTCTGCCAGAATTCCGGCATTTAGCTGCCTCAGATAGAATCTGTGATTTATCTAAATCGGAGGAGAGATTTTCAGGCTTTGTGATATTGTCCCAGTATGAGTACTGGGTGCCATGCTATAGCAGCTTTGTGAGGCAATAATTCATTACTTTAGGCACTAAGACAATATGTTTCATTCTCTTTTCATGTTGCTAAAATATTTTGCTACAGTCTCTTTCCATGACTAAGACATTACAATATAAGCTCTGAGCATGGCTTAAGGCAATATGCTATAATCGTCTACACTCAAATATTCATTATGATAACACATCCTTGCGACATAGTGCATTTTTGATGAAAATCTGTGATATTTTTCTTTTTTATAACGCAAACATAGATTGTGGGTGCTCATTAGAACCGCCTCAATGAGGCGGTTCTAATGAGTACCGACAACCTATGTTTTGGAGCAGAAATAAGAAAAATAATGTTTACACCTGTATACTCCAGATTTCTCTATATAAAGTGGGGTTTATGTGGGTATTAATTTCAGGGACTTGTTCATGTGATGACTACACAATCTCTTTCATGTCATGACACAAAGGCATTGTGCTGTAATCTCTTTGCATGACACTAAAGGGGCTCTTACACTGTCACGATTTTGGCCACGACTCACCACGGTTTTATAAATCGTGGTAAATCATGAACAATGTCGTAGGGAAGTCGGCAGAGATCTTGAGGAATCGTGGTTGATCGTGATAGTTCGGGAGTGACCACGACTGTTTTGGACATGTTCAAAACATTCGTGACGAGTCGGCATCATTTTTCAAATCGTAGAGCGGTCGTAGAGAAATCGAAGCTCAGTCGTGAGCCGTCGTCGTGGTAATCGTGGCCAATCGTGACTGAATTCTACCACGATTGAGCTACGACGAGACAAGATCATCTACGACGCCTCTACGATTCCGTTGCGACTGCCGTACGATCTACTACGATTTCACGACGACTACTCACGACAATGCAAGATACACCAGGAATGCACTACGATCTATGACGACGCTAACACGATTTATCCCGACAAACACTTTTATATACCCAGATCGTTATAAATCCTGACGAATCGGGAGAAGTTTTGGTTAATCGTGAGTAAATCGTATCGAATCCTCCATGATCGTACTGAGTCTTTGATCATCGTGCCAATTCGGCCTTGGTCGTAGAGCAGTCTTGCAGGGATCGTGATAAATCGTGTATGATCGTCTGATATCTTGAAGCAATCGTGGTGCAGTCGTAGAAGAATCCTAGAGGATCGTAAGACATCGTGGTCGATCGTTGAGGATCGTTGTAAATCGGCTCCATTATCGTACAGCAATCGTGACTGTTCGTAGAAGTGTCGTAGCAATGTCGTGAGTATTCGTAGGGTAGAGAAATCGGAACCGTGTATGCCCCGATTTGCCACGATTTTCATGGTCCCCATTTGTCGTGGACAGACGTGGACAATCGTGGTGAAAGTCGTGACAGTGTAAGAGGGGCTTAAAGCATTATGCTCCAATCTCTTTTACAAAACACTGAATTTTTTTTTTATTATTTCAAGGGTATTTGTTTTGGTTATGACTGTGTTTGGAAATAAATAGATAATGTCAATGTACCAACTAGTGACTTTAAAATTCTAAATGTTGTACACAAGCAAATTGTTATCTTTATGTGATGATCACAGTCTCACATCTTTCATTGTTTTGTTACAGATATTTTGGCCACCTTTAAGAAAATTGTTCATCCCTGTCTTTTTCAACTGCTGGTTGGGAAAGCAGGCATTACAGAATTTATTTGTAAGTATTCTTCATCCATATATAGGGGATAACTTCATTCAGAATTGTAAATTCGGGAGGTAAATCAACAGTATTACAGTGAAGCTATAAAATGTAATTTGTGACCGTAAGTTTCAATGCTCTTTGTAAGACTTGAAAGGTGTCTAAAATAGAGGATCTTTACTTTTTTGAGGTGGATATCAAAAATATTTCATTGAGTGTGTTGAAAACACGAGAGAAAACACACGAGATGAAATATTTTTGGTATCCCCCCCCCCCCCCAAAAAAAAGTAAATTTTCTTTTTATTTTTTAATTTTATACGGATATTTATGGTAATTTATCAATCCTATTGTACGTCACAATTTTGACCTGGCTATGGCGTCACAACTCTCAGTTTCAAAACATAAACAAATCGCCAGTGCTTTTCAAGGTATTTTACAGAATTGTTTTATGGACAACATAGCAATTTTGGCGAGAAAAAGGAGTCCGGGCTGCTACTGTGAAAATAACAAGGTCATGTTATTTTTCACAGCGTGAAAATATCATTTTTATATGTTTCAGATATGCATTCACTGCAGAGTATAAAATAATAAAGAATATTTACCAAAAACATACAAGCAGTCAGCTGCATAAAACTCAATGCCAGCCAATGAAAAGCAATGTAACATTGTGTTGAGTTTCTGGCAGTATACCACAGAATATACCATGGTAAATTTTGATGTTACAAAATAAGACATTCTCTTACATATAAGAGTGCATTAGCATTTTGGATAAATTTAGGAGGACTCTTGGATAGCACAATATCTGCAGTTTCTATATGTAAAATTTCAAGATTCTTGCTGGACTTCATTACGAAAACACGCCTATACCAATACATTGCAAACTTTACCGCCGGAAAAACGAAAATTTTAAGATGAAAAATTGTGGTATTTTTCTTATTTCTGCTCAAAATATAGATTGTGGGTACTCGTTAGAACCGCCTCGATGAGGCGGTTCTAATGATTACCCACAATCTATATTTTAGAGAAATAAGAAAAATAAGGTTTACCTCTGCAAACCCCAGTTTTACTATATAAAAGTGGGGTTCGAGGGGGCCAAAATTATATAGGCGTGTTTTCGTGATGTGTGACCAAACAGGCCCATTTGTGTCTTGCCTGGTAGAAGACCGTGAAGAGAGGTTGTGAGGTTATAAAACTTTTTTTATGTTCAACCAAGCTGAACATGAACTTTATAATGCTCATAAATATTAAAATACAAATGAAAGAGGCTCATATCAGTACCCAATGTTATTTGTCTTGCTCCTAAATTTTAAAATGCCAACAATTGCTGCAAGGTGCTCCCATGCAGAGCTGAAACTGACTGGTAAACTGCTTAGAAGAACTAAGCCTGCCCAGGCAAAGTTGAGTCAGACCGTTCAATGCATATACCATTGTGGTTTCTTTGGGTGGCAGGGCTTGAGATGTCATTTCATCTCAATGTGGGGTAAAAGTCCCGAAGCAATTGGAAGCAACATCTCCAAAATGACCTAAATAGTGTTGATGGGGATGTTAAACCTCAATTCAAACAACCAAATGAACAAGACAAATTTCATGCTTAAATGAGTTGAGCATGAAAAAAGTTTTATAAACTCAGACCTAGGTGTTCTTGCAAGGGGTTTCAATATAACAATTAACACTGGCGGCTGTGACAATCAAATTTTGGAGAGAGTGTAGGATATTCAGATCTAGAGCTGGATTTGGAGTCGGATGGTGGGGGAGTTGATTTTTGCAGTTTTATAAGGTTCAGAGAAAGAAAAATCATTGATTCCCTTAATATTGTTTCAAGGCCCTGATAAACCAAATTTTAAAGGTGTGTAGGAATTGTAATGTGGAGAGGGTGGTGTAATGCAAACCATCTGACCTCAACACCAGCCCTCATGGAATGAGAGCCACCAAACCCAGACTGAATAGGGATCGATTTTCTGGCAGGTTTTAGCTATTTATAGCTGGGCTATTCTTAGCTCTCAGGTATCATTAATTTCGGACAAACAATCTTGTGCCAGTCTAGTGTCAATAGCACGAAATCCTGACAAAACATGTTTATTATTGCAGTATTTGGGCCATGTCTCATCTGATCTCAGTCTGTACTTTTTTAATTTGTAGAAAATGCTTTAGTTACCATGTTGGTCCAAAAAATTATCACATGGTGGCACATGCTAATGGTTTTCTAGTTTTATGACATAGGCACAATTGATTGCTATTGTGCCTTTTCATCTGGATAGCAGGCATTGAATAATCTGTAATTTTTGCAGTTCTTGTTTGGCACTTCACATTTTGTGTGTGTCATAAGGCCTTTAACCCATTTGGTACCAGAAACCCCAAAACGGGTACCCTGGCAAACAGTGCAGGCCCAGATCAGATGCCGCAGAATGCGGCGTCTGATCAGGGCCTACACTGTTTGCAAAAACTTCAGCCATTTTCCAAACAAATTTTGAAGAAAACACAACCTGACACCCCTAAAGTTTGAAATGGACTCCTGCTATATATATGGAGGAAGATTCCATTTGGTACGAAGAGGGTTAAATTGTAGCTGGTGCCATACCAGATTATAAGACTTCCTATACATGTACAAACGTACACATGTATTTTCCTATTTCAGAATGATTTACATCGTGTCATGCAGAAGTCACATTCCGCTCTCACCCAACAACTCATGATCCTCTGTGCTACTCTTTTGTGCCTTGTCTTTACCAGGTATCTTTTATGATAACAATATTAATAATAATAATGATAATAATATTACACCACAACCTCTTTAAAACACTATTCATGGGGTCCAAAGCAGTTAGTTAAACAACCGTGTTATATCCAAATAAAAGTGTGTAGATTATATAGAAAAATGACCATTTATGGTCATTTTTCTATATAACCTACACATTTTTTGGTTTCATCTTGAAACAATGTTATATCCAAAACCGTGTTATAACGAACCATGTTATAATGAGGCTCAGGTAAAATAATAAACCATTTATATTTAGACACCTCAATTCTTATACAACTGATTCTGTTGTGTGAAAACATTTTTGATTTCATTTCCAAAGTCTTAAGGTAGTTCCATCAATGTTAATAATGTCCCAGTATTACTTTGCTGACTTGGGGCATATAGAAATAGCTTGCCTGTCTTTCTTGTGGAGATGTCAGTTAAATATAACAGGATACGTCTGTTTCATATTGGGTAGAAGGCCCACAACTTCGAGGGCATCATACAAACTTGAGATTGATACATGTAGTAAACATCACCCCTTCTTTATACCACGGGCATACGAAGTATGCTATGGGGGTATATAGTTTTTGTCCTGCCGTTTGTCCATTCATCCATCAGTCTGTCCGTCTGTCCATCTATGTGTCCGTCTTTCTGTCAGTCAGTTAACATTTTGGTTTAAGTTTTGCGTTTAAGTTTCTAAGAGATTGTATCTTCTGAACCCTTTGATAGATTTAATTGATACTTACACTGAAGTTACATACTGGTCTAAAGATTTCATTGATGCATGTCCCACCCCCCACAGTGAACTTGATGTCAAGGTCACAGACTTAGAAATTTTACATTTGGTTTAAGTTTTATAACAAAGTTTACAGATGCCTGTATGTTCTAAACTCAGTTGATACCACCATCAATGTTGTATACCAGTCCAAACATTTCATGATGTATGTCCCTGCCACCACCCACGGTGACCTTACCTCAAGGTCAAGGACTTAGAAATTTTACATTTGGTTAAAGTTTTATGACAAAGTTTATAGATGCCTGTTTGTTCTAAACTCTAAGACAAATTCAATTGATACTTGGATCGATGTTGCATACTGCTCCAAAGATTTCATTGATGCATACCCCACCCTGCTGCTTCAGTAACATTGATTGCCCCCACCCCTTCAGTAACTGAGTCCTCACACCCTTGGTCCATTTAGAAATTTTATGTTTATACCCCCGGCATACGAAGTATGCAATGGGGGTATATAGTTTTTGTCTTTTCCGTCTGTCTGTCTGTCTGTCTGTGTGTCCGTAAACAATTATTTTGTGTCAAAGATATCTCAGGAACTGCTTCACATAGAAACTTGAAATTTTGCACACATGATCAGTATGACTACTTGTATTGTGGGAAAGAAAATAAGGGCCAAGGGGTCAGGCCTTGTAGAGTTATTTCCCTTTGTAGTTCTTGTTTCAGCTGAGGCGATGGCCCTGGCTGGGGGTATACGTGCCCCACTGGGCACTTTGTCTAGTTGGTTTAGCTTTTACAAGGACATTTATAGATTCTTATAGCTTCTTGACTTCTTCATTCACATTACATACAAGCTCAAAAGATATATCAGAGGGTGGTGCTGGCTAGGGTATATGTGACCCATGGTCATGCTCTAGTTTATACTAAAACAGTGCCCACTCTATAGCATCATTGCACATGTAACTTATGTTCAGGTTCGATGGTTCAAACACCTTTAGGACCATGAACATTTTTTTCGGGGTAGGGGAAGTTTATAACCACAGAGGGTTAATCATTGATGGCATAGTGTGGATAAATTAGGGATATTTTTTCATCTGTAAATAGAAGGTGTGTTGTCATTGTTGTGTGAACTCATTAGAATCGCCTTTTTTTATATGCCCTTTTGAAAAAAGGTCGCATTGTGTTATGCCCCTCGGTATCCCTCTATCTGTCCGTCCATCTGTCCATCCATTTGTATACTTTTCCTTTCCGGATAACCAGTACTCCTCCTATATTTTACATCCAATCAAGCTGAAACTTGATATATAGCATGATGTGGAACAGCATATATTATTTTGAGGTTCTGGTCCACCAGATATTCACAGAGTTATGCCCCTTTAAAATTTTTTTGCAAACATTTGTTTCCAGATAACTCCCTCTACATTCTTCATCCGATCAAGCTGAAACTTGATAAATAGTTAGACCATGATGTGGAGTAGTGCATATTGTTTCGAGGTTACAGTCCGCCAAATATTTACAGAGTCATGCCCCTTTGAATATTTATGTAAACTTTTCGTTTCTGGATAACTCCTCCTATATTTTACATCTGATCAAGCTGAAACTTCATATATAACTACACCATGATGTGCGCAGCGCATATTGTTTCGAGGTTATGGTCCACCAAATATAAATAGAGTTATGCCTGTTTGAAAATTTGTGTAAGCATTTTTGTTTCTGGCTAACTCCTACTACAATTTAGATCTGATCAAGCTGAAACTTGATATATAGTTAGACCATGATATTGAGCAGCACATATCTTTTCGAGGTTATGGTGAGCCAGAAATTAACAGAGTTATGCCCTTTTGAAAATGCATGTAAGCATTTCATTTCTGGCTAACTCTTCCTACAATTTAGATCCAATCAAGCTGAAACTTGATAAAGTTAACCATGATTCGGAGCAGGACATATTATTTCGAGGTTATGGTCCACCAAATATTTATAGAGTTATACCCCTTTGAAAATTTCTGTAAACATTTATTTTCTGGCTCTGTCCTCCTACAATTTATATCCAGTAAAGCTGAAATGTGATATATATTTAGACCATGATGTGGAGCAGTGCATATTGTTTTGTGGTTGCAGTCCACCACATACTTACAGAATTATGCCCCTTTAAAAATTTCTGTAAACATTTCTTTTCCAGCTAACCCTTCCTACAATTAACATTCAGTAAAGCTGAAACTTTATATATTGTTAGACTGTGATATGGAGCAGCATATATTGTTTTGAGGATACAACCCACCAAATATTAGCAGAATTATGTCCCTTTGAACATTTCTGTTATTGGTTTGTTTCTGGCTAGTACACATCAGACTAAGCTGAGACTTTATAGATTATGACATAGTTACACATATTGTTTTGAGGTTACACTCCACCAAATATCAGCAGTAATGGCCCTTTGAAAATTTCTTAAGCTAACTCTTCCTATAGCTTACATTAGATTAGCTGAAGTTACACCATGATGTGGAGCAGCACATACCATTTTGAGGGTTTTTTTTTTTTTGGTTTTGTTTTTACGGCCCTTTCAAGATTATTTCACTCCTATCGAGCCAATCGTTAATCAGAGGTGGGCGAAAACCTGAGTACCTGGAGAAAAACCACCTGACCTTCCGTTGCAGAACTTGGCGTCTCACATGTGACCTGAGCGAGGCTCGAACCACAACAATGAGAGACCTAATGATTAAGAGTCAGCGCTCTTATCCATTAGGCCATGGAGGCCCATACCATTTTTAGGTTACAATCCACAGAATATTAGCAGAGCTATTCCCCTGTCACTTTTCATTTTCAGCTAATTTCTCCTATAGTTTACATTCTATCAAGCTGACCATGATATGAAGCAGCACATCTTGTTTAGAGGTTAAAGTCCACTAATTATTTGCAGAATTATTCCCATCCGTGACAAAGAAAAGTTCATGGGCAGACAGATTCTGACAGAACTCTTCTTTTTGGGCTAATCCCTCCAACTATTTGTCAGTATACACATGTGTGTGTTACAGCCCATTACTTGCCAAGGGTGTATAATGCACCGCTTGCGTAGCTCTTGTTAGGCAATTCTAATGAGGTCACACAACATACATTTGCCTGATTGAGGTGATTCTAATGTTTTCGCACAGCATACATTTCCAAGATAAATGGGTAAAAATCTCATTAATAATATTATTAAGAGGAATTGGAACACAACATAAGCAGAAGACATTTTCTAATGTAAGTTTTCTAGGCATCTTAAGGGCAATGGGAACACCTGGTAGATTTTTCAAAGGGAGACAGCTTTCGGGACTTCCTGTATGATTTTCTATAAGCCCTGTCCCACTGAAAAGAGGGTCTACTCTTTAAGGAAAGAATTTGCTCCTCAGGAGCAAATTCTTTCCTTTAAGAGTTGACCCCTATTGACATAGGAGACAAAAATACTTCTGCAGGAGTTGCCTCCCTTGGCAGTGTAATCGTTCTCCATAACCCATTTCAGACTGGAAACCCCATAACGGGTATCATGGCAAACAGTGCAGACCCAGATCAGACGCCGCAGAACGCGGCGTCTGATCAGGGCCTACACTGTTTGCCAAAAGTTCAGTCATTTTCCAAATAAATTTTGAAGAAAACAAGACCTGTCACCACTAAATTTTGAAATGAACTACTATATATAAGGAGGAAGATTCCATTTGGTACAAAAAGGGTTTTATCATATGACGTCGCGTCTTAGAGTGTAATAACACAATGTAATATTTTGGATAATCCACTTGTGGATTAAATATGCAAATTAGCTAGATACGTTCCGTAACGTTACATGTACAACATCCTTAACGACGTCGCATTTTCTAATGGCGGAATATTGACAATTTTGTAAACAATCGTGAATAAAAATGCATTTTAAATGTCATATGATAAATAGAATCTTGCATTCGTGCTCATGTATTGTTGAATTTATTAAACTCTTTGAAGAAAAGGGATAAAATGCTTGGCAAAGCCTCGCATTTTATCCTGTTTCCTCAACTTGTTTAATAAATTCAATAATACATGAGCACTCATGTAAGATTCTCTATATTATCTGCCACTTGAGTTATGTGATAAAGTCCTTAGAGACTGAAGAACCATGATAATAGAGCTATCAGTGTCCATCTCATAGAAGCTTTACTGTATGTACTCAGCTATATGTGACCCTGTACAGTTATTTATAACGATTGCATTAGTTCAGGTATTACATTACGACACCCTTGGAGGAAAATAGGGTCTTTCTTATCTCTAGAACTAGTATTTTTTGGATGAAAAGGTTCAATATTTTTCGTATTTTTGGTCCAAACATATACTGTTGATGCACATTAGAACTGCCTCATCAAGTACCAACAACCTATGTTTTTAAGCAAAAATAAGGAAATAATGAAGTGCACGACCCGCCGGATGCTTTTAGCTTTATGAGTGTTACCATATATGGGTATGGCGGCCATTTTGGTCATGTGACCTGGACCTAAAACGGTTCCCCCAATCAATGCGCCTTATCGTAAGGAGCAAAAATACATCTTATACTTTAGTACTGTATTCTGAATCGTTTGCAGGATAAAATGCTTTTTCACTTTTCCAATACAAAAGCATATGTGTCAAAGTTTGACCTAGGCACAAAGAAGGTCAAAGTCAACCAAAAGATCAGTATGCCAAAAATTGTTTAAATATTCCAAGCGGTTAAGTCACTATCACCTATTTTCACAAACGGGTTACGGACAGACTGACAGAATGACAGAATGACAGAATGACATGGTGATTTTAGGGCAATAAGAAAATCAACCGACTTCAGTCGGTCGCTTTTTCTGCGGGTCGTGCAATTTATACCCCCGTAAACCCCACTTTTCTCTATATAAAGTGGGGTTTAGGGGGTGTTTATGTCAAGTACTTGTTCCCATGATGAGAAATAGGATAAATGAATATAAATAATCTTGATATATGTTCAAATGATCACATTTATTTATTTTACAGTGCATGTGGAATTCAGCATCTCCAGAGGGGAGGAAACCGCCAGTTCACCTGGTTCGAGTCCCTATATTTCACCGTTGTGACGCTGTCCACTGTTGGTTTTGGTGATTTGTATCCCGACATTTACATCAGTCAGATATTCATGCTCTTTATGATTGGTGCTGCTCTCATCATTTTACCCACCCAGGTATGTTTTTTTTTTTTGGGGGGGGGGGGGGGGGGGTGGGGTTTACGGCCCTTTCAAGATTATTACACTTCTTTCCAGCTGATTGTTAATCAGTGTTGAGCAAAAACCGGAGTACCTGGCAAATAAAAAAACACCTCACCTTCTGTTGTAGAACTTGGTGTCTCACATGTGGCGAGAGCGAGGTTCAAACCACTGCTGTGAGAGACCTAATGATTAAATTTTTTGAGTGACTCACTACCAGAATAGCTAAAATCGTTCCGCTCTAACAAGATGGCCACCAGAGCTAAAAATAGAGAAAAAAAAAACTTCAAACGACAACTCCTCCTGTACTCTTAGGCCAATTTCATTCAAACTTCATAGGAATGTTGCTTATATGACCCTCTACCAATATAGCTAAAATGATCCAGCTCTGATGAGCAAAATGGCCCCCATAGCTAAAAATAGAAAAACATTGTAAATTTGTGTCAAACGCGAACTCCTCCTAAACCTTGGGCAAATTTGATTCATACTTCACAGGAATGTTACTTAGGTGACTCCCTACCAAAATAGGTAAAATCGTTCCACTCTGACGAACAGGATGGCCACTAGAGCTAAAAATAGAAAAAATCTTCAAACAACAACTCCTCTTATACCCTTGGGCCAATTTCATTCAAACTTTATAGGACTGTTGCTTAGATGACCCTCTACTAAAATAACTAAAATGATCCTGCTCCAATGAACAAAATGGCCACCAGAGCTAAAAATTGAAAAACATTTTTTTTTCAAACGCAGTTTTTTTTCAAACGCAAACTTCTCCTAAACCCTTGGGCCAATTTGATTCAAACTTCACAGGAATGTTGCCCAGGTAACTCCCTACCAAAATAGCTAAACTCATTCTGCTCTGATAAACAAGATGGCCACCAGAGCTAAAAATAGAAAAAAAAATTTCAAAGGACAACTCCTCCTGTACCCTTGAGCCAATTTCATTCAAACTTCATAGGAATGTTGCTTAGATGACTTTCTATCAAAATAGCTATAACGATCCAGCTCTGATGAACAATATGGCCACCAGAGCTAAAAATAGAAAAACATTGTAAACTTGCTTTAAATACGAACTCTTCCTAAACCCTTGGGTCTTTGATTCAAACTTCATAGGAATGTTGCCAAGTTGACATCCTACCAAACTAGCTAAGATTGTTCCACTCTGATGAACAAGATGGCCACCAGAGCTAAAATAGAATGAACCAGAGACAGTCAAATTCAGGTGAGCGAATCAGGGCCCTCTGTGCCCTCTTGTCTGTCTTTTTCTGGGAGGTGATGCAAAATGACCCATAAGGTGTCTTTAAACTCCCAACACAACAAAAATTCTCAGTAAATTTTATTTTAATTTTTTTCAGTTTGAACAACTTGCCTATACATGGATGGAGAGACAGAAACAGGGTGGTGCCTACAGCAGTCATCGTGCTCAAACTGAGAAACATGTTGTCGTCTGCACAACCACACTGCAGGCAGACATTGTCATGGACTTTCTCAATGAATTTTATGCTCATCCAAAACTTCAGGTTAGACATTGTGTTTTAAATCCAAATACAATGAAATTCAGCTGTTAAAACCGGCTACGATTAATATACAATTAATATTAATTCTGCTTTTAACAGGCCTCATATTTTTCAGGCATTTGCAGGATTTCAGGCTTTTAGAGCTTGATATTTTCTTGATTTCAGGCTTTTAGATTTTGATTTGTGTACCTATAGTCTGTTTAAAAAACTATTTAACCCTTACCCTGCTGAATAAATTAATTAACCCACACCCATTTCTGACTATAAGTCAACCAAATTGATATTTTCACAAACTGCTTTACAAACAGTGTAGATCCTGATCAGATGGCTTCTTCATTGTTTGTCATCCATTGTACACCCGTCATTAACTTTTCACATTTTTCGACACCTCCTCCAAAACTATAAGTCAGATAGAGCTGATACTAGGCGGGAGGCATTGGGGCAACATGGAGATTCAGCTTTGCTAATGGCAGCCATCCTGAAGTCTTTTCCCAAACCATAGGCTTGATCGAGCTGAAACTTGATGGAAAGCGTTGGGGCAATATCGTCCGTCTTTTGTCAAGGTGTCAACATTTGCGACCACCCTAGCGTTCACCCTAATGGTCAAGTTTATTACTCAAGAACTATAAGAGCTTCATTAATGATACTTGGTACAAACTTGTATCTGGGGATGGCAACTGGAATGCAAGCATCCCTATTTGACCTTGACCTACATTTTATGGTTCACTGACCATAAAATATTGCAACCACCCTAGCATTCACCCCAATGGTTAAGTTCATTTCTACGGAACCCGGGAAGGGACATTTCTGTTCCAGTATCTTGCAGAACAGAATTTTAAACAATAAAATTAGCGTGGAGTGGAAAACAATAAATATGTCGTTTAAACGATAAAATATGTCGTTTAAACGACATATTTCTTGTTTTCTTTTCCACTCTGAAAAAGTAGGGTGGAATTTAAAACAATAAAATTAGAATGGAACAGAAAACAAAAATATGTCATTTAAACGACATATTTATTGTTTTCTGTTCCTCTCTGGAAAAGTAGCGTGGAACTTAAAACAATAAAATTAGAATGGAAAAGAAAACGAGTGTGTCGCGCCTGGAAATATCCGCCATGATTACCATGTAATATGACCAACCAATGAACGGCTAGGATTATATCGTTTTAACGACATATTATGTTGATAAAATGACATCTTCAACCAATGAAAAGGCCAAGATTATGTCGTTAAAACGACATCTTTATTGTTTTAAATTCCACGCTATTTTTTCAGAGTGGCATGGAAAACAAGAAATATGACATATTATGTTGATGAAACAACATCTTTAACCAATGAAAAGGCCAAGATTATGTCGTTAAAACGACATCTTTATTGTTTAAAATTCCACGCTACTTTTAAGAGTGGAATGGAAAACAAGAAATATGTCATTTTAACAACATATTATGTTGATAAAACGACATCTTTAACCCATGAAAAGGCCAAGATTATGTTGTTAAAACGACATCTTTATTGTTTTAAATTCCACGCTTCTTTTTCAGAGTGGAATGGAAAACAAGAAATATGTTGTTTAAAAAACATATTTTCGTTTTCTGTTCCATTCTAATTTTATTGTTTTAAGTTCCACGCTACTTTTCCAGAGTGGAACAGGAAACAATAAATATGTCGTTTAAACGACATATTTTTTTGTTTTCCAATCCACGCTAATTTTATTGTTTTAAATTCTGTTCTGCTAGATACTGGAACAGAAATTTCCCTTCCCGGGTTCCGTACATTTCTCAAGAATTATTAGAGCCCTATTAATGATACTTAGTACAAGCTAAGAAGCCATCTGATCTGGATCTACACTGTTTCCAAAGATAGGGGTTGTCGTGAACAGCAAGATAAGGGTTAATGGCCCTGTCAACATTAGGACATTTCAAGCACAGCTTACCTAGCCAAACTTCCTGGGGAGGCTTATACACAAGAGGTTAATGAGTACAATGCCCATTCTTTCAACAGAAACTCATTATGATAACTCGCCATCACCGGCCCCGATAGCTCAGTCTGTAGAGTGTCCGCTCCGGGGAACTGGAGGTCACAGGTTCGATCCCGGGCCGCGACATACCAAAGTCGTTAAAAATGGTGCTAGCTGCTCCTCACGTGGCACTCAGATTTACGGGGTAGAGCTAGGACTGGTCGACCAAGTGTCAGGATAATGTGACTGGATGTGGTATCATGTAATGTGTCTGGGACATGATACTCATTGAGGCAATTCTGACAAGTACCCACAATACAGGTTTTAATGAAGAAACCCAAAAAAATTATCCTCCTTGCTCCTCATATTGAATTATGAAACAATTTTAGGATTACTATGTTGTATTGTTGTCACCATGTGAGTTAGACCCAACTATGAAGATGCTACTGCAAGTTCCGATGTGGGCTCAAAGAGTTATATACATACAGGGCTCAGCCCTCAAAGATACAGACTTGGCCAGATGCAGGTAATTTATATAATACCGTATTCGACCTATTTACCACACATGCTCCTATAAGCGCACACCCAAGCTTTTTATGGAAAAAAATACACAAGCACACACTTTACAGTAACCGCCCAACAAATTGCACGACCCGCAGAAAAAGCGACCGACTGAAGTCGGTTGATTTTCTAAGTGCCCTAAAATCACCGTGTCATTCTGTCATTCGGTCATTCTGTCAGTCTGTCAGTCTGTCTGTCCGTCCGTAACCCGTTTGTGAAAATTGGTGATAGTGACTTAATCGCTTGGAATATTTAAACAATTTTTGGCATACTGATAGATATCAATGAGATCTAACCAATGAACTTGCGAAATATTACATTCCATTTAGTATAGCCTCGCCGAGGCGAAAAATGTGAAAATTTTCGAACTGCTTCTCCTCAAAAACCGTTGGGCCGATTGAAGTCAAATTTCATATGGAGCCTCTATGGGATGGGGGAAACCAAAATTTGCTCATGGGGTCCAGGTCACATGACCACAATGGCCGAGAAGCCATATATGGTCTGTCTGTCTGTCCGTCCGAAACCCGTTTGTGAAAATTGGTGATATTGACTTAACCGCTTGGAATATTTAAACAATTTTTGGCATACTGATAGATATCAATGAGATCTAACCAATGAACATGCGAAATATTACATTCCATTTAGTATAGCCTCGCCGAGGCGAAAAATCCGTAACCCGTTTGTGAAAATTGGTTATGTGACTTAACCGCTTGGAATATTTAAACATTTTTTGGCATACTGATAGATATCAATGAGATCTAACCAATGAACTTGAGAATTATTACATTCCATTTAGTATAGCCTCGCCGAGGCGAAAAATGTGAAAATTTTCGAACTGCTTCTCCTCGGAAACCATTTGGCCGATTGAAGTCAAATTTCATATGGAGCCTCTATGGGATGGGGGAAACCAAACTTTGCTCATGGGGTGCAGGTCACATGACCAAAATGGCCGCCAAGCCATATATTGTCTGTCTGTCCGTCCTTAACCCGTTTGTGAAAATTGGTGATAGTGACTTAACCACTTGGAATATTTAAACAATTTTTGGCATACTGATAGATATCAATGAGATCTAACCAATGAACTTGCGAAATATTACATTCCATTTAGTATAGCCTCGCCGAGGCGAAAAATGTGAAAATTTTCGAACTGCTTGTCCTCGGAAACCGTTGGGCCGATTGAAGTCAAATTTCATATGGAGCCGCTATGGGATGGGGGAAACCAAAATTCGCTCATGGGGTCCAGGTCACATGACCAAAATGGCCGCCAAGCCATATATGGTCTGTCTGTCTGTCCGTCCGTAACCCGTTTGTGAAAATTGGTGATAATGACTTAACCGCTTGGAATATTTAAACAATATTTGGCATACTGATAGATATCAATGAGATCTTACCAATGAACTTGCGAAATATTACATTCCGTTTAGTATAGCCTCACCGAGACGAAAAATCTGTAACTCGTTAGTGAAAATTAGTGATAGTGACTTAACCGCTTGGAATATTTAAACAATTTTTGGCATACTGATAGATATCAATGTCATCTAACCAATGAACTTGCGAAATATTACATTCCATTTAGTATAGCCTCGCCGAGGCGAAAAATGTGAAAATTTTCTAACTTTCGTCTCCTCGGAAACCGTTGGGCCGATTGAAGTCAAATTTCATATGGAGCCTCTATGGGATGGGGCTAACCAAAATTTTCTCATGGGGTCCAGCTCACATGACCAAAATGGCCGCCAAGCCATATATGGTCTGTCTGTCTGTCCGTCCGTAACCTGTTTGTGAAAATTGGTGATAGTGACTTAACCGCTTGGAATATTTAAACAATTACTGGCATACTGATAGATATCAATGAGATCTAACCAATGAACTTGCGAAATATTACATTCCATTTAGTATAGCCTCGCAGAGGCGAAAAATGTGAAAATTTTCGAACTGCTTCTCCTCGGAAACCGTTGGGCCGATTGAAGTCAAATTTAATATGGAGCTTCTATGGGATAGGAGAAACCAAAATTTGCTCATGGGGTCCAGGTCACATGACCAAAATGGCCGCCAAGCCATATATGGTAAAAACTCTTCAAAAATAGTCTTCTCCAGAACCACTGGGCAGATTTCCACGAAACTTGATAAATGGCATCTGGGACGTAGGCCCATCATAAATTGCTAAAATGGTGACCCTTGGTTGACCTTGACCTTCTTTGTGCCAAGGTCAAACTTTGACACATATGCTTTTGTATTGGAAAATGTGAGAATGCATTTTATCCTGCAAACGATTCAGAATACAGTACAAAAGTATAAGATATATTTTTGCTCCTTACGATAAGGCGCATTTATTGGGGGAACCGTTTTAGGTCCAGGTCACATGACCAAAATGGCCGCCATACCCATATATGGTAACACTCATAAAGCTAAAAGCATCCGGCGGGTCGTGCACTTCAGCTGAAGCACTGGTTCATATTGAGTTTTGCTGCATCTTTGACCCGAACAATCATATGTATATGTGGTGAACCCCTATGCTGAAATTCAACTCTAGAAAATAATCATATCGGAAGCTTTTTTTCGTATTTTTTTCGTATTGAGTGTGTGCTTATTAGTTAGATTTTTCACCACAATATTTTCATACAATTTTGAAAAAACTAAGCGCACAGTGCAGTAAATAGGTCGAATACGGTAGGTGAATTATTTCATTTTTCATTATTAAAAGTATCATCTCTATGTCATCTATAAATTATATTTTTGAGCATGCTACTTTGCAAAATACCCGTTTGATGGACAAGCAAGTTCATTTTATCAGACACCGTAGAAATTTAAAGTCGCAAAAATTTATAGCATGTTTTTTGACTCAAAATTGTGAAAATTTGAACCTGCAAAATCTGCCATGTATCAGGTACTACATGTGGTATATTTGTTGAAAAAATAAATGTTATATTTTTTTCGCAGAAAAAATCACTTTATTAGATTATTTATTTTCTTAAACTTGTGACATTTTTACACTGAAAAAATTGTTTTTAAGCTAACAGTGCTCTCACTAACAGTGCTGTAATGCATAGGCTATGGCTCAGTAGTTAACTCTTATCATGCTGTTCACAACAACCCCTATATTTGCGAACAGTGTAGATCCAGATCAGAATCAGATGGCTTCTAAAGCGATCTGATCAGTATCTACAATGTTTGACATTCAGTTTATACCGGCCCCGATAGCTCAGTTGGTAGAGTGTCCGCTCCGGGCAACGGGAGGTCACGGGTTTGATCCCGGGCCGAGACATACCAAAGTCGTTAAGAATGGTACTAGCTGCTCCTCGCTTGGCACTCAGATTTACAGGGTAGAGCTAGGACTGGTCGACCCAGTGTCAGGATAATGTGACTGGGTGTGGTATCATGTAATGTGTCTGGGACATGATAATTCAGTGAGGCAGCACTATAAAAGTGAGCATTGAGCTCCCTGTCGCAACCAGACACTGTCGTGATATGACTGAAAAATTGTTGAAAGTGATGTTAAACCCGAATTCACACACACACACACATTCAGTTTATGATTTTGTAGGAATAAATTACAGTACGGCTCAGGTATAAGAACCAAAAAACTCTTTATTCCGAATCTCGGCGTTTCAAGCACTTTCCAAAACACTTGGAATTGTTCCCAGTAGATGTATATATTCGGCACTCAGACACTCCTAGAAAACACTTGCAAGGTCTGCGCTAAGTATGCGGTATGCGAAGTTTCGCGAAATTATTCCAAGTCGTAATATAGTACCTAGAGGCAATATTTTCTCGGGAAGTTATGAGGAAATACTCGGAGGAATTTGATGAAATACCTGGGCATTTTTTTTTGTTTATTTAATGTTCTTTTACCATCATATATATTTATATATAATTATAAGATAATATATATCACTGATAGTTATTATAATGTAAACGATGTAAAAAGTCAACAAAGAGGTAATCACTAATTACCCAGGGTGTGAAACTGTACAGTGATATCAAACAAGGGAATCAGTTAGGCATGACGAGTACATACAACTCTTTCAAGTCCGTAATTGAAAGCATGTTGAACATTATAAAAATATGGTTAAATTCGATGTAATTACCTTAGAAATGTTAATTAGGTAATTGTAAGAATCCCCGTGATAACGTCGTATTGCATAATATGTGGTCGCTGTCTGCAGTCAGTTAGAGTTGTCTCTCTTAGTAAACTGTCAATCAACAGGCAAGCTTCCCTTCAGACAATAGTGCAAAATTGGTCATTTTGAACTCAAAATTTCTCCATCTAATTTTGATATTTTCAAAAAAAAGAAAATTGTTTTGATATAATATAATCATTTGTCTTTCATTCTTTAATAATTTTAATGTGAAGTAAAATCGGACAAATGAGAAACAAATAATCAAAGGTGATAACTGTCAGCGAAATTTTATCGGGTTTCGGACGCCATTATTGGCTTCTTTTAAACTCAAAACTTCTCCATGTAATTTTGATATTTTCAAAAAAAGAAAATTATTTTGATATAATATAATCATTTGTCTTTCATTCTTTAATAATTTTAATGTGAAGTATTATCGGACAATTGAGAAACAAATAATCAAAGGTGATGACTGTCAGCGAAATTTTGACGGGTTTCGGCCGCCATTATTGGCCTCTGATATAGAGAAAAAAAAATGACCATCCCGTTGTCAAAGTTTAATTAAATTAATCACCACTCGCAAATACTCGCAAACACTCTGAATATCACAGGTATGCTCTGAGGTCCGCGGAATTTCCTCGGAATATCGAGCGCATAACTTGGAGTAAAATATTTTCACTCGGAGTGGTTCACTTCAAACCATTCGGCGGAAAAACGCGGATTTAAAAAGTTGTCCACGGAATGAAAAAGAAAAACGGTTCAAATACCTGAGCTGTACTGTACATCAAGTAATCTGATTGGTTCAGAGTCAGAAATGGGTGTGGCTAAACTGAATATTCAGCAGGATAAGGGTTAAGGCTAGTAGATACATCTTTAGTGGGGAGACAACTAGTCATGATCTCTGGGAATAATTAAAAAAAAAAAAAATAAGAATGATGTCTGCAGAAAAAATACCCAGCATGCTGAGTGTTAATTAGAAAGGGGCTATGAAATCCAAACTGAAAATTTAAAAGACATGGAAAAAAAAAACCCCAAAAAACACAAAACATTCTACAGGCTTCTAGAAAAAAACTTTTAACGCAGAAGGAGAAAAATGTATTCATATTTCATGTGAGTTTGCTGTCCTGCAGACAATTTTATGGCAGGCATATCATGGTAATTATGTCTCCCCCGAAAATTTTTTTTTCGGAGAGACATATTGTTTTCCCCCCGGGCGTCTGTCTGTCCGTCTGTCTGTCTGTCCGTCTGTCACACATTCGTGTCCGCTCTGTAACTTGAAAACCATTAGAGCTATCATCACGAAACTTCTTATAAATATTAATCAGCATTAGACGACGTGCAGTGCGCAAGAACCATAACTCTCGCATTTATACTTTTTGAATTATCTCCCTTTGAAGTTTGCTGGTATGTATATATGTGTGGACAAATCGTGTCCGGTCAATAACTTTCTTATTTTTTGATGGATTTTAAAATTACTCTGCAGAAATATTAACAACCATAAGACGATGTGTGGTGCGCATGAGGCAGGTCGGTACCTTAAAGGTCAAGGTCATACTTAGAGGTCAAAGGTAAAAAAAGGGGCCTTTTTTCGTATTTGGTCAATAACTTTCTTATTTTGAGATGGATTTTAAAATTACTCGGCATAATTATTGACAACCATAAGACGATGTGTGGTGCGCATGAGGCAGGTCGGTTCCTCAAAGGTCAAGGTCATACTTAGAGGTCAAAGGTCAAAAAAGGGGCCTTTTTTTCGTATTTGGTCAATAACTTTCAAATTTTGAGATGGATTTTAAAATTACTTGGCATAATTATTAACAATCATGAGACGATTTGTGGTGCACATGAGGCAGGTCGGTACCTCAAAGGTCAAGGTCATACTTAGAGGTCAAAGGTCAAAAAGTGGGCCTTTTTTTCGTATTTGGTCAATAACTTTCTTATTTTGAGATGGATTTTGAAATCACATGGCAGAAATGTGAACCAATATAAGGCGATGTGTTGCGCGCATGACCCAGGTTGGTACCTCAAAGGTCAAGGTCATACTTAGAGGTCAAAGGTAAAAAAAGGGGCCTTTATTCGGGTTTTGTCAATAACTTGCCTATTTTTAAAGAGAATTTGAAGTTACTTGGCAAACATGTTAACTATCATGGGACGATGTGTTGCATGCATGATTCAGTTTGGTACCTAAAATGTCAAGGTCATACATAGAGGTCAAAGGTAAAAAGGGGCCTTTTTTCGTGTTTGGTCAATAACTATCTTATTTTTAGATGGATTTTGAAATTGCTAGGCAGAAATGTTAACCACCATGAGATGATGTGTTGCACGCATGACCCAGTTTAATACCTGAAAGGTCAAGGTCATACATAGAGGTTAAAGGTAAAAAAAGGCCTTTTTTGTGTTCTGTCAATAACTTTCTTATTACCGGTATGCCCCCAACTTTGAAAAAGTTGGAGAGGCATATTGGTTCTGGTTCGTTCGTCCGTCCGTTACGCTTTTGATGCATAGCATAACTAAAGAACCGTGTATGCTAGGGTTTTGAAATTTCATATATGGATTCCTCATGGAAAATTAGCTGACACGTATTTTTTTTTCTCGTCCGGATTTTGTCCCCTTCAAGAGTTATTGCCTTTTGAATTTTTTTTTTAATAAAATCTTGTCAGCAAGATATCTTCAAAAACTATTGGAGCTAGAGCCTTGAAAGTTGGTGAATATATTGATGGTGATGAGTAGATGAACTGATTAACTTTTGACAAAATTCCGAAAAATACTTTGTGAGTTATGGCCCTTTGTCATTTTGGTAATTTGTGCCCATTGTAATGTATGCTAAAAGTGATGCATAGCATAACTTTAGAACCGTGTATGCTAGGGTTTTGAAATTTCATATATGGATTCCTCATGGAAAATTAGCTGACGCGTATTTTTTTTCAGGTCCGGAATTTTTTTAATAAAATCTTGTCAGCAAGATATCTCAAAAACTATTAGAGCTAGAGCCTTGAAAATTGGTGAATATATTGTTGGTGATTAGGAGATGAACTGATTAACTTATGACAAAATTCCGAAAAATACTTTGTGAGTTATGGCCCTTTGTCATTTTGGTAATTTGTGCCCATTGTAATGTATGCTAAAAGTGATGCATAGCATAACTTTAGAACTGTGTATGCTATAGTTTTGAAATTTCATATATGCTTTTCTGATGAAAAATAAGCTGACGCGTATTTTTTTTCTCGTCAGGATTATGCCCCTTTCAAGAGTTATTGCCCTTTGAAATTTTTTTTTTTAATAAAATCTTGTCAGCAAGATACCTCAAAAACTATTGGAGCTAGAGGCTTGAAAGTTGGTGAATATATTGGTGGTGATGAGTAGATGAACTGATTAACTTTTGACGAAATTCCGAAAAATACTTTGTCATTTTTGTAATTTGTGCCCATTGTAATGTATGCTAAAAGTGATGCATAGCATAACTTTAGAACCATGTATGCTAGGGTTTTGAAATTTCATATATGGATTCCTCATGAAAAATTAGCAGACACATATTTTTTTTCTCGTCCGGATTATGCCCCTTTTAAGAGTTATTGCCCTTTGAAATTTTTTAAATAAAATCTTGTCAGCAAAATATCTCAAACACTATTGGGTGATTGGGTGCGCATGCGCGCGAGTGCATTCTTCCTGTTTTCCGGGAAACAATTTTTGGATATTTTTGGAATTTAAGGAATACCCTTGATGAGTCCTTTAACTTTTTCTCCTTAACTTTGTTTAAATATTTAGTTACTTGTTTATTTTGCAGGTTTAGTTAGGTTTTTACGACTTTTCATATTTATCACATCCCGGATAATTTGGCTTGGTATTTTTTACTTTTGCACCGAAACAAAACTAGTTCCGGTTTCGCGGCGGATTGACATTAAGGTAAAAAAACAATTAAGTTTAAATGTGATTTTTGATGATATTGCCCAACAGAGGAGACTTTCCCAGACACCACTTTATATTTATTGCCCTTCAGTAACCAAAGAGTCACCAGAAAACCAACAATAATGAGCCATTTTGCATTTGACCTCCTTTTTGGAGTATGTTGCATGTTGCTGGCAACAAGACTTGCATCTCTTCTTGGTTGCAGTGGACAGGACCTACAGGAAATCCCAGTTAACTTCTACCCAGTTTATGCGGACACACGTGGTACAACAGCAATCGACCGTAACTTTGCATTTCATTTGCCCCATGTTTGTACAATATCAATCTTAAAAAAATCTCTAAGAATGAAGGGGTTTCCTGGTTCAAATAAACTTTTCTACTTGTATATATTTACAGTTGTTATAGGTAATGCTTGGGATGTTGAATCAAATCCTGGTCCAGACTCCCGAAATGACAGTTCACACTTCCCTTGTGGACTCTGTCAAAAAAGTGTTGGTTGGGAAGACCGGGGAATTTGTTGCGACACCTGCAATGTCTGGTATCACATAGGATGTCAAGGCATGTCATCAACTATGTATAGTTTTTACAACAGATCATTGAATAAAAATGTTGCATGGGAGTGTTTGAAATGTGGAATGCCAAACTTTTCCACATCTCTGTTTGACACCTCATCTTCTATAGACACCTACAACCACTTTGAACCTTTATCTACCCTATCTGAGCCTGATAGTCCGATACCAGACAACATCGGCCCACCCACGGCAGCTTCATCGCCCATTGTGCAGCAGTCAAAAGAAGCTAAACGAAAGACCAAAAAGGCGGTCCTTAATCATCCCCTCAGAATATTGATCATGAATTGTCAGTCAATAAAGAATAAAAGGGCTGAACTTCATACAATTATCGACTCGGCGAAACCAGACATCATTTTGGGCAATGAGTCTTGGTTAACCCCAGAAATTAAAAACTCGGAAATTTTCCCTGAATCCTTTGAGGCCATCCGGAAAGACAGAGTTGGGGATGCACATGGAGGTGTCTTCGTGGCTTTCAAGCGAGACCTACTCTGTACAGAAACTCCGGAGTTGGACACCAACTGTGAACTAGTTTGGTGTAAATTGAACATCATTGGATGTAGGACTTTGTACCTTGGATCTTTTTATCGCCCACCAGATCAGATTGACCCAGAATATCTTGAGGCTTTTAATTCATCTTTGTCTAGGATAATGTCAAATGCAAATGCCCATATTTTGGTTGGCGGAGACTTTAATTGTGGTGACATTGAATGGTGCAGCATGCAGGTGCCCCATGGGGTGCCTAAAAGGCAGACACAGCAACAACTTTTGGACATAATAAAAGAACACTGCCTGGCCCAAGTTGTTAACATACCCACCCGGCAAGAAAAGACCCTTGATTTTTTGTTTACAAATTCTCCATCCCCAGTAAGCCGAGTTAAGGGGATGCCCCCGATTGGCAAAGCTGATCATGACATAGTCCTTGTTGAGTATGACATAAAAGCTAAACGAATCAGACAAGTCCCGCGTAAAGTTTTTCTCTACAAACGTGCGGATATGGATGGTCTGCGAGACCATATGGCGCGATTTAAGGATTCGTTCCTTTCCTCTGACCTATCACACATGTCAGTTAATGACCTGTGGGTCAGTTTTAAGTCCGAATTAACCACGGCAATGGAAAGGTTTATACCAACTAAAATGACCAAAACAAAATATAGGGCACCATGGATCGATAACACGATCAAGCATCTCATCAGAAGACGGAATAGAATGTATTTTCGTGCTCGCAAGTCTAGCAGCCCTGACGTTAAGAACCATTACAAACGGTTCAGAGCACATGTGCAAAAGGTTATAAGAGATGCATATTGGAAGCATGTTTCCAGCATCTTTACCTTTGAAGATGACAATATAGATCCCGATAGTCCCCAAAAGAATGGTAAAGTTAAAAAGTTTTGGTCATTCGTAAAGTCCCTGAAAAAGGATGCGTTTGGGATCACTTCGCTAAGGGAAAATGGAATTCTAAAAACGGATGCGCGCGATAAGGCTAATATTTGCAATAAACAGTTTCAATCAGCATTTACGCGTGAAACTGATGGTGAGCTACCATCTAAAGGTGCAAGTTCGTTCCCCTCTATGGGGGACATAACAGTTGACCCCAATGGGGTCGCTAAACTGTTAGGTAAGCTCAAGATACATAAGGCATCTGGGCCCGATGACCTGAATGCCAGGGTACTTAAGGAATGTAGTGCTGAAATATCTCCTGTGTTGGCCTTTATCTTCAATCAATCACTTGCCCAGGGCACTGTACCAGATGACTGGCGACAAGCAAATGTAACCCCGGTCTATAAAAAGGGGGAAAAATATGATGCAGCAAATTATAGACCAGTGTCGCTAACATGCATCTGTTGCAAAACCTTGGAGCATATATTAGTAAGCAACATCAACAAGCACTTAGCCTTTGAGAGCATTCTTGCTGACTGTCAACATGGTTTCCAGAGTCAAAGGTCTTGCGAAACGCAGCTTGTTCAATTTTACCATGACATTGTGAGCAATCTGGATGGGGCCATAAATCGTGGCCACAAACAGACTGACTTGATCATCATGGACTTTGCTAAGGCCTTTGACAAGGTACCTCACAGAAGGCTATTACATAAACTGGAGTACTATGGGATAAGAGGATCCACGCATAGGTGGATTAGCTCATGGCTCTCTGGGCGCTCACAACAAGTTGTACTTGATGGCCAAGCGTCTGATCCAGTCCCTGTTTTATCTGGAGTCCCCCAAGGTTCGGTCCTTGGACCGGTCCTTTTCTTGGTTTTCATTAATGATCTCCCCGACAATATCAGGTCATCGGTCCGTTTGTTTGCTGATGATTGTGTCCTGTATAGGAACATATATTCTCCTTCTGACTGTCTTATTTTACAAGATGACCTGGATCAACTTGCACAGTGGGAGGCCGATTGGCAAATGAAGTTCAATGTGGCCAAATGTCACTCAATGAGAGTGTCACGACACCCTCCGGACAAGCAAATTAAGTTTGACTATACTCTTCACCAGCAAGTTTTGGAGCATGTTCAATCCGCCAAATATCTTGGTATCACCATCACTGACGATCTTGATTGGGGTCAACACATCTCAGAGATTACATCTAAAGCAACTAGGACTTTGGGATTCCTTAGACGGAACTTGGCTTTTGCACCTAGGCAGACAAAGGATGTTGCATATAAAACATTGGTTCGCCCTCAACTCGAATATGCATCACCCATTTGGCACCCCTATGTTAAAACTCAGACTCAGCAGGTGGAGAAGGTGCAGAGGACAGCTGCTCGATGGGCCTGTAGGCGATGGCGAAATAGAAGTAGCGTCGGTGACATGCTTAATGAGCTAGAGTGGCCGTCCCTGGAGGCCCGTCGTGAGCAGTCCTCTTTAACCTTCTTCTACAAGATACACTCTGATTCAGTGTCTATTGATAAAGATAGGTACTTGACCCCTGTAACACTGTCGACCCAAACAAGGGCATCAAAATTAAACGACTCACAATATCGTAGATACCAGTCCTATAGTGATGCCCTGAAGAACTCGTTTTTTCCTAGAACTATTCCCCAATGGAATAGTCTTCCCTCCTCTGCGGTGAATGCCAAGTCCGCAGAAGAGTTCAAAGTCCGCACAGTGTATGATTGGGTCTCAGAGGTATGCGTTTTAGGATACCTCTGTTATGCAGATTGTAAATAGTTTTAAGGACGCATCCAGTGCCTCTCTTTTTTTTTTTTTTTTCAGCTAAATTCTAAATTTAGCCACCCAATCAACTGAGGTAATGGCCAGATATGACCGACTCAGTATAAGAAGATAGATAGATAGGAGCTAGAGCCTTGAAAGTTGTTGAGTTTATTGGTGGTGATGAGTATATGAACCGATTAACTTTTGACAAAATTCCGAAAAATACTTTGCGAGTTATGGCCCTTTGTCATTTTGGTAATTTGTGCCCATTGTAATGAATGCTAAAAGTGATGCATAGCATAACTTTAGAACTGTGTATGCTATGGTTTTGAAATTTCATATATGCTTTTCTGATGAAAAATAAGCTGACGCGTATTTTTTTTCTCGTCAGGATTATGCCCCTTTCAAGAGTTATTGCCCTTTGAAATTTTTTTAATAAAATCTTGTCAGCAAGATACCTCAAAAACTATTGGAGCTAGAGGCTTGAAAGTTGGTGAATATATTGGTGGTGATGAGTACATGAACTGATTTACTTTTGACAAAATTCCGAAAAATACTGTGAGTTATGGCCCTTTGTCATTTTTGTAATTTGTGCCCATTGTAATTATGCTAAAAGTGATGCATAGCATAACTTTAGAACCGTGTATGCTAGGGTTTTGAAATTTCATGTATGGATTCCTCATGAAAAATTAGCTGACGCGTATTTTTTTTCTCGTCCGGATTATGCCCCTTTCAAGAGTTATTGCCCTTTGAATTTTTTTAATAAAATCTTGTCAGCAAGATATCTCAAAAACTATTGGAGCTAGAGGCTTGAAAGTTGGACCATGAGTCATGTGCAAGACCAAGGTCCATACCTCCAATGTCAAGGTCATACCTAGAGGTCAAAGGTAAAAAAAGGACAGTCAATAACTTCCTTATTCTTTGATGGATTATGAAATTACTTGGCAGAAATGTTAACCATCATGAGACGATGTGTTGTACCGCAAAGGTCAAGGCCATACTTAGAGGTCAAAGGTAAAAAAGTGCTTTTTTTGTTTACTGCCAATAACTTTATTTTTCTATGAACATTTTTAAAGTTACTATGCAGAAATGTTCATCTTCATTAGATGATGTGTTGCACACAAGACCCAGCTCAATACCTCCAATGTCAAGGTTATACTTAGCAGTCAAAAACGGGGGAGACATCTGTGTTTTTGTAGAAAAACAAATTCTAGTACAATCTATTGTAGCTCTATTTCATCTGTTTCAGAGTTCAAGATGCAGAAGCATGTTTTATAATAGCTTCAACATCCAATAATATGGACAATAAAGATGCTGCTGTAAGTGTCTGTGTCTCTCTGTCTGTCTGTCTGTCTGTCTCAGATCATGTGATCAAAATTTGCTGGTAGAATGCCAGTAAGTAAGCCAGTGTGATTCGGATCTGCACTGTTGGCTATCACAACAAATAAAATGGACAATAAAGATGTTTCTGTAAGTGTCTGTGTGTGTGTCAGCCTGCCTGCCTGCCTGCCTGCCTGCCTGCCTGCCCGCCCGCCCACCCGCTCGTCTATCCCTCTGTCCATCCGTCGGTCTGTCTGTCTGTTATCAGATCATGTGATCAAATGTTGCTGGCAGAATGGCAGTCAGTAAGCCAGTCTGCATCACGTGAACATGTCCGTGAAACAAACACCCCCCCTGAACCCCATCTCAAGCTCGGTCGCCCAATGAAACCTATAGTGTTTATAAGCATGGACAGACCGACTTGCACCACTTTTCTTGGGCAGGCTTAGATCCTCTAAGGGGTTTACCAGTACTCGTGTGCGGTCGGTTTCAGCTCTGCGTGGAAGCATCATATAGCCCATCTACTGTAGAACTTTGATGGCTCGAACACCGATGGCTCGTTTACCATGGCTGAGTCGAACACGTTCTTGAGTCCCTAGGTAATTTCTCTACATGAGAAATAGCGAGGGAAACATTAGGAGATTTTCTTCTTTTATCTTGCAAATGTATGCTGTGTGTACTCATTAGAATCGCCTCAATGAGGCGATTCTAATGATTACACACAGCATACATTTATATCATAGAGCATCGGAAAGAAGTCCCAAAATTATCCCGTTTTGTGCCCTCAGTGGCTCGAACTTCCCCTGTCTCGAACAGATTATCATTGTCCCACAGGACTTCGAGCCATTGAAGTTAGACTGTATTTCTTCAAGCCCAGATGGGCGCGGGCCTTGCCGTAGCAGTAGCTTTAGATAAAGAGGATTAAGAAGGATATTCTAGGGATAATTTTTAATTTGATTACTGTAAAAATCCTAAAAATTTGGACACCGTGGGAACTTGGTGTAATTCTCCTAAAATTTTAGCAAATTTGTTTCATGATCCAGCAAGGAGTCCAAAATGTGCAGACAGAATGACAAACAGTGTAGACCCTGATCAGACTGCTCCTACAGGAGCAGTCTGATCTGGGTCTGCACTGTTTGCCTTGGCCTGTCTGTCCCAATACTTAGAATCATTACAATATGTTGATCCAATAACCTGGATTTATATATACAAGTGCAGTTATATTGCTGATGTACACATGAATGTCACTGACCAGTAAAATGGAACTCTGCAAATAGGGCTGGTACGAAATTCAGGTAATGGTTATTTATAGCCTTCTTTATTTGTTGCTGTGATGTGGGAGTGCTGTGCAAAGGCAGTTATTAGTAGAATTTGGACACATTTCATGGGTTGGACTTGAACAGAAATAAGCTTATCTAAGGTGTGTTTTAATAAACCATATGTGCCTAGAGTTCTAAAACAAGACATTGGCAAGATCAAAACACTGCCTGATCAAGGTCTGCACTGTTTATTTAAAGACAGCAAATTAAGGATTAAAAGAAACAGTGTAAGTTCCCATTCAGGACCATTTCCAGCCTACACCCAGAGACAATCAACATACTACCTACTAATGTCCGGCCCCCACCCATCCGGGCTTGAAGAAATAGATGGGCTGCATGATGCTTCCACGCAGAACTGAAACCGACTGCAGACGAGTACTGGTAAACCGCTTAGAGGATCTAAGCTTGCCCAGGCATAGCAGTGCGAGTCGGACCGTCCATGCTTATAAGCCCTATTAGTTTCATTGGGTGACAGGGCTTGAGATGCCATTTCATCTCAGTATCGGGTTAAGTCCCACAAAATTGGAAGCAACTTTTTCAAAATGACCTTGATACAGTGTTGATGGGGACGCTAAACCTCAAATCAAACAAAGAAACAAATAAACCCACTAATGTCAGTGCTTTGATCATTATTTCTTGTTACAAACATATGTTGTGGTTACTTGTCACAATTGCCTCAGTGAGGCAATTCTAACAATTAACCATAACATATAGTGTAATGCAAAAAAAGAAAAAATATCCTTAGATTATCCTGGGTACTCCTCCTTGGAGTCTGAGAGCTATGGTAACACTCTTGAAATACAGTAAAATTCCGCTACTAAGACCACCAAAAAGATAGACTAATTCCCCTTTAAAATGCTTATTCAGAAAGTTTCAGTTACTCTTTATTGGTAATTTATAATAATAATAATAATAATAATAATAATAATAATGTCTTTAATTATAGAGAAAGCCCAGTTGGATTTGCTCCAATCTTCCCTGGGGTCCTCTTTTACACAACATACAAATTAACAATATACACAGATTACATGAAAAATAGACAGAAATCACACACTCAAAGCACACTCATTCATGCATATGTACATTACACTTTCACTCAAATAAATAAATGCTGGTAGAAGGCTCCTATAGTAAATGTTAAGTTCCGTTTTGTGAATGAAACCACTGAAGATACTTTGACTTGAATTTCTGGTCAGAGACCACATTTGAGACTGTTCAAAAAGACCACGACCACTTTTTTAAGACCACTTTTAAACAGTTCCAAAGGTGGTCTTAATAGAGGAATTTTGCTGTATTCTTTACTTTTATGCACCACCTAAGATACTATTAAGCCATAAACAGTCTATAAAAGTACATTGTATACTATAGCAGAGAAGCAGAGAAATAAGTACGAATGCTTGGCCTATATCAGACAATGCCTTTTGTTATATTGATTTCATGGCAGCTTTATTGGAATCTTGTAAGTTATCACCTTCCTAATCAAATGGTCTTTTAGGAAAATCTAATGGCAATCACTATTTCATCATCAAGAAGGCATTTGATCACATGTTATCAGATTTACTGCTTGTAAGTCTAGCTTACATTGTAGGAAAATTGTAAAGGGAATGGACATATCTGCATTTCATCATGTCAACAAGTCCGTGTAATGAGCACCCCTCTAAATCCCACTTTATATAGAGAAAACTGGGGTTTACAGGGGTAAACATTATTTTCCTTATTTCTGCTCCAAGACATAGGTTGTGGGTACTCGTTAGAACCGCCTCAAAAGGGCGGTTCTAACGAGCACCCAAAACCTATGTTTGGAGTATATATAAGAAAAATGTCACAAATTTTCATCGGGAAAATTACCTTTTTTGGTGTATGAAAAAATAACTATTTCACACGGATGTGTTATTGTAAAGTTGCTGCCATGTTTCCAGGGAGACAATTTTTGTGACTTCTGTTTGCCTTCCAATCAAGTAAACCTCTATAGGAAAATATTCCTTCCTTTTTAGTTTATTTGTTTGTTTGTTTGGAGTTTAATGACCCAGTCAACATTGTTTAGGTCATATAGCCAGTTACTTTACCAAACCACACTTTACATGGGCAGGGTTAAACATAAGCATTTAACCAGTATAGTGAACAATCGTTTGCTAGAAACTTACAGATGCCCTTTTGGAACAGTGAAAGCAAGAGAATGACTGCAGATAAGATTTCATGATCAGTGTCCATGAAAGAATGTTGCCAATCTGGCAGTTATCAAACCTGCGACCTCCTTATCACACCAGATGCCCATTTTAACAGAGCTATGGAGGTTTTTTCTTTCATTTTAAGAGAAGACCCTTGTTTATTAGGCAGACAAAATGAGCTGAATAAATACGACTCTAATTTGGGCCTCACAGGACCAACGGCTTTGGAGTTACCTGCCCTTGAGCATAAATATAAGCAAAAAATAGTGTCTCCACTTTTTCTCAGCTGTTTCGGATCTGATCATTTTGCAGATAACCAGGAGAGGTATACAGTCTATGTTCAGCTCTTTAAAAGGCTTTTAAGTTGCCTGCCCTTGAGCATGAATATAAGTGAAAATGGTGTCTCCATATTTGATGTGATCTTTTTGAAAATTTCAGTAAAAGAGGACAAGCATAAAATCTTGCACGAGTTAGAATTTTGCTTGAATCTGATGACCGGTGTTCCAGTTATATTCATTTAAGCTTGAAACTTTCAGTGGAAAAATGACGTCCCCAACTTTTCTTGGCCATTTATGAGGGGATCGTCATCAAACTTGTAGATGACCAGAAGAGGCATTCAGTGTATGTTGAGTTTGAATTTGGGCCTCACAGGCTATATGGCTTTGGGGCTACATGTCCTTGATTTGTTTGTTTGATTTGAGGTTTAACATCCCTGTCAACACTGCATAGGTTATTTTGGAGACATTCAGGTTGCTTCCAATTTTGTGGGACTTTTACCCAACATTGAGATGAAATGACTTCTCAAGCCCTGTCGCACAATGAAACCAATTTATAAGCATGGACGATTCGACTCGCACCCATTTGCCTTGGCAGGCATAGATCCTCTAAGGGGTCCACCAGTACTCATGTGCGAACGGTTTCATCTCTGCGTGGAAGCATCATACAGCCCATCTATTCCTTCAAGCCCCGATGGGCAGGGGCTGACTTGTCCTTGAGCGTAAATTTAAGTGAGAGGTATACAGTCTATGGTGAGTTCAAATTTAGCTATGTAGAACAAACAGCTTTGGAGTTACTTGCACTTGACCATAAATATAAGTAAAAAATGGTGTCTCCATATTTTTTCAGTCGTGTCTGAAACTTTCAATCAGTAAACAGGGACAAGCATAAAATCTGGGAAAAGTTCAAGTTTGTGAATCTAACACCGGTTTTCCTGTCGTATTAGCCTTAAACATTTTAGAGAGTTACAGTGGACAAAGGACATCTCCAGCTTTTCTCAGCTATTCATAAAGGGATCTTCATCAAACTTGCACACAACCAGGAGAGGCATGGGGTCCCATTGAGTTAGAATTTGACCCATAAATGACCATTTCTGGTCCAATCTTTATAAAACTCACATTATCACATGAGAGTAACTGGCTCTTTAGTCTACCATAACTTACTTATATAATGGGGAAAACCTTGTCTCGATCATAGCCACTTCAATTTTGGTTGGAGGCAGATAGTGAAGACTATTTGAGCCAGTGCATGACAAAATCTACAATAAGGCATGAGCGACCAGCAAAGACTCAGATCAGCCTGCGCATTCACGCAGTCTGATCAGAGTCTTCGCTGATCGCCTGTACCTACTATTGGCTAATATCTATTCAAAGAGACACAAGCAAAAGGCCTTGTCATAGTGCATGGGTGCACAGGTTGATTTGAGTCTCTGTTGGTCACACCGGTCTTATTGTAGGTTTTGGCATGCACTGACTCATTTAATACTGGGCCAGATAGAAATATTCAGAGCACAGTGGGTCTGTTTGATTTCAAACCAGATAGGACATGTTGCTGACAAATCTTAGATGAGCAGATCCCAACAAATCTAGCCGATTTCATCCGTCCTAGACACACATTGTCAACAAGCTTTAACCTTCACCCTTATCCCGCTGAAAATGAAACCTCTACCTGTGCAAACAGCGTAGATTCAGATCTGATCGGGATCTACACTGTTTGTCATGCAGTTTGTGAATTAAGCGAATATATTATGTCAAGTAGTTTGATTGGTTGATAGTCAGCAATGGGCGTGGCTTAAATAAGGCAGCAGGATAAGGATGAATTCATTGTGCTAGTTCCCAGGTGAGTGATCGTAGCCCGCTGGGCTTATTTAAATTTTGATTGAATGTACTCATTAGAACTGCCTCAGTTCTAATTGGCACCCACAAGCTATATTCTGAACATAAATAAGAAAATTACCACAAATTTTTGTCTAGTATTTGGAATGCCTTTGTTATTGTAATGACTAAATGAAGCCTTATACAACACAACCTTGTTATATCACTGTTCCTTATAACAAGATTCCATCAATACACATTTTTGGATATAACACGGCTTCAAGATGGATCCCAAAAATGTATACATTATACAGAAAAACATAAATGGTCATTTTTCTGTATATCTCCCAAAAATATATACATTATGTAGAGAAATGACCATAAGTGCTTATTTTTCTATAAAATCTACAGTCGAACTTCAATGGCTCGAACACCTGTGGGACCCCAAAAATCTGTTCGAGACAGGGGTAGTTCGAGCCACTGAGGTTCATGTCTGGGGGCATAACGAGATACTTTTTGACAGGCGATTCTAATGAGTACACACAGCATACATTTGCAAGATAAAAGTCTAAAATATTCTGAATTATCCCCCATTATTTCTTATATAGAGGATTTCGCTAGGGGCTCAAGAATGGGTTCGACACATCCATGGAAAACGAGCCAAGGGTATTCGAGCCATCGAAGTTCTACTGTAAACATTTTTGTCTGGATATAACACAATTGTTATAGTAACACATTTTCTGCTTTGGAACCCATTAATAGTGCTATAAAGAGTTTGTTATCACCTGTGATTTCACCGCTCATACAGCATCTGTTTGCTATGGTGCAGTTCAATGTTCTCTCTCTTCAGGATCAGCATACAATCCTAAGATCATGGGCCATCAAAGATTTTGCCCCGGAGTGTCCACAGTATGTCCAGATATTTCGACCAGAAAATAAATTTCATGTGAAGTTTGCAGGTATGTTGTCTTGTTCTTTTGTCATTTTTTCTAACTCTTCTTATTTCATAGTAGTGTCATGGGTCGTGTTGTGATGGGTAAATACCATATTAGGTGTAGTAAGGAAACAGTGCACTTAGACATGCCGTATTATCAGAATCTTATATGGGTGTGAGGGGTTTATGGAAATATCCGTCCCGAGGGTCACTATCCGGCATCACGAGGCTTGCCGAGTGATGCCGGACAGTGATCCCGAGGGACAGATTTTTTTATCCACCCCTGACACCCATATAGGATTCTTTTTCTTGCACACCTTCCATTTTTTAGCTCGGATTTTAATGCTGCAGTCATTTCGGTTACCGACGTCCGCCATGTTGTGATGGCACTACAAGAATGTTTAGTGACGTCACGTAACGTGCTGTGATGTAAACCTTAACGACAGTGCATACAAGGTCGTATTCAACCAGTGCATTTGTCAAAAACGCGATTATATTCGATTTTGGGTCAGCACACCAGGGTCATAACATAAATTTCTATCCCAGGGTTAAATCATGGATTTCCTTGTCTGGTGTGCCGTAAAATGTCTTCCTATTAAGTCAGTGGTCAGATGCAAGCATTATTTTTGCTCTCTATTCAACCAAACATGCCCAAAGTTGGCATAAGGAGCATAGTACAGTAAAATTACTATATTAAGACCACCTTTGGGACTGTTCAAAAGTAGTCTTAAAGACCACTTTTGAACAGTCCCAAAGGTGGTCTCTGAGTGGAGGACACTGGTTGAAGAAAACACAAAGAAAGAATTAGTGAAACCTTCTAAAATTAATGAGGTTTTTAAAGCAGGATTAGTCTTAATTTTTTGGCCGTCTTAATAGCGGAATTTTACTGTATATTAAAATGCAATAAATTCCTTAATAAATACAAGTCAGAAATTTGTCTCTATTTATATCAAAAGCTTAATGATCATTGTTTTACTGCAAAAAAATTTCCAGGCTTTTGATTGGTCAGAGCAAGGGCAATTAGTTACCATCTATCCCATAAGGAAAAATATATACCCCTCTCGTACTTGCTTACGCGTTGCCCACCATCTTGGGTTTACAGCAGTTGATAAATAATATAAGCAAAATAAGTTCATGCACCAGAATAATCATTCATTCATTTGGTACTTTATTTCATTGTTTTCCTTTATAAAACTTTCATTCTAACATGACATAAACATTTTCCCACTGAGTGCCATAATCAACATAGTGCCTACAGAAGGCACGTTTGGTAACTTCACATGTAAACATCTTCTCACGATGTCTTTTGCAAATGAAAACATTGGAAGATGCACAAAATGTCATGAAAAAGCTTTGCAGTATAACAAATTCGTTTTCTTGATAGGGAATATGGGATCACATTCCCCACCTGAAAGTGATATTTGCCCTTGACTAACGGCATTGGCAAATATCGCTCTCAGGCGGGAATGTGATCCCATGTTTCCGTTAGGCTCGGGCAAATATCGCTCTCAGGCGGGAATGTGATCCCATGTTTCCGTTAGGCTCGGGCAAATATCGCTCTCAGGCGGGAATGTGATCCCATTTTTCCGTTAGGCTCGGGCAAATATCGCTCTCAGGCGGGAATGTGATCCCATGTTTCCATTAGGCTCGGGCAAATATCGCTCTCAGGCGGGAATGTGATCCCATTTTTCCGTTAGGCGAGGGCAAATATCACTCTCAGGCGGGAATGTGATCCCATTTTTCCGTTAGGCGAGGGCAAATATCGCTCTCAGGCGGGAATGTGATCCCATGTTTCCGTTAGGTGAGGGCAAATATCACTCTCAGGCAGGAATGTGGTCCCATGTTTCCGTTAGGCGAGGGCAAATATCGCTCTCAGGCGGGAATGTGATCCCATGTTTCCGTTAGGTGAGGGCAAATATCGCTCTCAGGCGGGAATGTGATCCCATGTTTCCGTTAGGTGAGGGCAAATATCGCTCTCAGGCAGGAATGTGATCCCATGTTTCCGTTAGGTGAGGGCAAATATCGCTCTCAGGCGGGAATGTGATCCCATGTTTACGTTAGGTGAGGGCAAATATCGCTCTCAGGCGGGAATGTGATCCCATGTTTCCGTTAGGTGAGGGCAAATATCGCTCTCAGATGGGGAATGTGATCCCATGTTCCCCGCGAAGAATCAAAACAACAAATAATATTTTTGAGCATTTTTTTTAGCTCTGTTTCATTTTCAACAGACTTGCAAAATCTTGCACTCTTAGTTGGTGCATGTGCAATAACTATGGCAAATAAGATAAATTCTGAAAAATAATTCAAACTGACATCCATATAATGGAACAAAGACTTTTATCAAAATAGGTACTGGAAGAGTTCATTTAGAATTAACCATTGAGTACCGGAAACCTCAAAAAGGTTACCTTGGCAAACAGTTCAGGCCCAGATCAGACACCACAGAATCTGGCGTCTGATAAGGGCCTACACTGTTTGCAAAAAGTTCAGCTATTTTTCAAATAAATTTTGAAGAAAAAAACAGCCTGACACCCCTAAATTTTGAAATGGACTGTGTTATATATAAGGAGGAAGATTCCATTTGGTACAAAAAGGGTTAAATTGGTTAATCTTACTTTTTTTTTTTTTAGAAATGAGTGTCTTTGCATATGTTAACGTGCTGTATTGTCTTTCTAGAGATAAACTGTATCTATGAATGGGAAACATACTAACTTTTTACTTTCTTTGTTTTTCAGAGCATGTTGTTTGTGAAGATGAATTCAAGTATGCTTTATTAGCCAATAATTGTCTTGTTCCTGCAACTTCCACCCTTGTGACACTATTGTTACATACTTCAAGAGGACAGTAAGTATGTTTTACCTACCAGCTTCTATAAAACACATACTGTTGTTAAAAACCTCAGCCAGCAAATGCTTTACTAGCAGTAGGTGAGTTAAACTCTACTCAAGTTTGAAATGTTATTTTTATAAGCCCGTGTGAAAAACAGTTTTTATACACCAGGGCCCACACCAGGGCCCAGTTGTTCAAAGTCTCTTTAGCTTAATGAGCTCGTTAGTGTTCAAATTGTTAACCGTTCTATTAAGTACAATATCTTATACACTGGTATTTTTGCTGAAAAAATATGAGCAGCTTTTGCATCTGCAAAAGCTGCTCACATTTTTTTTTCCAGCAAAAATATGAGCATTTTTGCTATAATAAATGACCTTAAGTTTTAACAATACATTATCTAATGACGTCTTTGGTTTTGAACAACTGCCCCTGTTTGAAAAACGGTTGCATTATGTTATGCCGCTAGGTGTCCATCCATCCATCGATCCATCCACATCCATCCATCAGTCCGTATACTTTTTGTCTCAGGATAACTCCTCCTACAGTTTATGACAAGCTGAAACTTTATATATAGTTATACTGTGATTTTGAGCAAAATATAGGGATTCAAGGTTACAGTCCAACAAATATTAACACAGTTTTGCCCCTTTGAAAATTTCTGTAAACTTTTTGTTTCCCGCTAACTCCTCCTACAGTTTATTTCCAATCGAGCTGAAACTTGATTTGTAGTTAGATCATGGAGCATGGAGCAGTGCATATTGTTTCAAGGTTGCTATCCACTAAATTTTAACAGAGTTATGCCCCTTTAAAATTTCTGTAAACATTACTCCTAAGATTACAATTTATCAAGCTGAAACTTTATAAATAGTCACGCCATGATGTGGAGCAGCGTATATTGTCTTGAGGTTACAGGCCACTAAATATAACCAGAGTTATGTCCCTTCGAAAATTGCTGTAAATGTTTTGTTTCTAATTCCTCATATAGTTAATGTCAGACCAAGCTGAAACTTTATAAATACTTTATAAATAGTGACACATGATATGGAGCAGTGTATATAATTGAGCCGGCACATGACAAAACCTACAATAAGACCTGTGCTATGGTCAAAGACTCAGTTCAGTCGGCCCGTCAGGTCAGCCTGATAGGAGCACTTTCTTGTTGCCCCATGAATAGTCCAGATGCTATAGAAGGCTCATGCCAACAGCGAGGACTCCGATCAGACTGTGCGGATGCGCAGGCTGATCTGAGTCTTCACTAGTCATTCAAGACTTTTTGCAGATTTGTCATGCACTGGCTCAATTTCAAGGTTACAATCCACCATATATTAGCAATGTTATGCCCATTGAATATTAATGTAGCTGTTTTGTTTCCGGCTAGCTTCTCCTACAGATTGAATCTTGGAGCAGTGAATTTGAATATGGTCTACCAAATATTAACAGAGTTATGCTTTTTCAAAAAATTTTGTAAGCTAACTCCCATATTTAGTAATTTAGTACACTATAATGTGGAGCCAGTGTTCAATCTAGGCTGCGCCATTAGGCCCTGGGCCTGCTTTTTACATGAGGGGCACGCTAGAGATCATTCATTGGGTCCGTTGGGTGCAACTGTAGAAGTTAGTGACTATTTCTTCAAGAGTTCATTTTTGCGGCTTTCTTTTTCGGCTGCCTGGTGCATATTATTCAGTTAATCACAAACCGTATGTTGCCCAATAAAAGTAACTAAGAAAAACTTTTTGCTTTATCTGTTTAACCAGTAACAATTCTTATTATTTTAAACCCAAATTGGTGTTTTGTTTACCGGGGATGCGGCCATGTTCAGTCTACTTGTGTGCACCGGGCGGCTTATGCCATATTAGTGTGCGCCGTGCGGCTTACACTAAATACGGGACTGAAATACCACAAAATACTGAGCCGGGTGTTATTTATTATAGAGTTCTTGTCTTCCAGAAATAAATTTAATGGCATTTATTCTAAATAAAACAGACATTTAGTCCTTGAGCAAGACAGTTAATTCAAATTGCTTTGTACTGGTTTACTGAGGTTTTGTTTGTTTGATTTGAGGTTTAAAGTCCTCGTCAACACTGTAAAGGTCATTTTGGAGACATTGCTTCCAATTTTGTGGGACTTTTACCCAACATTGAGATGAAATGACATATCAAGCCCTGTCACCCAATGAAACCAATAGGGTTTATTAGCATGGACGGTCTGCCTCGCACCGCGGTTCCTGGACAGGCTTAGATCCTCTAAGCGGTTTACCAGTACTAGTGTGCGGGCCGGATTCAGCTCTGCGTGGAAGCATCATGCAGCCCATATATTGCTTCAAGCCCCTATGGGCGGGGGCTTTTACTGAGGTAATGGGCAAATGTAACCAACTCCGTACTAGAAGATGGATAGATATACAAAATAGATTCTGTCTGTGATGTCTAACTTGTACACCTCAACCTCGTTATAACACGGAACTCCGGGTCCAACCAACGGACCGTGTTAGTTAACCGAATCGTGTTATAAACGCCGACCGTATTTGTCACAGATCAACCATTGACACAATGGTGATCAATAGTTTCCCAAACAAGATGATGTGCGGTCCGGTTAATGGCCGTATTTCCCGACTAAAATGTGTTTAGAACTAATCAATGGCAGTAAATACCATGGCCCATCAAGTCAAACAAGTCACTTTAATCGAAACCAGCTGATAAACCATGTTTTATATCCAGAAATCGTCCGATCTGACAGCGAGTATGACACCATTTTGATAGCTGGTTCCCGGCTACATTTGATGTAACTGAGCGTCCGGAACCGTACCGAACTACAGTACCGTTAATACATTTCAATGGTGAAATTACCGGGTTAGGGTTCGGAACCGGACAATGATCAACGCTTACAAGAAATTTGAATTACTTCCCTTGAAATGTCTCACCCTTTATATTTTAGTCATTTGAAACGATTTTAAATGGCGCACATGGTCTTTGAAAGATTTTTTTACCGCGAAAATCGATCTTGAATATGTTTTAGCATTTGCTTTTAAGCTGGAATAAATTTGACTTTCTTTTACATGCGGCTGTAGAAAATGAGTTTTATTGCAGTTGACCGATCACATCGTCTGCATCGATATTTAAAATTTCTGCTGAGCAGTGATCCTTAACAGAGCGTGATAAATATTTTTTTCCGGTTGCGTAACTGAACTCTTTAATCTCTTTATCTCTCTAAGCCAACACTTTTGATTGTGCTGATGGCAGTTCATGTTTATCATGCGTGTCAAGCTAAACAAGTTTATATACTGTATATTCAACTCTGCTGGAGGCCTGCAATAAATATAAAAAAGTACCGTTATAAACCGTGTGAGCTATAGTGTTAGCTACCGTATTACGGCAGTCAAAAGTGAGAGGAAAATAAGTTTTTTTGTGCTTAAAACCTGATACAATCCTTGGATAATATTTATAAATGTTGGTTGGGGAAAATTTGGGGTCCAAACCAAAACCGTGTTATATCCGAATTCGTGCTGTAACGAATCGTGCTATAACGAGGTCCGGCTGTATTGTGTCTATTTTTATCATGCAGCCAAAACCTAAAGATAAATCTGGCAACTTTATGTATAATATAATTCAAGGGCCCCTTTAATCTCCAAATGGACCCCTTTTCCAAGGCCTTTGGGCCCAGAGGGCCCCAAACCCAAAATCCTAGATTGGACACTGTGCAGCAGTGCATATTGCTTTGAGGTTGCAGTCCCCTAAATATTAGCCAAGTAATGTCCCTTTGAAAAATTCTGTGATCTTTTAAAGCCCTACAGAAGCTGAAACTTGATTTATGGTTGGACCTTGATGTTGAGCAGCACATATTGTTTTGAAGTTATAGTTCACCAAATATTAGCAGTAATGCCCCTTTGAAAACTCCTGCTATAGATTGCATAGATCAAGCTGAAACATTGTGAAAAGTTATACCACGAAGTGGAGCAGCCACTTACCATTATGAGGTTACAGTCCACCAATTACGAGCGTATAAGCACAGTTATGCTCCTGTCAAAATATCTGTAAACTTTTTAAAATTTTAAACACTAAAGGATCACGCAATGGCTATCAGGGGCCAGTTGTTCAAAACTAACAACATCGTTAGTTAGCCTATGGTTAAAACTTTGATCATCAAATATAGTAAATATGCTAAACCTTTTGCTGAAAAAAAATGTGAGCAGCTTATTTTTTCAGCAAAAACCAAAATTTTTGATATTGGTCTTGCTATTTAGCAATTTGACCACTAACCAGCTCGTTAAGCTAGCTATGCTTTTGAACAACTAGGCCCTGTTGTGGTATTATCCCCTAAATGAGAGGGATGTTATATGATAAATAGAGGATCTTACATGAGTGATCATGTATTATTGAATTTATTAAACGAGTTGAGGAAAAGGGATAAATGCCAATTTGCCGAGCATTTTATCTCTTTAATAAATTCAATAATACATGAGCAGAAATGCAAGATCCTATTTATCATATGACATTTAAACACATTTTATGCACGATGTTTTAACGAAAATGTCAGTTCCACCATTAGTAAACGCGGCATTGTTAATGACGCCATACATGTACGGTTATGGGGCGTATCTTTATAATTTGCATATTTAATCCACTAGTGGATTATCAAATTTATTACATGGTGTTATTACACTCTCAGTTGCGACGTAATATCATAAATGTTATCATTAAACTTGTGTTACAGGGAAGGACAGACCTCCTCAGAAGAGTGGCAGAGGTTGTATGGCCATTGTTCTGGCAATGAGATCTACCACATACGGCTTGGAGACAGCAAATTCTTTGGGGACTACAGAGGGAAAAGCTTCACATATGCTTCTTTCCACGCACACAGAAAGTAAGTTTTCCTCAAAAAAGATTGGTCAGATGCATGCCTAACTAGTGCTGGTTAATCGGAGCTGAAAAGATGATCGATTATCAGTCCTGTCATTGCGATCAATAATCGATTTGTAATCGCTAAGGTTTTTGTCATAATTTTACCTGTCTGGCTTTCTTCTGAGCATGACTCTTACCATATGTTGCACTTTACCATATGTATATTTGAACAGACAGGCCTGAGCAAACAGTGTAGACCCAGATGAGACGCCACAGAATGCAGTGTCTCATCAGGGTCTGCACTGTTTGCCACTCATCCAGCTATTTTAGGCATAACTTGGGTAGTAAATTGTACCTATCAAGTAATCAATTAAAAGCAAATCAGAAATGATAACCTTTTTTGTTGAATTTATCGATTGATTAATCGATTATACGATTAATTGTGTCAGCCTTATGCCTAACTGGTGACCAGTAGGTCATGCGTAGGAGTACCAACCTTTACACATACATGTACTATATTTTCAGTCATTCTCTTTTGCTTAGTCAAGAAGGGTTGTTTTCAGTTTCTTGCAATAGAATGTGCACTGTTATATTGTTATACTGGTAAGCTGCTAAAAAACAGTAAGCTTGCCCAGAAAAGGTGAGATTAGGGTGTTGTCTGACTGTCTCAGCATGACCTAAATAGGGTTGACTGGACCGTTATTAATTTTCAGAATGAGTAAAAAAAAAAAAAAAAAAATTGATTCTCCCTGACAATGTGAAAGATTGTTTATATGGAGTGCTTTTAAAAGTTCTAGTAATTAAGGTGTAACTATACCAAATTTAGTGACACAGAGGCCTTTCTGATATTTTATCTTCATCAGTGTGTCTAAACCCCAAAGTTTGGAAACCTAAACGGATGATGGACAAGACCCGGCAAACTCAGCACATCCCCCTCCGAGCACACACCCACCAACGTAGCTCATGAGACACGTCAGCTGGAGGCATCAGGCAAGAGACGCCCAATCCAGATAGGCGTCCCCCACCGAGCCAACATCAGCTAATATTCAAAGTGTTGCTGTTTCTTGTTTTTTCAAAACTATTTAAAAAAAGTACAATCAGACTTCAGTTTGTGTTGTGTTTGTGTTTTTGTTTGGTTTGAGGTTTAACGTCCCCGTCAACACTGTAAAGGTCATTTTGGAGACGTTGCTTCCAATTTTGTGGGACTTTTACCTGACATTGAGATGAAATGACATCTCAAGCCCTGTCGCCCAATGAAACCAATAGGGTTTATTAGCATGGACGGTCCGCCTCGCACCGCGGTTCCTGGACAGGCTTAGATCCTCGCGGTTGTGTTGTGTTTGTGACTATGAAAATTTGTTTGAGACAGGTCTAGTTAGAGCGACTGAAGGTTACTCATAGTGCCAGACCGGGGTCCAGTTGTTGAAAGCCTCGTTAGTTTAACGAGCTTGTTAGTGGTCAAATTGCTAACTGTTCTAGCAAGAACAAGATTGAAAATTTTGGTATTTTTGCTGAAAAAATGTGAGCAGCTGCTCACATTTTTTATCAGCAAACATTTTAGCATATTTGCCATATTTAATGATAAAAGTTTTAACGATACACTAACTAACGATGTCGTTAGTTTTGAACAACTGGCCCCAGGAGGTCTAACGGGAATAGTTTGGATATGTCTTTTTGATGTTTTATAGCATAAAGGTATGCTGTGTGTACTCATTAGAATTGCCTCATTGCAGCAATTCTAATTAGTACACACAAGATTCTTTTTCATGAATTTTAAGAAATCACAGAATTCTTGTTCTATATGATCTATATAATCTATGCATGTTTGTTTTGATATTATACAGTTTCTGCTTTAGACCCCAATAAGTGTTTTAACCCTTAACCTGCTGAATATTTAAATATGCCACACCCACTACCAATTATCAACCAATCAGATTACATGATGCAAATTATTGCGACAAAATCATAAACTAAATCACAAACAATGAAGATCCTGATCAGATGGCTTCATTAGAAGCCATCTGATCTGGATCTTCATTGTTTGAAAGATAAGACATATCTGGCTTCAGCAGGACAAGGGTTGAAGAGGTTGTGTTGCATTACTTTGACAGATATGGTGTTAGTTTAGTTGGTGTACAGCAGTGTATAGAAGGCTCAACAATACAGCTCAACCCAGGTCCCCGACACACAATGAAGGATTCTGATATGTGTTTCTATATGAACATTACCAAGGAGGAGAACTCCGCCTTTATTCTTGCTCATCCTAACCAGGAGGAGATGAAGTCTGATCGCACTGAGCCAACATCAAAAATAGCAAGTGTTATTGCTAGTGTAGGTCAGTATAAACCAACCTGTATGAGCCCTGACCGGCCCCCGCCAATCGGGGCTTTGAAGAAATAGATGGGCTGCATGATGCTTCCATGCAGAGCTGAAACCGACCCGCACACGGGTACTGGTAAACCGCTTAAAGGATCTAAGCCTGCCCAGGCAAAGCGGTGCGAGTCGGCCTGTCCATGCTTATAAAACCTATTGGTTTCATCGGGCGGCGGGGCTTGAGATGTCATTTCATCTCAGTCGGGTAAAAGTCGCACAAAATTGGAAGCAACATCTCCAAATGACTTTTACAGTGTTGACGGGGACGCTAAACCTCAAATCAAACCAAAGTAACAGCCCTGACCAAAAAAACCTAACGATGCGGTGTGAATTTGTAAGACACAAACTGGCCTGCTCATCTACACAGATTAGCAAGGGTCTTTAAATCTTGGATATGAGCCCCGCCAAGCGAATTTGTGTCTTCGAGCATTCCGTCATGACAAATTTTAACTGCGCATGCCCAGCCATTCAGAGGGGCCAGGGATATGGCTTTCTGTTTGAAGGTTCCTCTTGATTCACTGCTTGTATGAGTGAGCAGCGAAGGTTCTGGCGAGACTGCGCGGATGCGCAGGCTCGCCTGAACCTTCGCTGCCCGCATAGGCGATAAGTACCAAAATCGCTTGACGGGGTCCATATAGAAACTTGAAGTATTTTAAATATGAGATGGATCAGCTCTAGTTGTGATTTGTTAAGTAATCTATTACAGTTTGGTTGTCAGTTGTAAAGTAGATCAAATCACGAGCTCTTAGTGTGCGTGATTTGTCTACTTTCAATTGACTGACAAACTGTGATTTATTAGTCAACAAACCACAGACTAGAGCTGATCTATTTTGATTCTAACATGCTGAAAATCGGCAATAATGTTGTTGTTTCTTTCAAATTCTGACAACTTTTCGACATTGTTAAAAGAAATCCTGCAAAAATTATTGACTCATACACATGCATTACGTTACACCATCTAACATCACAGAACGCATATGGGACATCATAAGTTGACATCTTTTAATAATGGCACTCGGCACGCCATTCCGCACCCTGATTTGTTGCATAATAAAACATAGTTCCTTCCTATTGCCTATATAGGCTGTAGAATACACAAAGGTCTGCACCTTTGTTGTTTGCAAAATTAATGGCAAACACAGGTTTTCTCATGATATAGCTACTATTAAAGGCCACCTCTGTTCAGCAGTACCCTGTATAAAAAGGTCATTTTTATCCATTCAAAGGGAAATAAGTGGAAATGAACCTGCAGTAAGAAGGCACCTGTCTTAAGCAGGCACATCTTGGCTTTCCTTTGGATGCTTTCTTAGCCAAGGTTTGACTATATACACATGTACTTCAATGTTGATTATTGTATTAATTTGAATTTACTTTTTTCCTGTAAGATTTTGGCAAAAAGTTGGTGTACAAATTTAAAAGATGGTTTCCATGTGTTAAAACTTTTGACACATCTTTATGATGACAGCAAAACAACTAAAAATACAGAATGTACTGTTCAGTGTTTTTCGATCTGATATGTTGTGTATTGCCAACTGCTGAATTCCATCATCATCCATTATCATCATCATTATCATCATCATCATTATCATCATCATCACCATAGTTTATTTTGTCACAATTATTATTTCTACAGGTAGTTTATTTTGTCAGTGATTATTTCTAGAGCTTAAAAATCTTGGATAGCCGAATGGATAATTAATTTCACATTTAATTTCATCATCATCACATCATCATCATCAACACCATCATCATCATCATATCTTACAGACCTATTTATAATTCTTTAAAAGTTAATAGATACACTTTCAGGGGAGATAACTTTCAAAAACATTTTTACTCCCTCATTCGTTAGGGGTCTACTCTTAAAGGAAAGAATTTGCTCCTGGGGAGCAAATTCTTTCCTTTTAAAGTAGACCCTGTTTGATAGGAAAAATGTATACAGAAAAGCAAACAGGAAGTCCCAAAAGTTGTCTCCCTTGCTAAAAATAGCAGAACTATGCCCAGAGTATTTATTCCCTTTAAAAGATTTATCTCTGATTTTAGGAACACTGGCCTTGGAACTCCAGCACACTCGGCTAATAAACCAGTCATCAGATATGAGAAGAACTGGTAGTCGAAAACAGCAGTTGGAGCTCCCTAAGGGGTTGACATTGCAGCATCTTCAGAAGCGGCCCAGTATAGCCCCTGTACCAGCCGTCGTGGACGAGAATAATATCCAGATAACTGTGCAAGATGAAGATACACTTTCTGAAGATAGCTTTCCATTCATTGATGATGATGAGGATCCTGGGTGGGTACATGTAGTTTTGTGTATTTGTGAGGTTTTCAGGGTCATTTTTCTCAAATCTTTCAAATGACATATGTTGTGAATACATGATAGAATTGCCTCACTGAGGCAATTCTATCAAGTATTCACAACGTATGTTACAGTGGAAAAATTATAATTTCTATAATTTCTGAAGATAGCTTTCCATTCATTGACAATGATGAGGATCCTGGGTGGGTACATGTAGTTTGGTGTATTTTTGAGGTTTTTGGGATCATTTTTCTCAAGTCTTTTGTATGACATTTGTTATGGATACTTGATATAATTGCCTCCGTGGAGGCAATTCTATCAACTATTCACAACGTATGTTACAGTGGAAAAATTATAATTTCTATAATTTCTGAAGATAGCTTTCCATTCATTGACAATGATGAGGATCCTGGGTGGGTACATGTAGTTTGGTGTATTTTTGAGGTTTTTGGGATCATTTTTCTCAAGTCTTTTGTATGACATTTGTTATGGATACTTGATAGAATTACCTCCGTGGAGGCAATTCTATCAAGTATTCACAACATATGTTACAGTGGAAAAATAAGAAAATAGCAGAATAACATCCAGATAATTGTGAAAGATGAAGACCCACTTCCTTATAAACAAAGGCAAGTAATTATATGGAATGATTTACTTGCAAAAGCAAAGAGTTGTTGACCCTGGAACATTGATTATGAAAACTACGAACCCAGATTATAAAATCCGGGGTCCTTTTGTTCAAAACTAATGATGTTGTTAGTTACCATATTATTAATTCGGCTAGATTGCACTTTGCCGGGCACTGTCTTCTATCCAGACTGCGCAGACGCAATTTGTTGTTAGGGCATGTCTTTTGTTGTTTATGCCTCATTAATTCTTCATGACGTTCGCGTAAAGACGGCCGCCATTTTGTTTTGGAAGGACGAAACGACGCATTTTCTAACCGATGTTTTTAAATAATGCAATCGTTTTCAAAGCACAAATATTAATACTGCTCTTTCTTTTATCGTATTTTAGCAGCAGCAAGTTAATGTTGCATTAATAAATACGTAAATTCCCGGACTCAGTTTTGGGTACTTTAGCGTAACACTGTCATCTGCTAGGCTTTCTATTTTCGGCGTGGAATCAACAGACTTTGACCAAGGCACCAAATTATATACAAATGAAATAAAATGAGACTGCTTTGAATATTTAAGGAAACGGCAGACTACATAAGATACTACAGATCCCGATTTGCTGTCTTTGTAAGATTATACCTGGCATCCTTCTATCTTGAATGCCGGGGTGTGGGGGCGGTAGCCCCCATGATGCTGACTGATCATTTTTAAAGCCACTTACCAGGTTACCATAGTCAAAAGGCAAAATAAATCATCAGCCACGTTATTATACTTTCACTGTCTCTGCATACTTCTGCCAAATCATCATAAACTCTCTCATTTTTTTTCTTGCAACTGGATTTGTTTACAAACTGCTTGGTTGCGTCATGAAAAATTGCGTCATCGAAAGTTGACATCAGAGCTCATTAATATTCATAAGGTCTTTAAATTTGACCAATGAAATTACGCACGTGCAGTTATTCAGTGGAAGCAAAACAAAAAGTAATTAACGTTTCTTTCGCCTCTCCAGCTTAGAACAAGCTTGAAATTGCAGAACTTAGTTAAAACCTACGGTTGAAAACCTCGGTTTTAACCTGAAATATGCCTAATCTACACGATTTTGGGGGTAATTTTGCATTTTTCTGCCTTATTTCCATTTTTTGGCCGCGCTCACGCGCGTCCTTATAATAGGACCTTAGATACCTACTCACGTGGATTTTCCTACGGAAAATCAGTGCCCGATAAAGTGCAATTGTCCCATTAATTCTTCGATTGATTAATATGCTGAATGTTTTTGCTGAAAAAAGTGAGTAGCTTTTTCATTTGCAAAAGCTCACATTTTTTCCAGCAAAATACCAGAGTTAAAGGCATTTATTCTTGTATTGTAGAACACACTGTGTGCTCATAATTGTTTTATTGCCCCCTGTGATATAATCTCTGTAGCAGATCAAAGGCAGCCCCTAATATGGTGATTAGTAGCTCTTGTTGAATCCCTGACTGAGGCACTCAAGGGGAAAATCACGAAGGTAAACTCTAGTCAACAGTTAGTAAACTATTGATTTTTCCCCCAAGGAGGCCCCTTACCTGTTGAAGTCAGAGACCTCCTCTTCAGCCAGCACTGAGGGCTATATAATATGTAATGCAATGATGGTCCTCAATAAACAAGAATAAATGCCTTTAAGAAATAGATCAGTTCTAGTAGTGATTTATTGTGTGATATATCACTGTTTGGAGGTCAGTTGTAATGTAGCTCAAATCACAAGTGGGTAGCTTGATTGTCACTCAATAAATCACGGCACTAGAGCTGATCTATTTTGATTCTAACACACTAAAAGTCTAGGAAAATGCTATTGATTCCTTTAGATTCTCCCTATCATTGTTTAAAGGAATCCTTCCAATATATTTGACTGTATCACATGCATTTACCTATTTTCATAACATATCTGATACAAGAAAACGATGTTACACCATCTAAGGTCAAGGTAACAATGAATGACATCATGAAATGGGATAAAAAGACAGCTCTTCACATCACCCACTTCCACCCAGTGGTTTATGACTGAGTATATCACTAGATTTTACTATTGGCTATATAGGCGACCAGTGTCAGAATACTAGACATTGTATTTGCTAGAACAATTAACATTTTGACCACTAACAAGATTATTATGCTAATAATGATAGAACAACTGTACCTAGGATTGATGTGATTAAGAATAGCTGTCGATGTTGTTGTACAAGATTTTTTATCCCCACCCCCATTTGAAGAAGGGTGGAAAGGGCATATAGCGTTGCCCCTGTCCGTTCGTCCGTTCGTCCGTTCATGCGTCCGAAACTTTAACGCGGTCAATAACTTCCTTATTTCTTGATGGATTTTAAAATTACTCGGCAGAAATGTTAACCATCATGAGACGACTTGTCACGTGCAAAACCCAGGTCAGTACTTCCAAGGTCAAGGTCATACTTAGAGGTCAAAGGTCAAGAAAAAGGGTCCGAAACTTAAACGATGTCAATAACTTTCTTATTTCTGGATGGATTTTGAAATTACTTTGTACAAATGTTAACCATCATCAGATGATGTGTCACGTGCAAGACCCAGGTCCGTACCTCCAAGGTCAAGGTCATACTTTTAGAGGTCAAAGGTAAAAAAAAGGGTCCGAAACTTAAACGCAGTCAATAACTTACTTATTTCTGGGTGGATTTTGAAATTACTTCGAAGAAATGTTTGACCATCATGAGACAATGTGTCACGTGCAAACCCAGATCCGTACCTCCAAGGTCAAGGTCATACTTAGAGGTCAAAGGTAAAAAAAAATGGTCCAAAACTGAAACACAGTCAATAACTTTCTTATCTCTGGATTGATGTTGAAATTACTTGGCAGAAATTTTGGCCATCATGAGACAATCTGCCTCACACAAAACCAAGGGCCTTACCTCCAAGGTCAAGGTCATACTTAGAGGTCAAATGTGAAAAAAGGGTCCAAAACTTAAACACAGTCAATAACTTTCTATGGATGAATACGAACATAGACATATTTTCAGGCGGGGGCATATGTGTCCTATGGACGCTTTTCTAGTTTATTCATTAATGCAGGTTGATTTGCAGAATTGCAAAACTATAATGGTAATGTCAGTGGATGTTTTCATAAAAAGATATCATCCCATGATACCACATGATTGCCTAGTGTTGTCTTTTTATCTGTTTTAGGTATATCAAAGGCTTTCCACCTGTCACACCTTATATAGGCACCAGCCCCACACTATGTCACCTTGTGAAGGAAAAGAGACCATTGTGTTGTTTACAGCTAGCTACGGTAGGTTTACTGATCATCACCAATAGGTTTACACTGTTCTATAAACAGTGTTTACACTGTTTATCCTTTGGAAGCAAGGAATATACCACAGAACTGAAAAGATAGAGTGTGCATGTTTTCTGGGCCAGACCAGCTAGTCTTGGCCAATTAGGCCTCATCAGTGACGCTCAAAACTAAAACTTCTTCAGGTTATTCTGCACATGCAGCCATTTTCACATTGCCAAACTGGTTTCTTCAGCCATCAGTATGGGGAGGGTAATATGCAGTAAATATCCTAAAAATTTGGACATCTTGAGGACTTGCTGTTATTCTCCTAAAATTTTAACAAATTTTCACACAATGTTGCAAGGAGTCCAAAAGGTGCAAACGGAATGGCAAACAGTGTAGACCCTGATCAGACTGCTCCTTTGGAGCAGTCTGATCTGGATCTGCACTGTTTGCTTAGGCCTATCTGTCCAAATACTTAGGATCATTATGGTACAATGTATTTTTCAGGCTTGTGAGCATTGCCATCACCAAAGTGCCAAAGAGTACAACTGGTCTAACAGAGGGATCATTGTGACAGCTGATTATGCCAGTAACGGACTCTACAACTTTATTGTACCTCTCAGGTCACATGCTAGACCCAGCAACAGTCTCAACCCCATAATTTTGCTACTGGAGAAAAGGTACTGGTTGTGCAAATACATGTAATGTAGTTTACAAATGAGAAGTATTTTGTTTGTTTGTTTGAATTGAGGTTTAACATCCCCATCAGCACTATTTAGGTCATTTTAGAGACGCTGCTTCCAGTGATGTGGGACTTTTGCCTGACATTGAGATGAAATGACATCTCAAGACCTGCTGCCCATTTAAACCAAAGGCTTATATGCATTGGACGGTCTTACTCAAACCACTTTGCTTGGGCAGGCTTAGATCTTCTAAGCAGTTTACCAGGACTCACGTGTGGTCAGTTTCAGCCCAATCTATTTCTCAAAGCCCCATGGGTGGGGGGGGGGACTGAAGAGTATTGCATTTATTGAATGTATTTGGATAGACAGACCTGAGCAAACAGGTAGACCCTGAGATGCCACTGTTTGCCACTTAATCAACTACATGTATTTTTGGACACACCATTAGGTGTAAATTGCTCCTGTTCAAAAGAAAAAGTATTGTCAGTAGTTGAGGTGTCCCAATACTTAGAGTAATATAATACTTAGACAACAGTACTACTAAGACTAAATGTTACACCTAGATCTAGTGTTCACTTGATGTGAACTACATATAGATTTTGACTTATAGTTAACTCCAAGTGAACATAATTTAAGTTTGAAGTTAACACCAAGTGCACTAACTGAAGTGGTGGGAGATGTACTTTCATTGAACATATCTAATAATAAAAATACAGTAGCTCTCTGCTGTATAGAAGTGAAATAATTAAAAAAAAAAAACAACAGGTAAAAAAGGTACTGAGTGTATACAAAACTAGACATAACAGTTTGGCTATACCTCTACTCTCAGCACCGTTACCGTAACCATTTCTGCCCAAGTTTCTAAAGTGGATTCCTCCATCTTAGAATTTTGATGCATTCATTGTTGTGAATAGGACTAAGGAGTGTTAGTTAATAGTCATTGACAGGATGGCAGTGTTGATCCTGTTGAGATGGCAAGTTAGTAACATGCTAAAGGTTACTCAGAAAAGTTAAGGGATTGATGTTGTTTTCTTTCTTTGTTTTTCTAGGCCAGATAATAGTTTCCTAGAAGTGATATGTCATTTTCCCTTGGTTTACTGGATGTTGGGATCCATAGATTGGTAAGATGCCTTTTTCATTATGCTGGCCTAAAATGTAACATGCCAATTAAACCGTAAAAATCTTTCCTGACCAATCAGGCTACTTCTTTTAGAACCCGACTATTGAACAGATTAACCTGCATCATTCAGAGTCAAACTGTTGACCAGATAAACCGCATCATTAAGAATCAGACTGTTGAACAGATAAACCTGCATCATTCAGAATCAAACTGTGGACGATTAACCTGCATCTTTCAGAATCAGACTGTTGAACAGATTAACCTGCATCATTCAGAATCAAACTTTTAACAGATTAACCTGCATCATTCAGAATCAAACTGTTGACCAGATAAACCTGCATCATTAAGAATCAGACTGTTGAACAGATAAACCTGCATCATTCAGAATCAAACTGTTGAACAGATTTACCTGCATCATACAGAATCAGACTGTTGAACAAATTAACCTGCATCATTCAGAATCAAACTGTTGAACAGATTAACCTGCATCTTTCAGAATCAAACTGTTGAATAGATTAACCTGCATCATTCAGAATCAAACTTTTAACAGATTAACCTGCATCATTCAGAATCAGACTGTTGAACAGATTAGCCTGCATCATTCAGAATCAAACTGTTGAACAGATTACCCTGCATCTTTCAGAATCAGACTTTTGAACAGATTAACCTGCATCATTCAGAATCAAACTGTTGAACAGATTAACCTGCATCTTTCAGAATCAGACTGTTGAACAGATTAACCTGCATCATTCAGAATCAGACTGTTGAACAGATTAACCTGCATCATTCAGAATCAGACTGTTGAACAGATTTACCTGCATCTTTCAGAATCAGACTTTTGAACAGATTAACCTGCATCATTCAGAATCAATTTGTTGAACAGATTAACCTGTATCATTCAGAATCAAACTTTTGAACAGATAAACCTGCATCATTTAGAATCAGACTGTTGAACAGATTAACCTGCATCATTCAGAATCAAACTGTTGAACAGATTAACCTGCATCATTCAGACTCAAACTGTTGAACAGATTAACTTAACCTGCATCATTCAGAATCAGACTGTTGAACAGATTAACCTGCATCATTCAGAATCAGACTGTTGAACAGATTAACCTGCATCATTCAGAATCAGACTGTTGAACAGATTAACCTGCATCATTCAGAATCAGACTGTTGAACAGATTAACCTGCATCATTCAGAATCAGACTGTTGAACAGATTAACCTGCATCATTCAGAATCAAACTGTTGAACAGATTAACCTGCATCATTCAGAATCAAACTTTTGAACAGATAAACCTGCATCATTAAGAATCAGACTTTTGACCAGATAAACCTGCATCATTAAGAATCAGACTGTTGAACAGATTAACCTGCATCATTCAGAATCAGACTGTTGAACAGATTTACCTGCATTATTCAGAATCAAACTGTGGAACAGATTTACCAGCATCATTCAGAATCAAACTGTTGAACAGATTATTCTGCATCATTCAGAACCAGACTGTTGAACAGATTAACAAGCATCATTCAGAACCAGACTGTTGAACAGATTAACCTTCATCTTTCAGAATCAGACTGTTGAACAGATTAATCTGCATCATTCAGAATCAAACTGTTGAACAGATTGACCTGCATCTTTCAGAATGAGACTGTTGAACAGATTAACCTGCATCTTTCAGAATCAGACTGTTGACCAGATTAACCTGCATCATTCAGACTCAAACTGTTGACCAGATAAACCTGCATCTTTCCGAATCAGACTGTTGAACAGATTAACCTGCATCATTCAGAATCAGACTCTTGAACAGATTAACCTGCATCATTCAGAATCAGACTGTTGAACAGATTAACCTGCATCATTCAGAATCAAACCGTTGAACAGATTAACCTGCATCATTCAGAATCAGACTGTTGAACAGATTAATCTGCATCATACAGAATCAGACTGTTGAACAGATTAACCTTCATCTTTCAGAATCAAACTGTTGAACAGATTAACCTGCATCTTTCAGAATCAAACTGTTGAACAGATTAACCTGCATCATTCAGAATCAAACACTGTTGATCCAGGTTAGGATGCTCCCTATAGAATCAACAGTTTTGACCAGATTAGACTGCTTCTGAAACTGCTTCTTTCAGAAGCAAGTGGTTTTGACCCAGATTTAGTTTCTTCCTTCAGAATCGGACAATGTTGACCTATATAAGGTTGCTTCTCCAAGTTATTTTTAGGATTGCCTGAACAAGAAAACAAATCCTGGGCCCAGTTGTTCTTGTTTTGTTTGTTTGATTTGAGGTTTAACATCCCCGTCAACACTGTAAAGGTCATTTTGGATATGCTGCTTCCAATTTTGTGGGACTTTTACGCGACTTGGCCCAGTTGTTAAAAGCATCATTAGCTTAACAAGCTTGTTAGTGGTAAAATTTATAACTGTTCCAGAAAGTACAATATCTAATACAGTGGTATTTTGCTGAAAAATGTGAGCAGCTTTTGCAGATGCAAAGTCTGCTCACATTTTTTTTCAGCAAAAATATTGACATATTTGCCATATTAAATAATCAAAGCTTAAATGATATGTTAACTAACAATGTCATTAGTTTTGAACAACTGGCCCCTGAACTATCTTTGTTTTTCCTCATCTGGAGTTCTGTTCTGTAAACACTGCAACCTCATGTTGTTTTCAGTGTAGATGATCTGTTGAAAGCGGGTATCAACTTAGCAGATAATGTGGTGGTTGTAAATAAAGAGACATCGAACTCAGCTGAGGAAGAGACACTGGCAGACTGTAATACAATAGTTGCTGTACAGACAATATTCAGGTTAGCAGTAACTACCATAATGTTCTTTAGTATTGGTACAGACTGGTCTTAGCAATCAGTGCATACCAAGATCAGACTACTCATGAAGTCTGATCAGGGTCTACACTGTTTGCCATTCTGTAAGCACTTTTTTGACACCTTGCTGGATCATGAAACATATTTATTAAAATTTTAAGAGAATTACATCAAGTTCTGAAGGTGTCTGAAAATTTAGGATTTTTATGGTAAGCAGTGGTATGGTAGTTGTAAATACACCTGTACCTCAACTGTACCTCATTATAGCATGATTCGTTACAGCACAAATTTAGATATATAGCACTGTTTTGCTTTAGGCCCCATATTTTCCCCAACAAACATTTATAAATATAATCCAAGGTTTCTATGAAGTTTCAAGCACAACAATTTTATTTCCCCCGACTTTTTACTGCAGTGAGAAGCCCCAGTGGTGTAGTGGTTATAGTGCTCGCCTTGTAAACAGGGGTCGCAGGATTGATCATAGGATTCTCAAAACTTTCAGATGAGTCTTTAAACCAAAGTCCTGTCTCTGTATGACCTTAGCTATTGGTGAGACGTAAAACTGAAATACTCACTCACTTTACTGCGGTAATATGGTAGTTATCATGATCAATAACTGTATTTTCTGGTGTTTATTGCAGACCTCCAAACATGTCATAACACCTTATCCAATTAGTAATTAAAGATACAGTATATTAACTCATGTAGCTTGACATGCATGATAAACCTGGGCTGCAGTCGGTACACTCAAAAGTTTCAGCTTAGTGAGTTAAGATATTAAAGAAATCAGTTTAGTTTACATTATGCAAAAGGAAAAAAAAAAAACAGATTTATCACCTTCTGTTATGGAAGTGCCAATATTATAACAGAGTTAGACGAGATTCATGTGATAGCTGAAATACTATCATTTCTTGTAGATTATTTCCAAGTGCCAATATTATAACAGAGTTAGAACAGTCCTCCAATATGAGATTCATGCAGTTCCGACCCAATGATGTTTACTCATACAGCTTATCAAAGTTAGAAAAGGTAAGAAACTGAATGTATGCCCACTCAGCTACACAGACTAGCAAGAGTCTTGAAATTTTAGATATAGAAACTAGAGATATTATAAGAATCTTATATGGGTGTGAGGGGTGGATTGAAAAATCCGTCCCGAGGGACACTGTCCGGCATCACGAGGCTTGCCGAGTGATGCGGGACAGTGATCCCGAGGGACGGATTTTTCTATCCACCACTCACACCCATATTGGATTCTTTTTCTTGCATACCTTCCGTTTCTATTGCGAATTTTTAATGCTGCTGTCACTTCGGTTACCGACGTCCGCCATTTTGTGATGACACAACAGGAATGTTTAGTGACGTAACGCATGACGACGTCGCGCATGAGGTTGTAATCAACCAGTGCATTTATCAAACACGCGATTACATTCGATCTGGGGTCGGAACACCAGGGTCAGAACATAAATTTCTATCCCAGGGTAAAATCACGGATTTCCTTGTCTGGTGTGCAAGAATGCACTATCTAAGCAAGGAAGACAAAGGTGCTGGTATGCATTTGTTGTTCACAAATGGAAAAAATGGTTTCCTTATGATGTATCTCATTTAAAATTTTAGACAACATAAGAATTGCCTATCAGAAATTAAACTTCGGGCGTTGAGGGCCCACTGTTTCAGGGCATTATTAGCTTAGTAAAGATCATTCTTGCACACCAGACAAGGAAATCCGTGATTTTACCCTGGGATAGAAATTTATGTTCTGACCCTGGTGTTCCGACCCAGGCAACTAACATAAATGTGCTTCAATTCTATTCAAATACCGGAACTACTTCCGCACTACTTTTATTTTGTAAACAATATACATGTGCGAGCTGTCAAAACTAACCGGAGGTGTTGTACAAGAAAAAGAATCCAATATGGTGTTCTGTTGTAGATGGGCGTTTCCAACCCTCGGGATGACCGTTCTGAGCGGAACCTGGGCGTAGCCTCGGTTCCGCTCAGCACGGTCATCCCTCGGGTTGGAAACGCTCATCTACAACAGAAACCCATATCAGATTCTTATATGAACACACATTCAGCAAACAAATTTTTTTCAAGAACCTTTGTGTCCACTTATAGGGTAAAGACTTTGTTCCTGAAGAGTCTACTGAGGAGTCTACTTTTAGAGGAAAGAATTTGCTCATTACTATGATTAGGCCAGTTTCAGCATATTATGTCTCATTAGTGACCCTTGTATTTATTTTCAAGATCTGGAATGAGCTTTATGTTCCTAAAGGAAATGTAACGACAAAATGTTTTATGATAAAAAAAAAAACTTTCAGTATGCTCAGCAGGATGTACATGTATATGACTTTTGCATGAAAAGAAGGAATGGTTTCTGGTTGCCTGTGATATGATTGTGGAGAACTGTGGTGCAGTGGTAACGTATCAGATTGGAGATCGAGAGGTAGCTGGTTTGATCCGCTCGAGCACCAAGTGTTATTGTTTTCTTCAGCAAGAGACTTTATCCACATTGCTTAGTACTGGTTTCTAGAAAAGAGGGCCACATGCATGGAAGATTAGTACAAGTTTACTAAATGTGTTACCCACTATAAGTAAAGTTGATTATTATTATTATGAAACTAGAATAATAATTATAGATACATGTACATGCTTATACCAGAGACCATAAACCTTAAAAGAGTAGTCCTCATCTCAATGTATGGTAAGAGTGCCACAAAATTGGAAGCAACGTCTCCAAAATGACCTTTACAGTGTTAAATGGGAATGTTAAACCTCAAATCAAACGAACAAAATAAAGAGTAGTCCCTTTTTTCCCAGGGGCTAAGTTTAACCCTTGTCCTGCTGAGCCCGGACATGTCTCATCTTTCAAACAATGTAGATTCAGATCAGATGGCTTCTGAAGAAGCCGTCTGATTAGGATCTACATTGTCGTTCAGATTGTGAATTTGTTGCAATAATTTGCATCAAGTAATCTGATTGATTGATAATCAGTAGTGGGTGTGGCATATATAAATATTCAGCAGGTCAAGGGTTAAAGGAAAGCAGACAGGAAGTTTCAAAAGTTGTTTCCCTTGTGTATTGATTCCTACTTATAGTTTGTCTCTATTTTTCCACAGAAAGAGAGAGAAAGAGGATCTAATATATCGTATATGTTCCGACTACCATTTGCTGCCGGGAATGTGTTCAGTGCCAGTATGTTGGATACACTACTGTATCAGGTATAACCTTTTCAACAGAAATAATGACTTTAACATTATAACACAACAGCAATTTAGACAGACTTCAATTTTATTTTTATTTTTTTTTATTATTATTTTTCAGGCCTTAATTTCTCTGTAAGAAAATAAGGCATGACATTACATGTGAATCGTCTGATTGGCAGAAGATTCACATGTAATGTCAAGCCTTGTTTTCTGTAATGTCAAGCCTTATTTTCTCTGAAAAATAGGAAAATAAATATATCTGAAAATGACGTCTGCAAATGTCATTGACCTTATTTGCATTATTTGCTGGTTCCTAGTCTGAGGATTATCAGTGTTGGGAAAACAGGTAACCAGAACCCCCTGACCTTTCAAGGTCATGGGGGATCTGGTTACATGTTTTTCCAATATTTGATAAAGTGTAAGCTGGGAGCCAGCAAATAATGCAAAAATGGTGAATGATTGGCAATTAATGGCCTCGCTTGCTTATTGTTACATAAAAATTTCAAGTTTATCATTTTACCTTTCTTTTCTTTCTTTCTTTCTTAACCTGTGTGGAGGACATCAGACAGTGATTATTATATACACTCCAGATTTGCAGGATGAAAGCCTACACAATATTAATCATTTAATTATTTAAATTATGGTAGGGTTTCTCAGAAGCCTCCGTGGTGCAGTGGTTACGCTACTCGCCTTGTAAACCAGGGATCGCAGGATCGATCTGGGGCTTCTCCAGACTTTCGGATGAGTCTTTAAACCGAGGTCCCGTCTCTGTATGACCTTAGCTGTTGGTGGGACTTAAAACTCAAACACTCAAAACTCATGGTAGGGTTTCTTAACCTGCACAGGGGATGACTCTGTCTGCACAGTGGGCCTCAAGTTATTGTCCTGATCTGAAGGACGGTGCACTTTATGACACTCATTCCTCCAAATGATGCTAATTGAGCATGTTCAGTCACGGAAATTTTATCACTGCTGCAAGGGACCTAGCAACAAAGACAAATGCACTAACCTCTGAGCAATAATCATTTAATTACAGTAGGTGTTTTTAACCTGCACAGGGGATGACTTTCCCTTGCACAGGGGGCCTCCAGTTAACGTTCTGATCCGAAGGAGGGTGCCATTTTTGACATTCATCCCTGCAAATGATGCCAGCAGGGCATGTGGCCTCTAACATCAGAGGCAAATGCACTTACCACTGAGCTATCATGCTCCACCTAAGCCATTTAATAACACTGTTGTTTGGTCCATAGCAGAAGCTGTGTTATATCCAAACAAAAATATGTAGATTGTATAGAAAATTAGCATTTATGGTCATTTTTCTATATAATCTATACATTTATGGGTGCCATCATTAAACTGTTATATTCAAAACTGTGTTACTAAGAATAGTGTTTTAAACAGGTTTTGTTGTTTGTTTGATTTGAGATTTTTATGTCCCTGTCAACACAGTATAGGTCATTTTGGAGATGTTGCTTCCAATTTTGTGGGACTTTTATCCTGATATTGAGATGAAATGACATGTTTATGTGTATTTCTGTGTGTTCATTTCATACATATGATTTAAGTTTGATGCCTGGGTCCAGTTGTTCAGAGCATCGTTAGCTTAACGAAGTTGTTAATGGTCATTCACATAGTACAATGTCCAGCACAGAGGTATTTTGTTGCAAAAATGTGGGTAGCTTTTGCATCTGCAAAAACTACTCACATATTTGCAACAAAAATTTTAGCATGTTTGCCAGATGAAAGGATCAAACGTTAAACGATACATTAATGCAGGCGTCACACTGTCCCGAAAATGACACCAGGTGGCCATACGAATATGGAATTTTGAATTTCGCGCGAAAATCGCTCCGAACATGGTCAACAGCCAATCTCTAGCCGAAGCAAGAACGATGCATGCAGAAGGTCACACGATGGCATCCGAACCACACACGAAGGCAACACGAAGATGTGGATTTTTATCACGAAGTTTACCCGCAGGCCAAACGAAGGCCACACGGCGGCTCCACGATGTCGTATTAAGAGTACGATGCGTTCGAACTAGGTCCCGAAGGCGACATGTGACCTCCCGATGTTATAAAACTTTCGGCCGACCGTTTTAAATTGATTTGATGATCGGAGAGTACACAGTACGTTTCAACTCTCTTAAATTTGATTCAACTTAAATCCAATTTAAAATGTCAACCAAAGAGAAGACCACTTTTTCAGAGAGACTTGGTTTATGGACAGTAAGATCTGCTCATCTTATTCTCTAAGGTGCATCGAAAAAAGCAATGCTGCTGCCCTTCTTTTTCCTGGTTGTCTCATCATCAAAGTATGCCATTCTGCAGGGACGGAATTGTGAATAATTATGATTGAAGCTTTGGGAGTTACACAAGCCTTTGCTCTGCAGAGTTGCTCATCAGGACTGACTGAGGAAGATGCTCTGAGGTTGGCCTTTTATATGTCTACGTTACCATGACACATGGATATCGCTTGAGCTACTCAAATTCAGCTGTCTTCGTCGACACCGTGGTCCAATCTCAATGTCATCGTACTATAATACGATGGCTACACGACGTCAATGCGAGGGTTTCACGAAGTCGTATTGCCTTCCTAAGACAATCGGACGACTTCTTGTTTCCCTCGTATTGTCTTCGTGAGACGTAAAATGCCCGAGAGCACCGATGATCACACGAAGAAAAGACGAAGATGACACGATTTGACAAGATGCCCTCACGGTGGCCTTACGAAGGGCAAGATGGACAAACGAATTCAACACGAAAATGAACCTTCGCAAGGTCTTCCGGCAATTTTTTGGCATGCCAAAGATTTTGCCGCCGCTCACGAAGTTGCTGCCAGAGCCTCAGAAAATCCACCGGCGATCACACGATGGCTTAAGATGTCCTCACGAATGGCCCGATGTTATCACGATCAGAGCCGAATTTGAACATTTCCTTTATCGTGTTTCCATCTGGTGTCAATTTCGGGACAGTGTGACGCCTGCATAACTATTGACTTCATTAGCTTTGAACAACTGGACTCCTTATACTTTTGTTTTATAGGCGTATGTAAAAGACTACCTCATCACATTTGTCCGACTGCTGCTAGGAATAGACCAGGCTGTTGGATCTGGCCATCTATCCTGTGTAAGTATACAACCACTTCCTCTAAATCTGTTGCTATTAACCCTCACCATGCTGAATATTTCATTCTACTGCTCTCCTCCACAATTTTCAGCTATTTGTGTTGCATGATTTCAATTTTTACCATGGATTTAGTAGGAGAATGGAAAAAGGTGTAGATCATGATCAGTTGGCTTCTGAGAAGCCAGCTGATCTGGATCTCTTTTGTTTTCAAATAGGGATATTTCCGGGTTCAGCATGGTGAAAGATAAAATCTGAGCCAAAAGCAGTGTTAGTTAATCAAAATTTATAGGTTATTCTAACACAGCGTGCCTAAATAGGCAATGGAAAATATCTGTGTTTTATTCTACAACAAATCATGGCAAGGAAGAGCGTAACGAGTGACGTCATTAAAAACTGCCAATTTATGATGTCACTAGTCGATTTCATTGATGTTGGACGGTGTAACGTCATATTCTCGCATCGAAAACGTTAGAAAAGGATATAAATACAAGTGTTTGAGTCAATATTTTTTGCGGGATTTCTTTCAACAATGGCGAAAGGTTGTGAGAATTTGAAGGAAACAACAACATTATTGCCGGTTTTCAGCCTGTTAGAATCGAAATAGGTCAGCTGTAGCTAGTGATTTGTTGAGTAAGTAATCACAGTTTGTCAGTCAGTTGTAAGTAGACAAATCACGTGCGCTACACGCTCGTGATATGTATACTTTACAACTGACCGACAATCTGTGATTTATTACTCAACAAATCGCAGCTAGATCTGATCTATTTCTCAAATAAATTGGTACTACAGACTTAACCCATAATATGCCAGTCACGACAGTTGTCATCTGCTTGTTACTTTAAAAGTCATTTTTGCTGATAGTGTGGACCCAAATCAGACTGCTCCTCAGCAGTCTGATTTGGGTCCACACTGTTTGCCTGTATGCAAAAATATTTTTAAAAAGTTTGCAAAAAGATTCAGCTGACGACATAAGCTGGCGACATTTTCAGATGTAGTTTTTCTCAAGAGTTTAAAGGATTAACAAGTATTTTGGGTTCATTCTTTGTCAGTCAACCCAAAGTGGTCAATGTATTACAGATATCCCTATTGTCCATGTGATTAAGACCAGTCAACCCAAAGTGGCCAATGTATTAGAAATATCCCTATTGTCCATGTTATTAAGACCAGTCAACCCAAAGTGGCCAATGTATTAGAGATATCCCTATTGTCCATGTTATTAAGACCAGTCAACCCAAAGTGGCCAATGTATTAGAGATATCCCTATTGTCCATGTTATTAAGACCAGTCAACCCAAAGTGGCCAATGTATTAGAGATATCCCTATTGTCCATGTTATTAAGACCAGTCAACCCAAAGTGACCAATGTATTAGAGATATCCCTATTGTCCATGTTATTAAGACCAGTCAACCCAAAGTGGCCAATGTATTAGAGATATCCCTATTGTCCATGTTATTAAGACCAGTTAACCCAAAGTGGCCAATGTATTAGAGATATCCCTATTGTCCATGTTTTTAAGACCAGTCAACCCAAAGTGGCCAATTTATTAGAGATATCCCTATTGTCCATGTTATTTAGACCAGTCAACCCAAAGTGGCCATTGTATTAGAGATATCCCTATTGTCCATGTTATTAAGACCAGTCAACCCAAAGTGGCCAATGTATTAGAGATATCCCTATTGTCCATGTTATTAAGACCAGTCAACCCAAAGTGGCCAATGTATTAGAGATATCCCTATTGTCCATGTTATTAAGACCAGTCAACCCAAAGTGGCCAATGTATTAGAGATATTCCTATTGTCCATGTTATTAAGACCAGTCAACCCAAAGTGGCCAATGTATTAGAGATATCCCTATTGTCCATGTTATTAAGACCAGTCAACCCAAAGTGGCCAATGTATTAGAGATATCCCTATTCTTCATGTTATTAAGACCAGTCAACCCAAAGTGGCCATTGTATTAGAGATATCCCTATTGTCCATGTTATTAAGACCAGTCAACCCAAAGTGGCCAATGTATTAGAGATATCCCTATTGTCCATGTTGTTAAGACCAGTCAACCCAAAGTGGCCAATGTATTAGAGATATCCCTATTGTCCATGTTATTAAGACCAGTCAACCCCTAGTGGCCAATGTATTAGAGATATCCCTAGTGTCCATGTTATTAATACCAGTCAACCCAAAGTGGCCAATGTATTAGAGATATCCCTATTGTCCATGTTATTAAGACCAGTCAACCCAAAGTGGCCAATGTATTAGTGATATCCATATTGTCCATGTTATTAAGACCAGTCAACCCAAAGTGGCCAATGTATTAGAGATATCCCTATTGTCCATGTTATTAAGACCAGTCAACCCAAAGTGGCCAATGTATTAGAGATATCCCTATTGTCCATGTTATTAAGACCAGTCAACCCAAAGTGGCCAATGTATTAGAGATATCCCTATTGTCCATGTTATTAAGACCAGTCAACCCAAAGTGGCCAATGTATTAGAGATATCCCTATTGTCCATGTTATTAAGACCAGTCAACCCAAAGTGGCCAATGTATTAGAGATATCCCTATTGTCCATGTTATTAAGACCAGTCAACCCAAAGTGGCCAATGTATTAGAGATATCCCTATTGTCCATGTTATTAAGACCAGTCAACCCAAAGTGGCCAATGTATTAGAGATATCCCTATTGTCCATGTTATTAAGACCAGTCAACCCAAAGTGGCCAATGTATTAGAGATATCCCTATTGTCCATGTTATTAAGACCAGTCAACCCAAAGTGGCCAATGTATTAGAGATATCCCTATTGTCCATGTTATTAAGACTGGCTCATTAAGGTAAACTATGCATACAAAGTATGGTTGTATGAAATCCAGGTAGTAGTTATTTATAGCTATGCTATTCTTGTCTTTATGACATCAGAGTGCTGTGTAAAGAGGGTTACCTATAAAACCTGGACTGGACCGAACTGCTGGGTGAGGCAAACAGTGTAGACCCAAATCTGATGCCTCTGAAAGTGGAGTATCAGCATATCACTGTTTTTTTTTTGGTTGAAATTTTAAATATGTTACTATAACACACCTGTGCGGCATAGTGAATTTTTTCACATCTCCAAAATGGCTACTTTTCTGATGAAAACCCATGATATTTTTCTTATTTATACTGCAAACATAGGTTGACTGTGCTTATTTATTTTCTTTTATGCTTTCAATGTGTTTGCTACAAGATGACTTTGAAGAATATTATTACTAAGTTTCACGATGTGAGTTACACTACTTCTAGAATGAAAACAAACTTATTCAAGTATATTGAAAAAAAATTCACGAAAAAAATGAAAATTTTCAGATAAAATTTCTGATATTTTTCAAAGAGGCGGTTCTAACGAGCACCCACAACCTATGTCTTAGAGCAGAAATAACAAAAATAATGTATACCCGTGTGAACCCCTGTTTTCTCTAAATAAAGTGGGGTTGTTCATTTCACAGACTTGTTCACGTGATGACTACAAAACATATCCAACTAAATTTACAGTCACTCTTGTTGCTGTCATGTCAGGATGTGATACATCTTTTGTAAAAGCTAAAGTAATTTTTATTCTATTTGCAAAAGACTTTTTCATTTCAGATGAGAGTCATGAAAGATGATCTTTGGATACGAACCTATGGTCGTCTTTACCAGAAACTCTGCTCAACCACGTGTGAAATACCTATTGGTATTTACAGAACTCAGAAGAAAACATGTCGAGGTTCCCCACCAACCAATCACTCTGTAAGTGTTCTAGTCTCAGCCTTGTTTGCACTCCACAGTAAATGCTCAAAAAGAAAAAAAAAGAAACCTTGGAAATACCTTTTGCAAATGCAAAAGCTGCTCACATTTTTTCAACAAAAATATTAACATATTTGCCATATTAAATGATCATAGTTTTAACGAATCATTAACTAACAACATCATTAGTTTTAAATATTTGGCCCCTAGAAAATAAACTCCTTTTTCCAGCTGAAATATCTGTTTATTAGATATTATACTTGCTACACTGTTTTATATTTTGGCCACTTATGAGTTTTGTTCAGCTAGCAAGGCTTTGAACAACTCCACCCAGTTGTAAATTACTGAAAATCCATACCTTGCACAGTGATCACAAAGAACCAAACATAAAATGTGACTTAGATTGATTGATTGATTTGATGTTTAACATCCCTGTCAACACTGTATAGGTTTTGTTTGTTTGATTTTAGGCTTAACCTCCCCGTCAACACTGTATAGGTCATTTTGGAGACATTGCTTCCAATTTTGTGGGATTTTACCCGACATTGAGATGAAATGACATCTCAAGCCCTGTCGCCCTATGAAACCAATAGGGTTTTGTTTTTTGTTTGATTTGAGGTTTAACGTCCCCGTCAACACTGTAAAGGTCATTTTGGAGACGTTGCTTCCAATTTTGTTGGACTTTTACCCGACATTGAGATGAAATGACATCTCAAGCCCTGTCGCCCAATGAAACCAATAGGGTTTATAAGCATGGACGGTCCGCCTCGCATCGCGGTTCCTGGACAGGCTTAGATCCTCTAAGCGGTTTACCAGTACTAGTGTGCGGGCCGGATTCAGCTCTGCGTGGAAGCATCATGCAGCCCATATATTTCTTCAAGCCCCTATGGGCGGGGGCTTACCAATAGGGTTTATAAGCACGGACGGTCCGACTCGCACTGCTTTGCCTGGGCAGGCTTAGATCCTCTAAGCGGTTTACCAGTACTCCTGTAGTTTGCGGTTGGGTTCAGCTCTGCGTTGAAGCATCATGCAGCCCATCCATTTCTTCAAGCCCCAAAAATGTGACATTCTCTGAGATTTTTGGCCTTGTGGTGGTTCAACCTCATCAGCAGGAAACATTAATTTTATTGCCGTTACTGAATTAAAATGGTGATGTAAACTTATTGGAAATGTGTGCACTGGCTGAATGCCACTAAGCAACCAATGACTGATCAATTTTCTGATATTTACTGAATCTAGTGTCTATTTAAAGCAAAGTTTTAGTCGCATGTAATCAGAATATCATGGGCATCATTATGTAACAGTATGCTGACCGAACTCCAAGGGTTCTGGAATTCAAGCAGTAATTAAGGTTTGAGCTTTACTTATATTGTACATGTTTTGATAGATATCCCTGTCATGTAAATTGTAAAAACCTAAACTTTGACCTTTTACCTCAATAAGCCCAAAACTCAGGTGGCATGTCACAAATAAGTGCACTATATAAGGTCCAAGGATGTATGGGATTACTACATGGCACAATACCAACTGCTGTGAAGGCAAATAAAATCTAAAATCAGCAATGTGCAAATTGCAGAGAAGACAAGAAGCCCATACTAGGTAGTTTAGGCTTGTAAAGCCTCCACTGTAATAGTTATTTTTGCAGTATATCTATTCACCTTAACCCATATCCTGCTGAATATTCAATTTAGCCACACCCATTTCTGACTCTGAACCAATCAGATTACTTGATGTAATCTATCCCTACAAATTCATAAACTGAATGTCAAACAGTGTAGATCCTGATCAGATGGCTTCTTTAGAAGCCATCTGATCTGGATCTGCACCGTTTACAAAGATAGGGGTTGTCGTGAACAGCAGGATAAGGGTTAAATTATGCACAGCTTATGTACGTGAGAAAAAAGGTCCCTTGATGAAACCTTTCCTTTATGGTTATATTGTTTTTGCAAACATTGATATAGTCTGATTTTTTTCATTTAGACTGTTTTCGATGAGTTTGCCAACAAGCTTAAGCTAAAAAATGGGCACAAAGAGTTGCTATAGAAGAATGTTCAAGCAACTGTAACCGGATTCTGCATCGAATAGTATTGATTTAGGCTCTTCTTAGTTTTTGCGAAAAAAAAATCTGACTATAGTTGAGCTCTGTTGAGACACTCAAGATGTACAGTAAAATTCATAATTCAGACCACATTCCCAGACCACATTCCCAAATGTGGTCGATTACTAGAGGACACTGAATTGACAGTAAAATTCCTATATTCAGACCATCTTTTGTACTGTTCAAAAGTGGTCTTAAAGACAACTTTTGCATAGTTCGAAGGTGGTCACTGAATGTACTTTCAAGAAAGAAAGAATAATTGAAACCTTTTAAAAATGATTTTTAAACAAGAATTGCTTGTCTGATTTAGGAATTTCACTGTGCAGTCTTGCTGCATAATATTTCATAAGGACCTTTTTTCTTGACCTTGCTTACACATATAGTCAAACCTGCCCTAAAAGCCACCTCCATTAGGCAGGAACCTGTATTAAAAGGCCAGCTTTTCTTTTTACCGCTTTAAGGGCACTAAGGGAATAATTATGTCATATTAACTCATATATGCCCAGCGGCCCTTTTTGGGACATTGGCAAACAGTGCAGACCCAGATTAGATGCTGCAGAACACAGTGTCTGATCTTGGTCTACACTGTTCACTGAAAGTACATATAGTTTTGCAAAACTTGCCGCTAACAAGACAAACCTGGCACCCCTATAACTGGAAATGGACCACTCCAAACTTATTAGGTGGGAGATTCCATTGTCATATATGGGTTAAGCAAGCATTTGTCTTATGCAGTCACATTTTGGCTGGCTGACATATACATTTGTTGCACATGCTTGCCTGTATGCAGTAAAACTCTGATGGCCCAAACACTGTTCAATCTTTCACCATGGCTGATTCAAATTTGTTCTTAAGGGGAATGGGAACATCTTCAGGGGAGGCAACTCCTGCAAAAGTATTTTTGTCTCCCATGTCAACAGGGGTCAACTATTAAAGGAAAGAATTTGCTCCTGAGGAGCAAATTCTTTCCTTTAAGAGTAGACCCCTTTTTCGGTGGGACAGGCCTTACAGTAAAGCGAACAGGAAGTTCCGAAAGTTGTCTCCCTTTGAAAAATGGTGGAAAAATTTGTCAGGTGTTCCCATTCCCCTTAAGTCACTGGGGAGTTTGATACCAGTATATATAGAATAATTTACTAAGAATTCTTATTTCTTATCTGAAAAATATATGCTGTGTGTACTCATTAGAATTGCCTCAGTGAGGCAATTGTAATGTGTTCCCTTAACATACCTTTATTTTGAAGGAGATGAAAAAGATGTAAAGATGCCCCTAAGTCATTCCCACTATGCCTCTTGACTGACCTGCATCCGAGGTTATAAAACTTTTTCCATGCTCAACTCACTCGAGCATGAAATTTGTCTTGCTCATAAATTATAAAATGCCAACAATTGTTGGCATTTTAAAATTTATGAGCAAGACAAATAACATTCTGTGCTGATTTGTTCCGGAAAATTGCCTCTTTCATTTGTAATTTAATATTTATAAGCATTATAAATTTTATGCTCAGCTGAGTTGAGCACGAAAAATGTTTTATGACCTTGGGGCGTGGTGCTATGCTTGACCCTCAGTGATTCAAACTACCCCTATGTCGAACAAATTTTCATGGTCCTAAAGGTATTTGTGCTGTTGAAGTTTGACTATATACATGTATACATGTTTATATATCAAATATCTATATACACTGATGTAGAAGCCAATCATATCTTTGCTTTATTTGATTCAGAATGCTTCACTTATGTCAAGAGATCAGTCAGCTTTAAATTTAGCATTTAGAAATTCTGTTGTAAGTATTATTTTATAATGCATGTTGTTTCATTTCTTTGCTAATGTATGATGTTGTGTCTTTCATATATGTCATCATCATACATCATAATCTGTTCATTACACTGTTGTTAGGGTCCAAAGAAAAATATGAGCCAGCGCACAACAAAACCTACAATAAGACATGTGTGTCCAGCGAAGACTCAGATCAGCCTGCACATCCGTGCAGTCTGATCAGTGTCTTTGATGTGTGCTCTGAGGATAGTTAAGGGCCTAATGCTCCTTCATGGAGCAAGAGAAGTCTCTGGTCAGAGTGTATTGATGTGCAGGCTGATCTGATTCTTCGCTGGGCGCACATGTAAATTATAGGAAATGCTGTGCCCCTACTTGTATGTTACCATCATATTAACAAATCTGTGTGATGAAAACCCTGTGAACTCTGCATTGTGATTGAGAAAACTAGTGTTTACAGAGGTTTACATTAATGATGCCATTCTTACGAGCACCCACAACCTATGTTTGGCATATATATAAGCAAATATGATGAAAGAATGTACTTTATTATATAATATACAAATAGGCGTTCTTTCAATGGTTTAAAGTGCAATCTGTGATGCCTGACATATCTTTGTGTCCACCTGGTCATGAGACATTAAATTAGTTTACAAAATAAGATTTTCTATGCGACATCACTTTCTAAAATTAGACTCTAGAATTACGCTTCATAACAGTGTGCTGACCCTCATTCTACTCTGTTACCTGCATTACAAATAAGGGAACCAGTTTTGTAGTATGATCCACTTTTTCCTGATAATTGCGGATGGCAATGCAAACTTACACTTGCTGTTGGACCCAGTTTTCTCTGATAATGATAATTATATAATGTATCATTAATGTGTTATCGTAATGTGGTTTTTTTTAGGGCTATCCATATCTAAATACACTTAATTTACTTGAACATTAACCCATTTAACCTCAGAGTGGGTACAATGGCAAAAAGTGAATGCCGGTATCAGTCGTTTAGTTTTATGATTATATTATAAAACAGTTAATTTATTGACAATTGAGTCATTGGACATGGTGTGATGTCAACCAGAGAATTCTCTGGTTAATTCTCTGATTGACATCAAATCATGTCCAATGACCCAATAGTCAATATTTATGTAATGCCACACATATGTGTAATCATAATGCATAAAGAGAGATTAAACTCCCCAAATCACCACTTTGAAAACCGTTATCCCACAGTTAACCCTTGTCCTGCTGAGCCCGGATATGCCTTATCTTTGAAACAATGTAGATCCAGATCAGATGGCTTCTGAAGAAGCCATCTGATCAGGATCTACATTGTTTGCAATTCAGATTGTGAATTTGTTGCAATAATTTGCATCAAGTAATCTGATTGGCTGATAATCAGTAGTGGGTGTGACATAATTAAATATTCAGCAGGACAAGGGTTAAGTTTTGTGTCAAGTTCAGTCAATACAGTTCTGGGGCCAGTTGTTCAAAACTAATGACGTCGTTAGTTAACATATTGTTAAAACTTTGATCATTTATTATGGCAAATATGCTAATATTTTTTTTGAAAAAATGTGAGCATTCGCATAAGCTGCTCACATTTTTTCAGCAAAAATACCAAAATTTTAAATATTTTACTTGCTAGAACAGTCAACAATATGACCACTAATGGGCTCGTTAAGCTAACGATGCTTTGAACAACTGGCCCCAGGAGAGCAAAGTTCAGAAAGAACTGATTTGATAGCTCTGATAAGCAAAGAACTGCATTCAAGCCATTTTAAAGTGCAGGTACCATATTCCACATAATTAGGGCACATTCTGTAATCAGCACACACCAATATTTTTTTTTTTCAAGAAATATATTGGACCCCTTTTTGTAACACTATTGTTGGGGTCAAAACAGAAACTGTGTTAGTTAAACAACGGTGGGATAGCCAAACAAATAATGTGTGGTTTATATAGAAAAGTTTTTCTATATGATCTACACATTATTTATATATAATGTTCACCATTTATTGTCATTTTTCTATATAATCTACTCATTTTTGACCAAAAAAGAGGATGTGGTGTAATTCACATTTTCTGAAAGCATTATTGATAAAGAGATATTTGGTGCCTTGCTACTCCTACATTTGCAATGGCTGTGGTTGCTGCCATGCAGTTCACTTAGATAATGAAAATGGCTAGCCTGGGTAGCTCAAAATCAATCTGATGCGCATCTGACTGTTGACCAGAAGGTCGTGGGTTTGAAACCTGTCGGGTCGGCAACCTACTGGGTTGGCAATATTCTTTCGTGGAGATAGATCATGAAATCTTTTCTACGGTCATTCTCTCCCTGCCCTGCCAAGATGGGCTTCTGGTGAAAGAATGTGCACTGCACTGGTTAACCGCTTACGAATAAGCCTTCCCAAGAAAAGAGTGTATAGGTATACTGACAGGTTCAATATGCCCTAAATAGAGTTAACTGGGCCATTAAACTCCAAAACAAACAAACAAATATAAGTAAAATGTCACTTGAATGTACATTATCCTATGTTGTTCAGATACTGATGTATATTATAATTTAGAGATTTTTAAACATCAGTTACTGATTGAAATACATTGCAAGCTTAACCCATTATATGCAGGAAACCCCTAAAGGGGTACCTTGGCAAACAGTGCAGGTCCAGATCAGACGCCACATTCTGCGGCGTCTGATCAGGGCCTGCACTATTTGCTAACAGAATTTTCCATTAAAAATAGAACAAAAATGAAAAAATAGGCCGGACACCCCTTATAGGACTTACGCACTTGTCCAGCATATAGCATAGCATACAATGGGCGAATGATGAGGTTATATTATGTTTCCTTATATATTAAGCTTATTTTTTTCACAAACATTATCACCGTCTAATTTGTCTTTCAATTTCAGCGCCGGAAACAGTATCATCGTTCGAATAGGGTACTAATATATACTGCAATACAATATGACAAATCTTAGACAGCATCCCTGCAAATGTCATGTGCCAGTCAACACATCCATCGTCTGCTCAAGACCATAAAAAAAGAAGAAAAAAAAAAGAAGAGAAAATGAATAAATAGCATGAAATACGGCAACAAAAATACTTAGGCAGACTTTGCAGTCCTAGAACAGATTGCTGTTAAACCTTAGCCCTCCGACCGTAAGAATTGTCGTCTGTTTTGTTGTTTGCTGGTAACTTCAAAAGTCATCATATCAAACAGTGAGGACCCAGAGGAGCAGTCTGATCAGAGTCCACACTGTTTGCCTGTATGCAAAAATAGGTTTGAAAAGTTTGCAAGAATATTTCGCAGACAACATAAACTGAAACATTTTCAGATGCAGTTTTCCTTGATGCTGAAAATGCCGTCTGCTTATGTCTTCTGCTGAAACTTTTTTCAAACTTTTTAAAAAATATTTTGCATACAGGTAAACAGTGTCGACCTAGATCAGACTGCTCCTAGAGCAGCCTGATCTGGGTCCACACTGTTTGCAAAAAATGACTTTTAAAGTAACCAACAGACGAGGAAGTAGATGACAATTGTCAAGATTGGCATTTTATGGGTTTATGGTTGAATACAGGTAGAATGACTCAGAAACTTGGCAGCCTAGACTATGTGAAGTGCGGGCTACTTGTGTCATTACTGTAATCTGTTCGATTCCAGTTGTTCAAAGCATCGTTTGCTTAACAGGCTCAATAGTGTAAGTGATCAAAATGTTATATGGTCTAGCAAGTACAAAATCTAACTGGTATTTTTGCTGAAAAAATGTGAGTAGCTTTTGCATTTGCAAAAGCTACTCACATTTTATCACCAAAACAATTTATTGCACTGTAAAATTCCTAAAAAAAGACCACCTTTGGGACTGTTCAAAAGTGGTCTGTAAAACCACGTCTGTAAGACCATGTTTGAACAGTCCCAAAGGTGGTCTTTGACCACAGGACATGCATGGTATGCAGAAAACACAAAGAAAGAATAACTGAAAACTGCTAAATGAGCTTTTTAAAACAGAATTTTTCTGTATTTGTCATGTTTTAAAAGTGCATTAACTAATGAAATTGTAAGTTTAAAAAAATGGCTCCAGATGTTGAAATAGGCTTTGTCATATTGGAATTTGGTCGTGGTTATATGATTTTCACATTTCTAACAGTTTATCACTAACTGGTGTTAAGTTTGGCATGGGGTAGGCTTTGTCATATTGAAATTTGGTCATGGTTATATGATTTTCACATTTCTAACAATTTATCACTGACTGGTGTTAAGTTTGGCATGGGATGAAATATATTACATGCATTATTTGTACATGTATTTACCAATAATATTTTGTTTTGTTGCATATTTTAGAAGCAGTGGTTATAGAGAGTCACATTTATAGCATATTTTTTTATATATGTATGCACCTTGCTTTATAAAAAGATTGATAATGTTTTTTATCTTTAAAGAAGCAAACTAAATTGTACAGCAAAATCATACTTTTTTGTTATTTTTCTGAGGGCCAAGCTATCCATATCTGGAAAAAAAATTCCACAGTGCTTGACTTAAATCACTCTATTTTCCATGACATTTTCTTCAAATATATGATGAAACACTGCAGATGCTCCATTTTCTTTCAAAAATGTTTTTTTTCTCTCTAATAAGCTGTAAGTGGGTTTATTTAAAGCATTTATCTCAAACCCATGCAAGAGAGTTTGAACTTACAGTAGTTTAAGGGGAATGGATACACCTTCAGGGGAGGCACATTACGAAAACACGCCTATACAAATGCATTTTAAACTTTACTGCCGAAAAAACGAAATTTTAATATGAAAAATTGTGATATTTTTTCTTATTTCTGCTCAAAAATATAGATTGTGGGTATTCGTTAGAACTGCCTCATCGAGGCAGTTCTAATGAGTAACCACAATCTATATTTTAGAGCAGAAATAAGAAAAATAAGGTTTACCCCTGTAAACTCCAGTTTTACTATATAAAAGTGGGGTTCAAGGGGGTCAAAATTATATAGGGGTGTTTTCATGATGACTCCTGCAAAAGTATTTTTGTCTCCCATGTCAAAAGGGGTCAACTCTTAAAGGAAAGAATTTGCTCCTGAGGAGCAAATTCTTTTCTTTAAGAGTAGACCCCATTTTCAGTGAGACAGGGCTTATAGAAGAGCGAACAGGAAGTCGCGAAAGTTGTCTCCCTTTGAAAAATGGCGGAAAAATGTGCCAGGTGTTCCCATTCCCCTTAAGACCAATGGTGTTGAAAGGAATGGAGTATAGCAAATTTAAAGCACTATTTCACTAATTTTAGTTTAACTTAGGTAATTATTTGAGGTATTGGAGTTTAAGGAAGTGGAAGTCACTTTTATTTTATTTTCTTTTCTTTTCATGATTGGTTTTGGTTTTATCAATTTTAGGCTTTATCAGCCGTAAGTTAAATTATCAGCACTAAGCCCTTACATAACCATATTTCTCTTGCACAGTCTCCCTTTCTTTTCAATTTAGACTTTCCATAGGCCAATTGATCTTACTTTTTGCTTAGTATAGACCAGGATCAGTATGAACCATAGATTCTTGAAGTTTGGCCCATCAGACATATGAAAGTGTCCAAAAATACATATAGAGACTGTGAAGTCGTTTTGAGTTGATGTGTAGAAAGTCTCCCAGAGTGAAAGAAAATATGATTACTCTAATAAATGTACTCAGTTTTAATATTTCCGCCAGTAGCATTCTTCAAAAGAAACAAAAAGAGAAAAACTAGCTTTTTAAGGGCTTCAATTGAAATAATAAAACTGAGTCGATTTATTAAAGTTTTAAAATGGTTAATAGATAGTTGGTTTTTGGGCATTAGGAATAACTTACCGGTAGGGGCTGAACTTTATGCTTTTGTGGTATGAACATACAGTCTAGGCAGTGTCATTATTCTTCTGTTGGGCAGATGGCTCAAATGCGAACTATAGTTTTAAAAAATAAAATTGCCTTCTAGAGCAAAGTCGGGTAATGTTGACCTCTGCTATTATCGACCCCATTTCAAATTTTCTCTGAAAAAATGTATTTTCTATCATGTGTCATCAAAAGTGTTGTGTAAAGTATGTTTCAATGTATGTTTCAATGTATGTTCAATGCTGGTAAATGCATTGAAGACGAAATTCACATGCTATATATAAGAATTATACTCTTTCAAAAATCAGCATGCTTAGCTTTCTGATTAAAATATGGCTCCTTACGGGAAAGGATAAGCCCAGTGACATCACTCAAATAAAAGTATAACATCAATTTTTAATCTTTCTTCATTTTTGTGTCTCTTTCTTGTTTAAAAAAGTATGCAAATGCATTCCATTTGATTTACTATCTCATCAATCAATTACTTCCTGTGGTCATGTGGTGGTCACTAATAGCAGATCATCCTTACTGATTCTGCTGTTAGCAACCCCCTTGATTGTTTTAACTGCAATACTATTACTGTTACATCTATTTATATCACTTTTGCCTATTGGAAAGCATATTTATCTTTTCAAATGATAGTTTAAGTAGTATATGCAGAGCCAAGACCAGATTTAGGGCTTGTTCAGAATATACCTATGCACTTGCTGTTCTGTGATGCAAATACAGTCCAACCTGTGTTAAGCAAGCACATCAGGGATAATGAAAATGTGCTTGCTTAAGACAGGTGCTTGCTTAATACAGGTGAATTTTAATGCATTTGCCTTTTTCGGGAACTAAATGCCTGCTTGCTTAAGACAGGTTGCTTGCTTAATAGAGGTGGCCACTAAGACAGATTTGACTTCACTAATGCTTAAGAAATCAAGATAAGTTTTTCTGTAAATTTATATCATAACTGTATTATGCGATTGTTCAACTTTTTTTAAATGCTGTATTCATAGATCTTGTCCATATAGTTATAAATGTCATGAATCTGAGCAAAAACTATTATGATCTTTCTAAAAGTTTTTGTGGTTATATTCAGTTCTTTAGATATTAAGACTGGTTATTGTCAAATTGGCATGGATGAAGAGCATCAGACAAAAATCGGTTTTGATTTTGCAACTGGCACAAATTCAGCTTTTCTTGACCAAGAAGACTTGGTCAGATTTGGAATTTTTTATTTGAAATTGGGGAAAACACACTGTTTGTCATTGGAATTGTGGTCCATTTTTTTTTGTCCAAAAACGTTGGTGATTTCAGGGCTTTAGATAATTTTTTTTTCAAAAGAGTACAGTACTCGTCCTTTTTTAAAAACAGAAGTAACGAGAAACTTTTAAAGAGTACTGAAAAATAAACCAAAAAACTTTATTTTGCAGCCTCGACACAATGTTTTTATGGACTGATTTGTGGCCAGGTGTACCGTTTGTTTTCTTATATACACATATTCAATATCTGTGTCTATTAGAAAACAAGCAGTATGCCTGGCCACAAATCAGACAAAACAATGCCATATTGAAATCCCTTCTGAGCAGTTTGTTGACGGAGAAATCTAACTTTTGGGGTTCAGTTCTCTTGGCGGATAGCAGGACTTCAATGGCTGATTATTGTGGCCAAAGAGTTTCTAAAAATTTAGAATATCAGCTTCACTTTATTGTCCAAGATATGGAGTGAAACTCATATTCTTTAAAACTTTTATAATTCCTTTTCAAAATGGTTTAAACCATATTCTCAATTTCATCATATATTGTCCATGGATATTTATTTTCTTCCACCCTTCGATCGTGGGACCCATAGTGTTTCCTTACAGGCAATGTTATTATAGGAACAGTTACTGGGTCAAAAATCTGCCAGGACCTTTTTCACAGAAGAGCGGCAGAGACAGACTCCTGATCAGCTGAAAAGAACTTAAGGGTTGCAGGGCTCCGGCAAGGATTTTAGGGCAGAGGGGCGCTGGCTGGGCAGGGCAATTTTGCATGAAAAAAATTGGACACTATTTTTGGTTTATGGAATGCCATCAAAATCGTTATGATCAATGGCTTCTCATACGTTAGTGAAACTAATGGAACTGATATCTCTACAGGAATTATATAAATGTATATTTACATGCATTTCACAAGTAAGTGGTGTACTGGGTGGAAGCAATAGCAACGTTTATAATTTAAAAAACATTTGAACATTTAACTTCTGGGTATCTTTTAATATAGAATTATAATATTTAAATAAAAAAGATGTGTTTGATTCATCTGAAAGCGTGTTATTAAAGCAATACAAAAAATAACCGATGGCTGAATAAGTAATCTGTTCAAGGGAGACTACTCAATAATTATCAGAACTCTGGCTGAACGTGCGTCTTCACTGGTTGCCAATGATCTGCAAAGACTCTGATCAAAATGCGAAGCTAGTATTTGCAATATCCCCGCGGCTTGATCAGTCTGCGACAGTATTACAAGTAAACAGTGTGTATACCGAGCTGCGTCGCACAACACCTTGCAAAGACCCAGATCAACATGCGCAACCCGGGAAACCTTTTTTCACACCTATCTCTGAGTAGCCCTGCAAGAGGCTCTTGGGGTCAGCGAAGACTCAGCAGTTTGCAATGATGCGCAGGCTAATCCGAGTCTTCACTGGTCGCACGATACTCGAAGACTTAGACCAGCATGCGCAACCACTATGTTAGTCAGAACAACATGCGCAACAACTACGCAAGTCCGTTTGGATAACCCAGCTTGTAAAATCAGCGATACGCAGACTGATGTGTGTCGATACTGTTGAGCAATAACCTGCTCATCCAATCAATACGGCTAATGAAGGCTTGCGCGCATGCGCTGACTGATCCAAGACTTCACTGCTCGATCGTCTTACTGTAGTTCAGATTACTCCGGTTTACCCGCCCCCGCCCATAGGGACTTGAAGAAATATATGGGCTGCATGATGCTTCCACGCAGAGCTGATTCCAGCCCGCACACTAGTACTGGTAAACCGCTTAGATGATCTAAGCCTGTCCAGGAACCGCGGTGCGAGGCGGACCGTCCATGCTAATAAACCCTATTGGTTTTATTGGGCGACAGGGCTTGAGTTGTCATTTCATCTCAATGTCGGGTAAAAGTCCCACAAAATTGGAAGCAACGTTTCCAAAATGACCTTTTCAGTGTTGACGGGGACGTTAAACCTCAAATCAAACAAATACTCCGGTTTACGCCCACCTGATTAACGATCGGATCGGCTCTATATGTGATATAATCTTGAAAGGACCGTAACCCCCAACCCCAATAAAACTTGATTCCCTTGAAATAATTTATGAATGCATAATTTTCCCGTGTGAGAATTTCCCGCCTTTTATTACACACGTCATTTATTTCACGTGCGTTCCAAATACGCTCTCAAAAAATATTAAATGCGTAATGCTAATTTGTTTTTCGTACCTGATACGCAGCAGATTTGAAAAAAAGGAGTATCCTCCCAAATATTTTCGTAATTTACGCGGTATGCAGCCTTATCTTAAGCCCTGGATTTAAAGCTCTGCCTGACTGTGCTAAGTTTTTTTGTATCTGCGGTACAATATTTTCTTCACATCTGATTATAAGTCACTATAAACAATAATGATTGATTTTGGCAATTCTGATTGTGTTTTTGTTTTTCTTCAAAATATTATTGATGGGGTCAAAAATAGCAGAAAGTGCCAGTAATAGCAGCTGACCTTCTAAAGTTTTTTTTTAATGTAGAAGTCCATCATAAATGAAGGTATAAACATGTGCTTTGGGTGAATAAAATCAATAAAGATAGCGACAGTTTTTGGTAATTTTATTGTACATGCTAGCATTGCTTCACACATGTGATGGTGATTTACTCATTAAATGGCTGTTAATAGAAGCTTTGCTCTATCTAAAAAATTTCATGGTTCTTAAGGGTTCAGGTATTTTGAATGAGTGTTCAACTGTGTAGTTAGCTTTGTATCTGACTTCAAATTAGAAATCCCAAGTTTATGCCCAGGATAAAAAAGGAGGGAAACTCCAGTCATTTTGCTGCTCTCTATTATTTGTGAAAGCTGATGATTCTGCCTAGTCTAATAGATATTCTAACACAGCACGCCTATATAGACAATGGAAAGGAACTGTGATTTATTATGCAACAAATCATGGGCAGAAGAGCATGACGAGTTATGTCATTAAAAGCTGCCGATGTATGACGTAGATGGTGTAACGTCGCTTTCTAATATCTAAAACCTTACAAAAGGCAAAAGTTTTTGTCGGATTTCTTCTAAGAATGGCGAAAGGTTGTGAGAATTTGAAGGAAACAACAACATTATTGCCGATTTTCAGCATGTTAGAATCGAAATAGATCCTCTGGAGTCTGTGATTTGTTAAGCAATAAATCAGTTTGTCGGTCAGTTGTAAGTAGACAAATCACACGCGATGTGCTTGTGATTTGATCCACTATACAACTGACATCCAATGTGATTTATTACTCAGCAAATCACAGCTAGAGCTGATCTATTTCTTTATTCATACTGATCTAATCTGTTACTTCTCACCTCAGCCTAAAACATGTTCTAAAGTACTTGCAAATTTAACGTAACATCAGATTGGATAACAAAAAAATTCTGATATTATATCCTAAGATATACATCAAAACCTCTTTTTAACACTATTAATGAGGTCTAAAGTGAAAACAGTGTTAATTGAACAACCGTGTTGTATCCAAACAAAAATGTATAGATTATATAAAAAAATGACCATTTTTCTATAAAATCTACACATTTTTGGGATCCATCTGGTAACGGTGCTCTATCCAAAGGTATCCGGACAATATCCCCTCTGGACAAACTCCCCTCTGCTCATTTTTGCATAGGTGGACTAAATCCCATTCATGTTTTTACAAGGTGGACATAATCCCCTTTGAAACTTTTTACAGGGTGGACATAATCACCCTCGTGATTTTTTCAAGGTGGACAAAATCCCCTCCATAAGATGGACAAAATCCCCTTCGGACAAATTACTGCCATAGGAATGGTACTCCAATGGGCTTCAAGTTTCCCTGGTTTTTGAAGAAATCAAATATTTGCAGTATCCTCCATACCTGCAATTCTTCAGCACGAAAACACGCCTATATAATTCTTACCCCCTTGAACCCCACTTTTATATAGTAAAACTGAGGTTTACAGGGCAGAAATTTGGAGCAGAAATAAGAAAAATAACACAGTTTTCCATCTTAAAATGTTTGTTTTGGGCGGTAAAATTGACAATGTATTTGTATAGGCATGTTTTCGCAATGACTTTTAATTTTTATTCTTCTTTATTCTCAGCATCATATCATTCCGTTAGAAGATAATGGGCAGCGGTCTGTTTTAAAATGGTTTTGGATAAAACACAGTTCAAAGAAAAAATGTATAGGTTATATACAAAAAATGAACGTTTTAAATTTATTCTATCAGTGTTCAGTCTTCATTGAACAGAGTGTATGACAGATGGGTACAAGCTCATCTACCATCAAGTACCATTCCTATGGCAGTAATCAGCAAGGGGATTTTGTCCGAAGGGGATTTTGTCCATCTTATGGAGGGGATTTTGTCCACCTTGTAAAAGTCACGAGGGGGATTATGTCCACCCTGTAAAAAGATTCAAAGGGGATTATGTCCACCTTGTAAAAAACATGAAGGGGATTTCGTCCACCTATGCAAAAATTAGCAGAGGGGATTTTGTCCGGAAGGGATATTGTCCTACACTCCTATCCAAAACCGTGTTGTAACCGACCATGTTATAATAAGGTTGTGGTGTACTGTTGAAAATTTGAGATGTCATCTGGTGAATGCCCTTTTCAGTGTCTGACATTTGATTTTATGCATCTGACCACTCTTACTCTTTCTGGCAAAACTACAATCTTTAACCCATTGTATACTAGTGGTCTCTTCCATTGCTATATGTTGAACAAGTCCATTTGTCATATAAGGGGTGCCAGGCCTATTTTTTCATTTTTTTAGCTCGTCTGTTTTTTGAAAAAAAACTTTCGAGCTATTGTCATCACTCCGGCGTCTGCGTTGTCGTTGTCGTCGTCTTGCGTCGTCGTTCCAAAAAAACTTAACCTTGGCTATAACTTAAAAAGTATTAGACCTAGCCTCATGAAACTTCATACACACACTCATCATCACAAGAGCTACATTTTGACCAAGGACCATAACAACATTGTTGATTTTGGCTGAATTATCTCCCCTTTTCCAATTTTTTTCTGAAACACATTTTTTGCTCTCATTTTAATACTATTCACAACAGAGCCTTCAAACTTCACATGAATGTTCCTTGGGACAAGACCTTTTCAGTGATACCACACTTTTTGATCTGTGACCTTGACCTTTGAACTTTGACCTATTTTTCGAAAATTTAACCGAAAACCTTAACCTTGACCATATTTCCAAAAGTATTTGGCCTACCTTCATGAAACTTCATACACATACTCACCATCACAAGAGCTACATTCCCTACAAGTTTTATAACTCCATCTTGCAATTTGATTGAATTATCTCCCCTTTTCTCTCCATTTTTTTAAATTGTTTTTGTCTCTTATTTCAATACTATTCACAACAGAGCCTTCCAACTTCACATGAATGTTCCTTGGGACAAGACCTTTTCAGTCATACCACGCTTTTTGACCTGTGACCTTGACCTTTGAACTTTGACCTATTTTTCGAAAAATTAACCAAAAATCTTAACCTTGACCATATTTCCAGAAGTATTTGGCCTGCCTTCATGAAACTTCATACTCACACTCACCCATCATCACAAGAGCTGGAAAAACAGACGAGCATGGCGCCGCTTGCGGTGCTCTTGTTTATTCTATTTTTGACGGAAAATTCTGTTAGCAAATAGTGAAGGCCCTGATCAGATGCTGCATTCTGTGTTTTGTAAAAAGATCAGCCATTTTCCAAAAAGTTTTGAAGAAAACACAATCTGACACCCCTAAATTTTGAAATGAACAAGTGCTATATGTAATGTGTAAGATTCCATTCAGTACAGAATGGATTAATCATCTTTAAATATTACTCTATCATCACAAGGACAAGATTAGCATGGCTATAAATAACTGTTACCTTGATTTTGTACAAATGCTATTTGCGCAGTCAGTGAGTGTCACATGGACATCAACAGCATAATGCAGAGTTATTTAGTAGCTTTGGGTCCGTTGATCCAATCAACTAAAAAAACCTGCATTGTTTTATTTTATGACATTTTTTTTCAATTTCACATACATTTTAACTTTCGTTACATAATACACCAATTTTTGTGCAATTTCTTTCCACCAAAATTATCTCAAAAACAAAAATTAACTGGTTGACAGTACCTTCTCATTCAAGATGCAAACATACATTTCCCAAACATCATGCAGGCAATATGATATAACCCAGGTCATTTCACTAAATATTTTGCAGTTTTAGATTAGATAAAATTGAAATAATTTTACTATTGAATTAAAACATCACTTCTGGCCCCCGCCCATAGGGGCTTGAAGAAATATATGGGCTGCATGATGCTTCCACGCAGAGCTGAATCCGGCCCGCACACTAGTACTGGTAAACCGCTTAGAGGATCTTAGCCTGTCCAGGAACCGCGGGGCGAGGCGGACTGCCCATGCTAATAAACCCTATTGGTTTCATTGGGCGACAGGGCTTGAGATGTCATTTCATCTCAATGTCGGGTAAAAGTCCCACAAAATTGGAAGCAACATCTCCAAAATGACCTTTACAGTGTTGATGGGGATGTTAAACCCCAAATCAAACAAAACAAAAACAAAACATCACTTCAACTTGTAGTTTTAATTTGCTTTCTTATTTACCTTTTCACCCTGATTTTCTGAAGTAAACTGTTCCATTTTAAAATGTGGACATGTCCATTATTGTTAAGCCGTTTACCTTATGTATTTGGACAGATAGGCCAGCAGAATGCGGCGTCTGTCAGTGTATACACTGTTTGCCATTCATCCGGCTAATTTCAGACACATCAGGTAGTAAATTGTACTTGTTCAAATTCTTAGAAAAAGTATAGTAGGGAGTTGAGGTATCCAAATACTAAGGGTAAATATGGTTGTCAAAATCATTTACAGGAGGAAAAACAGTGTTGATCGTGATGAGACAAGTCATTATGATCCATCCCATCTGGATCTACACTGGCTGCATAGCTTTCTGTACCAGTCTACAGGGTTGAAAAGATTGAGTCTGCCATTGTTATATATTTCTGCTTTGCATGTACATGTATTTAAAACTTGATTTATTTTGCTTTGCATGTTCTATTTTCTTTCATGCTTTCAATGTGTTTGCTAAAAGATGACTTTGAATAATATTATTTCTAAGTTTCACAATGTAAGTTACACTACTTTGTAAAGTGAATACCCAGCTGTCTTTATGTAAAGTAAATACCCTTTTGTCTTTGAATACTTTACCGTCTCTGAACAGTCTTTATGTAAAGTAAATACCTAACTGTCTTTACATTCTTTACCTTCTCTGATTTGTTTGTTTGATTTGAGGTTTAAAGTCCCCATCAACACTGTAAAGGTCATTTTGGAAACATTGCTTCCAATTTTGTGGGACTTTTACCTGACCTTGAGATGGAATGACATCTCAAGCCCAACTAGTACCCAACTATCTTTATATTATATGAAGTAAATACCTAACTGTCTTTATGTAAAGTAAATACCTTACTGTCTTTACATTCTATACCTTCTCTGATTTGTTTGTTTGATTTGAGGTTTAAAGTCCCCATCAACACTGTAAAGGTCATTTTGGAAACGTTGCTTCCAATTTTGTGGGACTTTTACCTGACCTTGAGATGGAATGACATCTCAAGCCCTGTCACCCAATGAAACCAATAGGGTTTATAAGCATGGACGGGCCGACCTGCTCCGCTTTGCCTGGGCAGGCTTAGATCCTCTAAACTGTTTACCAGTACTTGTGTGCGGGTCAGTTTCAGCTCTGCGTGGAAGCATCATGCAGCCCATATATATCTTCAAGCGCCGATGGGAAGAGGCCAATACTTTCTCTCATACCCAACTGCCTTTATGTAAAGTAAATACTTTACTAACTGTCTTTATGTAAAGTAAATACCAAACAGTCTTTACATTCTATACCTTCTCTGAAGGTGAACTGATACACAGAGAAACTTCAATGACTCAAACATAAATGGTTAGCTCATTTACCTTGGCTAATTCAAACTGGCTCTTGAGTCCCTAGAGAATTATTTCCATAGCTCCAGGTATCGATATTAAGGTTAATTAGGAATATTTTTCTGATTTTTCTTGAAAAGGAATGCTGTATGTACTCAAAGAAATGCGGCCCCCGCTCATCAGGGCTTGAAGAAACAGATGGGCTGCATGATGCTTTCACCTAGAGCTGAAACCGACCCCCACATGAGTACTGGTTAACCGCTTAGAGGATCTAAGCTTGCCCAGGCAAACCGGTGGGAGTGGGCCTGTCCATGCTTATAACATCTATTGGTTTCATTGGGGGCAGGGGGCTTGAAAAAATACATTATATGGGCTGCATGGTGCTTCCAGGCAGAGCTGAATCCGGCTGCACACTAGTACTGGTAAACGGCTTAGAGGATCTAAGCCTGTCCAGGAACCGCGTTGCGAGGGGGACCATCCATGCTAATAAACCCTATTGGTTTCATTGGGCGACAGGGCTTGAGATGTCATTTCATCTCAGTGTCGGGTAAAAGTCCCACAAAATTGGAAGCAACATCTCCAAAATGACCTTTACAGTGTTGACGGAGACGTTAAACCTCAAATCAAACAAACAAAAAACATTGGGGGGCAGGGCTTGAGATGTCATTTCATCTCATTGTCGGGTAAAAGTCCCACAAAATTGGAAGCAACGTCTCCAAAATGACCTTTACAGTGTTGATGGGGATGTTAAACCTCAAATCAAACAAACTCAAAGGAATGCTGTGTGTACTCATTAGAATTGCCTCAATGCTGCAATTCTAATGAGTACACACAATGTACATATTGCCAACCTCGGTAGCTCAGTCGGATGCGCATCTGACTGGTGATCAGGAGGATTTGGGTTCGATACCTGCCGGGGTCGGCAACATTCTTTCGTAGAGATTGATCATGAAAACTTTTCTACAGTCATTCTCTCCCTTCCGCTAATTCAAGAAGGGCAGTTGTCAGTTTCTGGCAGAAGAATGTGCACTGTACTGGTTAACCGCTTATGTATAAGCCTGCCCAAGAAAAGTGTGGATAGGTAAAATGACCGGTGCAAAAATGACCTAATTAGTTTTGACTGGGCTGTTAAACTCCAGTACAAACAAACAAACACTCAACATACCTGTATTTCATAGAAGATGGAACATATTTCCTGATCTGGTGCTTTGATCAGCCCTCATTGGCTAGAATAGCGTGACTATCGACGTCATTAAAAACTGCCAATTTATGACATCACTAGTCGATTTACTTGACGTTTATAGGTGTAACGTCATTTTCTCGTATCAAAAACGTTAGAAAAGGATATAAATGCATGTGTTTCAGTCAATAATTTTAGCGGGATTTCTTCTAACAATGGTGATAAGTTGTGAGATTTTGAAGGAAACAACAACATTATTGTCAATTTTGAGCCGGTTAGAACTGAAATAGATCAGCTCTAGTATGTGATTTGTTGAGCAATAAGTCACAGTTTGTCGGTCAGTTGTAAGTAGACAAAGCTCGTGCGCAGCATGCTACACGCTCGTGATTTGATCTACTTTACAACTGTGAACTCCAAACTGTGATTTATTACTCAACAAATCACAGTTAGAGCCGATCTTAAGTAAACTTATTTGCATAAAATGATCCTCATCATAGGGGGATACAACCTCCTTAAAATGCCATTGTTGGGACCCAAAATAGCAACCATGTTAGGCAAACAACCTTGTTTTATCCAAACAAAAATATACAGAGTACATGTATATAGAAATCGTCTATATGTTTTTATATAGATTATATTGAAAAATGACCTTGGTCATTTTTTCTATATAATCATTATAATTTTGGGATCCATCTGTAACCATTTTTATAATATCCAAAATTGGGTTATCTTTAATTTTTGCAGTATAAAATTCTAACTTTTCTAAAACTAAGACTGACTTGTCAGGTGAGACATGTATCTTAGCAGATTTGGTTGCCACGTTTTGTTATATTTTAAATTTTGCAAGTCTCGCTACTTTGGACATCTCCTTCCTGATGCCCGGGACTTCCGTGGAGCGTGGGCCATGTTTGCTGTTGTTGGTGCAGTGGGGGGACGCCTATCTGGATCGGGCGTCTCTTGCCTGATGCCTCCAGTTGGCCTGTCTCATGAGCTATGTCGGTCGTTGTGTGCTCGGAGGGGGATGTGCTGTATTTGCCGGGTCTTGTCCATCATCCGTTTCGGTTTCAAAACTTTGGGGTTAGACACACTGATGAAGATTAAATATCAGAAAGGCCTCTATGTCACTAAATTTGGTATAGTTACACCTTAATTATAATGAACAGTGCTGTACTTTTAAGGAAAGAATTTGATCCCTTTGGAGCTAATTCTTTACTTTACTTTTTGATTAAATATGATTAAGAAGTCTGGAAAATCATTTAATGTTTATAAAAGTATTTGTTACCTGCAGTTGCGATTTTATTAGTACAGCTGTGTCTTCTTTTGTCCCCTTTTCTAACCCATTCTTTTTTTTAAGTCTGTTTACTGTGTGTGCACAAAGCTCATTGAGCTCTTTTAGTGCTACTTCTTCAAGAAACTGTCTGTCTGCCAGTCTTTTATTCGCCATATTTGCATTATTTTCTGGCTCCCAGCTTGCACATTGTCAATATTGGAAAAACAGGTAACCAGACCCCCCTGACCTTGAAAGGTCAGGGGGTCTGGTTAGCTGTTTTTCCAACACTGATAACCTTCAGACTAGGAACCAGCAGATGATTCAAATAAGGTGACTGCTAAATGCTGGTACACCACACACTCTTTAGTACACTATTTGTTGGGGCCTAGAGCAGAAATTGTGTCAGTTAAAAAATCATATTACCATAAAAATCCTAAAAAATTCGGACATGTTAAGGATTTGCCATAGTTCTCCTAAAATTTTGACAAATTAGTTTCACAATCTAGCAAGGAGTCCAAAAGGTGCAGACAGAATGGCAAGCAGTGTAGACCCCAATCAGACTGCTCCTGAAGACAAGCAGTGTAGATCCCAATCAGGATGCCCCCACCCATAGGGGCTTGAAGAAATAAATGGGTTGCATGATGCTTCCACGCGGAGCTGAATCTGGCCCGCACACTAGTCCTGGTAAACTGCTTAGAGGATCTAAGCCTGTCCAGGAACCGCGGTGCGAGGTGGACCATCCATGCTAATAAACCTTATTGGTTTCATTGGGTGACAGGGCTTGAGATGTCATTTCATCTCAATGTCGGGTAAAAGTCCCACAAAATTGGAAGCAACGTCTCCAAAATGACCTTTACAGTGTTGATGGGGACGTTAAACCTCAAATCAAACAAACAAAACTGTTTCCTCAGGCCTCTTTGTTCCAATACTAAGGATCAGTACGATAGATTATATAGAAAAATGACTATGTGGTCATTTTACGATATCAATTTCACTATATAATCTATATATTTTGTTTAACTAACATTGTTTCCTCTTTGGACCACAACAATGATGTTACTTAGAAGTTTATTGAATGAGCTTCACCCTTGATGTAAATGCACAAGGAAAGGGAAATTTCATGTAGTGAAATCGACAAAATTCTACATTCTCAAAGCTGTATACAGTTGAATCTCTCCTATTAAAACTCTAATTATTCAAAGTATATTTACATGTACTCAGTAACTCAAAGTGATTTTTAGAAGCAGTTAAAAAATGCATGTACGTGTATGTCATAATCCATATTTCAAAGTCCTGACAATTGTAACAAAAGTAACTACCCGTAGTACCTTGGACTGCCTCCTGGCAAGTGTTCCCGAAATGGGATGTCGGCAAACAGTGTAGACCCTGATCAGATGCTGCATAAAGCAGCATCTGATCAGGGTCTACACTGTTTGCTGAAAATGTAGAAATTTTGAAGGACTGCAGTATTTTGTTATTTTATATTAACCACAGTATGAGAAAATCTGTTTCTGCCATTTGAGAACAACAAAGGTGCAGGTCGGCCTGCAGATCTGTTCCTTCATCTCGAAACACGCCTATATAATTCTGACCCCTTTGAACCCCACTTTTATACAGTGAAACTGGGGTTTACAGGGGTAAACATTATTTTTCTTATTTCTGCTCTAAAATATAGATTGTAGATACTGGTTAGAACCGCCTCATCATAAAAATATAGATTGTGGTTACACGTTAGAACCGCCTCAATGAGGCAGTTCTAACGTGTAACTGCAATCTATATATTGAGAAGAAATAATAAAAATATCACAATTTTTCGTCTGAACGTGTTTGTTTTTTCACAGGTATCCCTCAATATGATAGACAGCAGAACCGACGAGAGTGCTAACAGCCCCACCAATCCTGAGAGACAGGAGATTACTCAGCTCGTCAAGTGTCGTATGCAGAGCTTGGGACAACCACTTTCAGATTACGGTTAGCAGTATTATGATTTTAAATGAAGTAGTGACGGCTCCCCGCCCATCGGGGCTTGAAGAAATAGATGGGCTGCATGATGCTTCCACGCAGAGCTGAAAACGCCCCGCAAACGAGTACTGGTAAACAGCTTAGAGGATCTAAGCCTGCCCAGGCAAAGCGGTGCGAGTCGGCCCGTCCATGCTTATATACCTTATTGGTTTCATTGGGTGTCAGGGCTGGAGATGTCATTTCATCTCAGTGTCGGGTAAAAGTCCCACAAAATTGGAAGCAAGGTCTCCAAAATGACCTTTACAGTGTTGATGGGGACGTTAAACCTCAATTCAAACAAACAAATGAAGTAGTGAAGGGCAAAACCAACATTAGGGCTTGTGTGACCAGTGAAGACTCAGATCAGACTGCACATCCGTGCAGTCTGATCTGAGTCTTCACTGATCAAATGATTCTTCTACAGCATCAGTACTATCCAATGAAAGATAAGCGAAAATACTTGCCATACTGGGTGGATATCACGTTAACAAGTCCATGTAATTGACACCCCTCTAAACCCCACTTTATATAGAGAAAACTGGGGTTTGCAGGGGTGTTCATTATTTTTCTTATTTCTGCTCCAAGATGCAGGTTGTGGGTACTCTTTGGAATGACCTCAATGAGGTGATTCTTAAGAGCACCCACAACCTATATTTAGAGAAGAAATAAGAAAAATATCACAAATTTTCATCAAAAAAGTAAGCGTTTTGGAGATACGAAAGAATGCACTATGTCACACGGATGTGTTGTCGTAATGTATGTATGGGTTGATCTGAGTTTTACTTGTCACACAGGTCTTATTCTCGGTTTTGTTGTGCCCTGGCTCAGTTGGTCTCTCAAAATCTCTCAAAGACACCGTAATGACACTGCTCCACTCCACCCAGGTGTAAATGGGTAGCAGTGGTGTAAAAGCCACTGCCTCTCTCTCGGGCACGTGAAAACATCCGGAATGAGTGTTCGAGAGCGATTCAATAAGCTTGAAGCTTTCATCGCAATCGAACTAAAATAAATTAGTATATACTAAAGACACCGTTATTAAACCTTAATTTTTCAAATTAGAATAGCTTGTCCTGGTAATAAAAAGCTGACATTTATTCACTCCTTCTAAATAAAGTTGTTATATTTGATTACTCTCTGTTTTATTATCTCATTTTAGTTTGATTGTTGAGAATGTTCAGTTCCCAGAATTGTTTTGTTTTTGTCACTGTTTAGGGATCACTCTGGCACTGGCAGCATTAGTGTTGACATTGTCTTGTGGTCAGCATCAGCAATGTAAAGTTCATGCCTCAAACTACTCAGGTTTCTAGGCCAGTATGAAACTCCATTCACACATCTACCATATTATGCACCCTGCTTATCACCATCAACTGTTACTGTTTTTATGTACCTTTACTGACTTTGGCCAATTTTTCATGCTCAGTACATTAGGAAAACTCGCCTATGCAAATGTATTGTAAACTTTACCTAAAAAATGAACATTTAAGATGAAAAATTGTGATTATTTTCTTATTTCTGCTCAAAATATATAGTGTGGGTACTCATTGGAACCGCCTCATTGAGGCGGTTCTAACGAGTACCCACAGTCTATATGTTAGAAAAATAAGGTTTACCCCTGCAAACCCCTGTTTTACTATATAAAAGTGGGGTTCAAGGGGGTCAGAATTATATAGGCGTGGTTTCATGATGGAACAGTGTTTAGTCTATGTCATGAAGATGTTTTTTTTTTTTTGTATTTTAGATGAGATCAGTGATAAGAAGGATACAGTGTCCTACACCATAATAAACCCAAGTTATGACCTCAAACTGCAACTAGATGATATAATGTAAGTATAAAACACCACATGTATGCATGCACACACATACACATGCATGTACACATACACCCACACATGCAATTTTGCCAGTTGGTATTAATTACACTTTACAACACATTTCAATTAGAAATATTTAACCCTTATCCTGCAAAATAAATTGATTAAGCCACACCCTTTGCTGTCTGTCAACCAATCAAATTACTTAATATAATGCATCTGTTCAGTTCACAAACTGCATGACAAAAAGTGTAGATCCTAATCAGAAGCCAACTGATCTGGATCTACAAAGTTTGTGGAGCCCTGTTCGGCAGGATAAGGGCTAAATTACTGTAAAACTGGCTTCATACAGTTCTTTTTCATTAAACTTTGTATATTACATTGATGTAGACCATATTTGTACACTCTTCTGACAGTACAGTGAATGGCATAGACAGATAGTACAGGCATATATCCAACACATGAAAATTTACACTAAAACATAAAAAAGGAGTAATATTTGAGCTGACGCATAGCCAAAGTAGAAGTGAAGGCAATGATCAGGAATCTATTCAACACCTCCCGTCAGAGACAACAAAGGGAAAGAAACACGAAGATGAAATAACCAAACCCCCAATGAAAACATCACAAGCCAGAAACCCAAAAGGACATTTACTTCCCACAAAATGGTGAAATGGCTTTCATAAAATAAACAAGATAAAAGCAATACATGCAAAGACAAACTACAGTAGAATTTCGGTCGCTCAAACACCGATGGCTCGTTTACCATGGCTGAGTCAAACCCGTTTTTGAGTCCCTTGGGAATTCCTCTACATAAGAAATAGTCAGGGATAATTGAGGAGATTTTAGTCTTTTATCTTGCAAATGTATGCTGTGTGTACTCATTAGAATCGCCTCATCCTTGCAAATGTATGCTGTGTGTATTCATTAGAATCGCCTCAATGAGGCGATTCTAATGAGTACACACAGCATACATTTTTGATTCTAGAACACCAAAAAGATATCCAAAAGTATCTTGTTAAGCCTCCTGGCTGTAACCATCAGTGGCTCGAACTACCCCTGTCTCGAACAGATTTTCGAGGTCCCAAATGTGTTCGAGCCATTGAAGTTTGACTGTATATCAAAAATAAACGGGGACAGAAGAACCTTCAGTAACACCTGTGGGACCATCGAAGATCAGATCAACCTGCACATTTGTGCAACAGTCTGAGCAGAGTCTTCAGAGATTGCATGAGCCTTCTTTAGCCTTTAGGCTCTTCATAGAGCTACAAAGCAAGACTCTGGCTAGGCTTATTGGATGTACTGTTTAGCTGAGTCTTTATTGCCTTCTTGCCGAATTGTAGGTTTTGTCTTGTACACCAGCTCATTTAACCAATTCAGTACCAGAAACCTCTAAAGGGGTAGCTTGGCAAACAGTGCAGGCCCAGATCAGATGCCGCAGAATGCGGCATCTGATCAGGGCCTCCACTGTTTGCTAAAAGTTCAGCCTTTTTCCAAATAAATTTTGATGAAAATGCAATACCTGACACCCCTAAATTTGGAAATGGACTCCTGCAATATATAAGGAGGAAGATTCCATTTGGTACAAAAAAGGGTTAAGACATTTTTCTGTTCATGCTTTCACTTACATTCTGCCTTCTATATTTAGATATTTTGCCTTCTATATTTAGATATTGTGCCTTCTATATTTAGATATTTGATCCGACCAAGCTCACTGTCTCCAAAACCATCCCCACTCATTGATGAGAGGAAATTGTTGCATATTCAGAGACAACAACATCAACGTGAAGAGCCAACAGGGGCATTTTTCTGTTCATGCTTTCACTTACATTCTGCCTTCTATATTTAGATATTTTGCCTTCTATATTTAGATATTGTGCCTTCTATATTTAGATATTTGATCCGACCAAGCTCACTGTCTCCAAAACCATCCCCACTCATTGATGAGAGGAAATTGTTGCATATTCAGAGACAACAACATCAACGTGAAGAGCCAACAGGGGCAGACAAATCTGAACTTGCTCAAGTAGAGGGAGAATCAAACAAAATACCAGGGGGAAGAATTGTGAAAGATGGAAATAGTAGAGTATGTAGATACTAATACGAGTATATATTTTGTCTAAGACATGGCCCGAAGTACACCACAACCTCTTTATAACACTATTTATGGGGTTCAAAGCAAAAACTGTGTCAGTTAAACAACCGTGTTATATCCAAACAAAAATGTATAGATTATGTAGAAAAATGACCATTTATGGTCATTTTTTTTTTAATCTACACATTTTTGGGAGCCATTTTGAAACCATGTTATATCCATAACTGTGTTATAATGAACCGTGTTATAACGAGTTTGCGGTGTATAAAACTTTTTCCTGTTCAACTCGCGTACCTGAGTAAGAAATGTCTCCTGCTCATCAACTTTGATTTTGAAATTTATGAGCCGGACAAACAACATTCTTTGCTGATTTGAACAGGAATTTGTCTGATTTGTTTGCATTTTGATATTTATGAACATCAAAAAGTTCATGCTCAGTTATTAGAAGCTTCTGCGGTGTAGTGGTTATGCTACTCGCCTTGTAAACCAGGGGTTGCAGGATCGATCCCGGGCTTCTCCAGTCTTTTAGATGAGTCTTAAAACCGAGGTCCTGTCTACGTTTGACCTTAGCTATTGGTAAGACGTAAAACTCAAACACTCACTCACTAACCCACTCACTCACTTATGTGCAGTTGAGTTGAGCATGAAAAAAGTTTTATAACCTCGGGGCCTGGTTCCTTTCTGATGCTCAAGTCAATTAAATATTGCCCTAAATATTTGGACAATTTTTAATGAGCCTTGTAGTATCATATGTTACTCAATGTATATTTTGGCTACAAAGACTTCTGTTCAGTGAGAAACAGTGCAGACCCTGATCAGACTGCTCCTTTACAGTCTGATCTGGGCCTAAACTGTTTGCTCCGGCTGATTTTTAATGGCTTTGGTGTCGGAATATTTTGGGTTAATATGGTAAAATACATGTATCAACAAATAAAGAGAGATGAACATGAAAAATTTTGTAACTTTAGGATTAGAATTCATGCTGAGCTCCTCTCTCGAATGTTTTGGTAGTGGCCCAGGCAGCCCCGCAGACTTTGGCAATTTTATCAGAGCTACCAAGGGGGTAAAGATAAACTGTTACACCGGTACTACCTATTATAAAGTCCCAAAGGTGTTTGAGCCTTTTAAATTTCACTGTATTAACAAGTCTGGCCTCGGGCCAATGCAGCAGACCTCGGACCTGTAACTGGGTCAATGCAAAATTACTTGATTAATGACAATTTTATTAATTGACACTATTAACAAAAACATGATTATTGATTTTTTGACCTCACTTGACCTCAGTTAATATTGGTTGACCTGGTGTTAATACAGATGACCTCCGATCAATACAGGATAGTCAATTAATAAACAGTATTATTAATTGACTATCATTAATAAACAGTATTATTAATTGACTATCCTGTATTGTTCAGAGATCATCCATATTAACTGAGGTCGAAAATCAATAATCAGGTGCTCTGTTAGCTGTATTGATACAGCAGACCTCGGACCTGTAACTGGGGCAATTTGAGATTACGTGATAAATATCATTGTATTATTGTTTTCAGATTCCTATTATATACACAGACAGTGATGATGATGAAGACTTAGAAACAACACATGATAAAGCAACAAGTGAAAATACAGAGTGGAATAAGAACATACCAACATTTGGACTAGAAATTGCCAGTGAGAAAGAAGTGGACGATAATGATTCTGATTCTGATGAAGATGATGATGACAGTGATTGCCCTCCCCAGGTTATCAGAGGGACTGTAGTCTGAAAGACAGATGATAAATCAACAAGTGAAAATACTGAGTGGAGTAAGAACATGCCGATATATGGGCTAGATATTGACAGTGAGAAAGAAGTGGATGATTATAATGATGATGGGCTAGATGTTGCCAGTAAGAAAGTAGTAATGATGAAGAAGATGATTATGATGATGACATTGATTGTCCTCCCCATGTTATCAGAGGAACAGCAGTCTGAAGTGGTTGTTATTGAAAGTCCAGCGAAACCAGATAAAGCTCGTTGGCTGTGATATGTTTAACTAAGATTGTGTTCTACAAGCATGCTTTGACAAATTCAGCAATTTTAGAGTTCACATGTTAGAATTTAGCTCAGAAGTCCACACCTATTAACACTTCAAGTACTACAGAAAATTCTAGAGCAGATGGCAATCAATTTATCAGAGAAAAATCAGTCTTGACATTACATGTGGATCATCTGCCAAGCCTTTTTTTCTCTGAAAAATAGGAAAAAATACATATACAGTAGAACTTCAATGTCTCGAACCCCTTTGGGACCATGAAAATTTGTTCGTGACAGCGGTAGTGCGAGCCAAGGAGGGTTATTGTTAGTGCCATTGAGGGAACGACCTGGAGATTTGGAAATAGTTACTGAGTTTTCTTTATTATAAATGTATGCTGTGTGTACTCATTAGAATCGCCTCATTGAGGCGATTCTAATGAGTATACACAGCATACATTAGCAAGAAAAACACAAAACCTCCTGAATGTTTCCCTCACTATTTTATATGTAAAGGAATTCTCTAGGGACTCAAGAACGTGTTCGACGTAGCCATGGTATTCGAGCTATCGGTGTTCGAGTGATCAAAGTTTGACTGTATTTTGAAAATGCTGCCTGCTACAAGTGATTAGCAGTTGAAAGGTTAATATTTATTGAATTCAGCTTCCCTTACAGAAATGTAAAGCTAGTGGCTACATAGCTGCGTGGCTATATAGCTGCTTTATAGTGGATACAGGGCCACTGTAAAATTTTAGAGCCACAACTGCAAGCCAGAACTTAGCCAATGATAGCAGCTAGATTCCAGCCTTCTGAATTTGACAAAATTGTTGAATTACCATTCTACATGATCTTTCTTGTTGAATTCAGTGGTGTTGACGTTGACAAAGATTGTGTGTTGATATGGTGTAATGGAGGAGTGAAACCCAAAGGATATGAGTTGAGTAAAATACATGTATGTTCTTTTATAAGGTTATCCTTTCGAAGCAAGGTCTAAAGACAAAACGGTGGAGTCAACCCATTTTTTTCTGGGCCAGATTAGCTAGTTTTGGCCAATTAGGCCTAATCAGTGACCCTCAGATATGTTCAAAATTTTGTAGTGGAGTTGTTGATCCCAAAAGACTAGAAAACATAATGCACACTTTGATGAATAGTTTGATTTGAGGTTTAATGTCCCATCAACATTGTATAGGTCATTTTGGAGACGTTGCTTCCAATTTTGTGTGACTTTTACCCGACATTGAGATGAAATGACATCTCAAGCCCTGTCGCCCAATGAAACCAGTAGGGTTTATAAGCATTGATGGACCGACTCGCACCGCTTTGCCTGGACAGGCTTAGATCCTCTAGGAGGTTTACCAGTACTCATGTGCGATCGGTTTCAGCTCTGCGTGGAAGCATCGTGCGGCCCATCTATTTCTTCAAGCCCCGATGGGTGGGGGCTGCAAAGGCAGGTACACTTTATTTGACTGCCACACATGCAGCTGTGGTGAAGTTAACCCTTAACCTGCTGAATATTCATTTTAGCCACACCCATTTCTGACTTTGAACCAATCAGATTACTTGATGTAATTTATTCCTACAAATTCATAAACTGAATGTCAAACAGTGTAGATCCTGATCAGATGGCTTCTTCAGAAGCCATCTGATCTAGATCTACACTGTTTGCAAAGATAGGGTTGTCATGCTCAGCGGGATAAGGGTTAAGTTTGTTTAATAAAATTTAAATGATCATCCTCTTGGAGCAAGGATTACAACACAGAACTGAAAACTGTTGAGTGAACAAGTGTTTGCCGGGCTAGACTATAAGAATCTTATATGGGTGTGAGGGGTGGATGGAAAAATCCGTCCCGAGGGACACTGTCCGGCATCACGAGGCTTGCCGAGTGATGCCAGACAGTGATCCCGAGGGAGGGATTTTTCTATCCGACCCCTCACACCCATATTGGATTCTTTTTCTTGCATACCTTCCATTTTTATTGCGAATTTTTAATGCTGCTGTCACTTCGGTTACCGACGTCCGCCATTTTGTGATGACACAACAGGAATGTTTAGTGACGTCACGCATGACGCCGCCGCACATGAGGTCGTAATCAACCAGTGCATTTATCAAACACGCGATTATATTCGATTTGGGGTTGGAACACCAGGGTCAGAACATAAATTCCTATCTCAGTGTAAAATCACGGATTTCCTTGTCTGGTGTGCAAGAATAGCTAGTCTCAGCCAGTTAGGCCTCATCAGTGATCCAGGTTACAATGGTTGTGATTATCAAGAAAGGACTGAAACTGATTTGAAAACTTGATCTAGAAACCATTGACTATAATCAAAATGATTGGCTCTGCATAAAGCAAAAAACTGAAACAAGGGCCATTTGTTCAAAGCAATGTTAGCTTAACAAAATTGTTGGTAGCCAAAATGTTACATGGCCTGGCAAATGCAATATCTGTTACACAGATTATTTGCTGAAAAAATGTGAGTAGCTTTTGCAAATGCAAAAGCTACTCACATTTTCTGAGCAAAAATATTAGCATACTGGCTATGACTGTTGATCCAAGCTTTAATGTTAGTTTTGAACAACTGGTCCAAGATCTATAAATTATTATATTGGCACTCATTGAATGTGTTATGGTATGTCCCTCACATGTTGGCTCTGAATACAGTTTTAGACGGTGATTTTTTATAAAACGCTAAATATCGGAATTTGATATGTTAACTGAGATCGATGTGACAGTAATGTCTGTGATTCAGAAAGATCATGTCTGTGATTCAGAGAGATCATGTCTGTGATTTCAGAAATATCATGTCTGTGATTTCAGAAAGATCATGTCAGTGATTTCAGAAAGATCATGTCAGTGATTTCAGAAAGATCATGTCAGTGATTTCAGAATGATCATGTATGTGATTCAGAGAGATCATGTATGTGATTCAGAATGATCATGTATGTGATTTCGAGAGATCATGTATGTGATTCAGAGAGATCATGTATGTGATACAGAAAGATCATGTATGTGATTCAGAGAGATCATGTATGTGAGTCAGAGAGATCATGTATGTGATTCAGAGAGATCATGTATGTGATTCAGAGAGATCATGTATGTGATTCAGAAAGATCATGTATGTGATTCAGAAAGATCATGTATGTGATTCAGAGAGATCATGTCTGTGATTCAGCAAGTTCATGTCTGTGATTCAGAAAGATCATGTCTGTGATTCAGAATGATAATGTATGTGATTCAGAAAGATCATGTCTGTGATTCAGAAAGATCATGTATGTGATTCAGAAAGATCATGTATGTGATTCAGAGAGATCATGTATGTGATTCAGAGAGATCATGTTGTTTGTGATTCAGAGAGATCAAACAGTTCCAGATGATGAGGAATACTGAGGATAATCAAAGGATAATTTGAGCCCTGCCAAGCGAATTTGTGTCTTCGAGCATTCAGTCATGACAAATTTTAACTGCGCATGCCCAGCCATTCAGAGGGGCCAGGGATATGACTTTCTGTCTGAAGGTTCCTCTTGATTCACTGCTTGTATGAGCGAACAGCGAAGGTTCTGGCGAGACTGCGCGGATGCGCAGGCTCGCCTGAACCTTTGCTGCTCGCATAGGCGATAAGTACCAAAATCGCTTGACGGGGGCCATTTAACCGTCTTTTTGTTAGAAACATGTTGTGGGTACTTGTTAGAATCGCCTCAATGAGGCGATTCTAACAAGTACCCACAACCTAAGATTCCTCATTGAGGCGATTCTAACAAGTACTCACAATGTAAGTTTCCTCATTGAGGCGATTCTAACAAGTACTCACAATGTAAGTTTCCTCATTGAGGCGATTCTAACAAGTACTCACAATGTAAGTTTCCTCATTGAGGCGATTCTAACAAGTACTCACAATGTAAGTTTCCTCATTGAGGCAATTCTAACAAGTACTCACAAAGTATGTTTCTTTGAAGAAATCAGAAAAAATTATGCAAAATTATTCGCATACTCTTCCTTATCTCGAACTAAAATCAAAATCTGGTCTGAAAATATTGGCTGTGATTTGTTCGGTTGACTGCGATTAAACATGTAGACTAAACATGTTGGCACTGGTTAAACTAGGATTTGTATGTGAAACCTTGTCTGAAATATTTCATTTATTATTTTGAATGTTTCAATTTCATTGTAAAATTTAAAATATGTGCTTCTTAAAAAGATTAAATTCACATTAAAATGGTTGTGATTTTTTTTAAAGTTTTCAAGAAAATGTCTACAAATTATGTGCCAGACTGAAATTTTAGATAGAAATGCCAGTTTTAATGCCCACCATTGTGTGACTTTATTGCTGAATTGGCAAATTTTTCTTTGTACATGTAATTGTTATGTGTTTGAGGGGCAAAATATGTGTATGTATTAAAAATTGTGAAACCAAGGTAATGTGTCAGAAAATTTGGATTTTAACATTATGTGAAACTATATATTACTTAAAGAATAACATATTTCAAACATAAAAACAGGAAACATAATTCAGTTTATACAAATGGTTAATCTTTCATTGGATAAATCCCAAGTGATACTGGAAATTTGTTTTTGGTGCTAATTTCTGTATACATTGTATTTAACAGCTTTGAACTCAATTTTCAGTCAGAGAATCAAATGTATGAGTAAACTTTACTCAGACATTTTTTCCCCTTTTTTTGCAGAAAAAAGTTTCAGCCTTTATTACCAAACCTAATGTATGTCAAATTTGTCCAATCCACAAGTAGATGTGGTAGCTTTTTGCCAGCGGACTAGTAAAATTGGCATATATCTTACCTTTGTTTTTGTTACAGCTGAATTCTCATATTCGGGTAATGAGGTTTACCTTCTTGTTAGTAGAATATTCTAAAGACAGAGTCAGATGATAACCCTGCCCTTCCAATCTTAACCCTTAAATGCATCTAAAATGTTGTCTGCTTATGTTGTCTGCTGAATCTTCTTGCAAACTTTTCAAACATATTTTTACATACAGGGAAACAGTGTGAACCCTGATCAGACTGCTCCTGGGTAGTCTGATCTGGGATCCACACTGTTTGCAAAAATGACTTTTAACTTTATCAGCAGATGACAAAGTAGATGACAATTCTTGTGATTGGCATGTTAAGAGTTAAATGTCTGTTCTTAAGGGGAATGGGAACACCTTCAGGGGAGGCAACTCCTACAAATTTATTTTTGTCGCCCATGTCAATAGGGGTCAACTCTTAACCTTTATCTTGCTGTTCACAACAACCCCTATCTTTGCAAACAGTACTGTTTGGCATCCAGTTTATGAATTTGTAGCAATAAATAACATCAAGTAATTTGATTAGTTGAGAGACAGAAATGGGTGTGGCTTAGATGAATATTCAGGAAGATAAGGGTTAAAGGAAAGAATTTGCTCCTGAGGAGAAATTCTTTCCTTTAAGAGTAGACCCCTTTTTCATTGGGACAGGGCTGATAGAAAAGCAGACAGGAAGTCCCGAAAGCTGTCTCCCTTTGAAAAATGGCGGGAAAAATGTGCTAGGTGTTCCGATTCCCCTTAAAACAAAATGTTCTTCTGTACATTCCTTCTCTGTCTCTGTTTCTGTGTATAACATGTAGATTGTAAGACTTATCATACCTCAAATGAAACAGGTTGTGATTGTTTCTGATTGTAATTTGTTCTTTAAGGGGAATGGATACATCTTCAGGGGAGGCAACACCTGCAAAAGTATTTTTGTCTCCCTTGTCAATGGAGGTCTGCTCTTAAAGGGGGAAAAATGTGTGAGGAGCAAATTCTTTACTTTAAGAATGGGGGTCTGCTTTTAAAGGAAAGAATTTGCTCCCAAGGAGCAAATTCTTTCCTTTAAGAGTAGACCCTTTGTTCAGTGATGCTGAATTTATTGAAAAGCTAACTGGAAGTCCCAAAAGATGTCTCCCCTTGAAAAAATGGCAGAAAAATTTTCCCGTTATCCATTCCCGTTAAATTCTGTGGTTTACTTTAATTCTCTTTCAAGACGTCAACATTTGTTTTTAGTTTTGAATACCTTGTTATGTGACGACATGTTATGTACAACACAACCTCTTTATAACGTCAATGCCGGGATCCAAAGCAGAAGCTGTTTTAGTTAAACAAACTTGTTATATCCAAACAGTAATGCATAGATTTATTTAGAAAATAGAAGTGAAGGCAATGCTCAGGAATCGATACATTTAAACCACAGCTCCCATCAGAGACATCAAAGGGAAAGAAACGTAAACATGAAACAACAGACCCTAATGGAAACATCAACAGCAGAAAGCCAAAAGGGGAGTTACTTTCACACAAAATGGCCAACTGGCTATCCAAAACAAAATAATATAAGCGAACAGACACTCAAGATACTCAAAGACAAACCATAACAAAAATAAACCACGACAGAAGAACCGCCTTGGAACGGTCAGTGAAACGAATTCCACTGGGGGGCTTAAATCGATTTATGGTCATTTTCTATAAAATCTGTACATTTCTGGGATCGGAACTTAAACTGCGTTATATCTAAAACCAGTTAAAATGAACAGTGTTATAAAGAGGTCAGCATGTTTCTTCTGTTATACTGTCTTTTTAGGGCAACAATCAGAATGGAATTTGGAAAATAAAGCTTTTCAAAATTCTTAACTCTCTAGCTGCCTGTCTGTGTATTGTCTGTTTGAAAATATGTAAATTGAAGAAGGGATCAGACTGATCTGTTAATCAATCTTATCTGACACAGTACAGTAAAATTCCTATGTTAAGAGATCCTTCGCGACTGCTCAAAAGTGGTCTTTGAGACCACTTTTGAACAGAACCAAAGGTGGTCTGTTATCAGGAGAAACACAAAGAAAGAATATCTAAAACCTTCTTAATAATCTTTTAAAAACGGATTTAGTCTTAATTTTAGGTGGTCTTAATAGCGGAAATTCACTGTACAACACATCCATTTAGGTACCCGGTGCAAATAGTAACAATACATTCACTTAGGCACCCGGTGCTAATAGTTATGTATAGATTGCAACGTACATTTAGTTATATCATTTTGATGAACCAGGGGAGGCTTCAGGAATTTTGAGGGGCCCTGCCCATCTGGGCTTGGAGAAACGGATTGGGCTGCATGATGCTTCCATACAGAATGGAAACCTACCAAACTTTTGAGTACGGTAAACGGCTTAGAAGTGGTGCAAGTCAAACTAGTGTTTGGAGTAAAAATAAGAAAAATATCACAAATTTTCATCAGAAAAAGTGTCCATTTTTGAGATAGGAAAAAATGCACTATGCCTAACGGATGTGTTATCGCAGTGTACGAGGACTGTTCAAATATGAATGCAACTAAGCACATAAAAATGATTCCTTGATAGATTTCGATGAAAAATTTATTTTGTCCCCTCAAAGTATTCCCCTTTAACAGATATACAAACTTTCAGTCTTCTGATCCAATCATTGAATGCATTTTGGTAGCCTTTTCGAGGTATACTATGAAGGCACTGGAATATTGCAGAACCGAGGTGTTTGCGCTGTACAAATTTTCGACCAGAAAGGTATTTTCTCAGCCGCGGGAACAAAAAAAACGTCACACGGGGCAAGGTCAGGGGAATACGGGGGGGTGAGGGAGTTCAACAACCCTTTCCTGCTTCAGATAGTCTTGCACAATGAACGCCTTGTGTGATGACGCATTGTCATGTAGCAATCTGACATTGGCCAAACCAGTTGCGGGTCTTCGTTCTTTGAAATATTTCTTCAATTTTCGAAGAACTTTATTCTTGTAAAACTTCGCATTTACAGATTTGCCTTTAGGCACAGCAACCTGAATAGCAGGGCCCTGATTTGAAAAGAATATGGCATACATTACCTTCTTGGCTTTCATGGTCCGCTTTACAATGCATTGTCTTTTGCAATACTTTGTTGCCCATATTTTGTTCTGAAACTTTCTTTTTTGCTCAAAAAAGTGAACCCATGTCTCGTCACCTGTGACGACATTAGCGAAAGACCGTGCATTGTAATTTGGAAACTTTTTAAGCAACTTCTTGGCGCACTGAGCGTGTGTCTTTTTCTGCTCATCCGTCAACAGATGGGGAATCCATCTAGCACAGATCTTTCTCATTTTCAAATCCCATTTCAGAATTGTATGAGCTGCTCCTAATGATATGCCACCCATACTAGCTATTTGCCTAGTGGTGTACCGTGCATCGGTAGCAACTATTTCTTTCACTCTAGCAACCATCTTGACAGATGTTGCTCTTTTCGGCCGACAATCATTAGGTGCATCTTCTGTTGAGCCTAGCCCACAGCTGAATTTCTTACACCAACGAAAAACTGTCGGCAAAGACACTTCATTATGCCCATAAACCGAACATATTTCATCAAAAATGTCTTTGCACCGATACCAAGAATACAACGATTCTTAATATAGGACCGTATTTCAACGGTGTACTCTGACCTTCTTCCAACCATGTTTTGTATTAGTATACAAGAGCAGACAGTGTTTATCGAACGATATACATGGCTAAAGTGCACAGATTTTAACAGGTTTGGTATCAATGTATAGGTAAAATGTTTTTCTACGCTGTGATATTTATTCCCAGGTGATTTTCGCATTAGTGCATGAGAAAACGTTCTACTTGCATTCATATTTGAACAGTCCTCGTATATCAGTATCATTTATTTCATCAAATGGTTCAGGGGCCAGTTGTTCAAACCCTCGTTAGCTTAACAAGCTCGTTAGTGGTCAAATTGTTAACTATTCTAGCAAGTTTAATACCTAAGATTTTCTTATTTTTGCTGAAAAATGTGAGCAGCTTTTGCATATGCAAAAGCTGCTCACATTTTTTCAGCAAAAATATTAGCATATTTGCCATAATAAATGATCAAAGTTTTAAGGATATGTTAACTAACGACGTTGTTAGCTTTGAACAACTGGGCCCAGGTCTCTGCTTCTCTGAGGCTCGCTTGTTATCAAGTTTGTAATGAATACTCCTTTAAATCCCACTTTAGAGGAAACTGAACTGAGGTTTCCAAGGTTATTGTTTGTTTGTTTGTATTGGAGTTCAATGGCCGAGTCAACATTATTTTAGGTCCTTTATTGATCTGGTCAGTTTTCCTATCCACACTATTCCTGGGCAGGCTTATACATATGCATTTAACCAGTACAGTGCACATTCTTTCGCCAGAAACTGACACCTGTGCTTCTTGAATCAGCGGAAGGGAGAGAATGACCGTAGAAAAGATTTGAAAAAATGCACTTAGTCACATGGTTATGTTATCAAAATTGTTTTCATAATGTAATGCTTTTAAACTTCGGTCATTCAGACATTGAAGCACCAACTTTGATCAGCTTCATTACGCAAACACGCCTATATAAATACATTGTAATCTTTATCGACAAAAAAATGAAAATTTTAAGACGAAAAATTGTGATATTTTTCTTATTTCTGCTCAAAATATAGATTATGGGTACTCGTTAGAACCGCCTCAATGAGGCGGTTCTTACGAGTACCCATAATCTATATTTTAGAGCAGAAATAAGAAAAATAAGGATTGAGGCGGTTCTAACGAGTACCCATAATCTATATTTTGAGCAGAAATAAGAAAAATAAGGTTTACCCCTACAAACCCCACTTTTACTATATAAAAGTGGGTTCAAGAGGGTCAAAATTATATAGGCGTGTTTTCGTGATGTTTTTGGCAGTTTTTGTTGCCTTTATCATTTTGACATTTTGACCATATAAACTTTTTTTGACATAAAACATTTTCACACCACTGCATGACTCAAAAAAGATTTTCACAACATTGCACATTCACAAGATATTTTCACAGCATTGCACATTCACAAGATTTTTTCACAGCATTGCACATTCACAGGATTTTTTCACTGCATTGCATTTTCACTTTCAATCAGTTGACAACGTTTGTTTGATAAGACAAAGATGGTGGCTACAATTGTATTTTTACAAGATTACACATTCAGCCATTTGACAACATTGTTTATTAGGTGGCTGCTTCCATCACTTTTTGTGATTGTCTACCATAGTCTTTTACTTTTTATGTCCCCGGTAGCGATAGATGGGACGTATTGTTTTTGCCCTGTCTGTTTGTTGGTTGGTTTGTTTGTTTGTTTGTTGGTTTGTACGTGGACAACTTTAACTTTGGTCATAACTTTTGAACCGTTGGAGATAGAGTATTCATATTTGGCATGAACGTTCCTTGTGACAAGAGCTTCACATTCATGCAAAAAAAATTGACCTTGACCATTTACCTACTTAAAAGAAAAAAATTACATTGGTCATAACTTTTGAACTGCTTGACATACAGCCTTCATATTTGGCATGTATGTTCCTTGTGACAAAATCTTTACATTCATGCAAAAAATTTTGATCTGTGACCTTGACCTACTTAAAATAATAAAATAACAGTTTGGTCATATCTTTTGAACCATTTGAGATACAGCCTTGATATTTTGCATGTAGATTCCTTGTGACAAGAGCTTTACATTCACACAAAAAAATTTTGACCTGTGACCTTGACCTTTGACCTACATAAAAGAAAAAGTTAACATTGGTCATAACTTTTGAACTGTTTGAGATACAGCCTTCATATTTGGCTTGTAGGTTCCTTGTAACAAGAGCTTTACATTCATACAAAACTTTTTGACCTGTGACCTTGACCTTTGACCTACTTAAAAGAAAAAAAAATAACATTTTGGTCATAACTTTCGAACCGTTTGGGATAGAGCCTTCATATTTGGCATGTAGGGCCCTTGTGATAAGAGCTTTACATTCATGCAAATTTTTTGGACCATGACCTTGACCTACTTAAAAGAACAAATAAAATTGATCATAACTTTTGGGTCGTTTAAGATAGAGCCTTCATATTTGGCATGTAGGTTCCTTGTGACGAGATTTACATTCATGCAAAATTTTTTGACTTGTGACCTTGACCTACTTTATAGAAAAAAATATTATTGTTCATAACTTTCGAACCGTTTAAGATAGAGCCTTCACATTTGGCATGTAAGTTCCTTGTGCCAAGGGCTTCCCACTCAAACCAAAAATCTTGACCTGTGACCTTGTCTTTGAACTGTGACCAACTTTGAAAAAAAATGACCACGCCTGGGGACATGTTCATGTTTCACAAACACATCTTGTTCATTATATATCTAGTCAGTTATTATTTTTTGGGTCGATCGTAAACCGATCGACCTAATTTACGAAATGGCCAAACGGAATTCATGCAGTTGTCCATGTGACCATCACTGATTTGGAAAAACCAATATTATGTTTTATTAATAGAACTTGAAACGTTGCGCTTTTTTTATCGATGCAGCAAGAGCTAACAGGAATCGTGTGCTGGATAATACCCAGATCAGACGCCGCGGAATGTGGCGTCTGATCAGCAGGTTCCACAGGAACTTCACTGTTTGCTTAAATAGTGGCATTTGAGGGTTAAACGAAATAGTATAAGAATGCCAGGAAAGAATCCAGGCCATGCTGTCACGTGACGGTTTTTGGAACATTCTATTTATAAAACTGTTACACAAATGTATGCCAAGTCGAGTAAAAATAGACTTTTCGCGCTCCTGCTAAGAACTAAATTTTAGAACCCTGAAATGTTAAAGTGCAAAGATGAGTAGCCCAGACTTTATAGGTGGTACCGTTATTAGACATACAGCATAGACCAAGATCGGATATAGAGTAAATTGCTTCTGATCAGGTCTGCACTGTTCGCCATATGTATGCAACAACAGTTTTGAACATGATTCATGGCCGTACGCAGACTCTGAAAAGGGGCGTGTTGGGGATGCGAATTTCAGGTATTTTGCAGAGGGTGAAAACTGTATGAATCTGAAATAATTTCCAAAAGATGGGAGGGGGCTGCGTTTGCACCCTCCCCACTCTGTTAAACAAAATCCAAGTACTACCCTAAGACGTCAGAGTGCAGCGTAAGATGAAAATTCTGGACTGTCCTCATTTGTTTGATTTAAGGTTTAATGTTCCCGTTAACACTGTATAGGTCATTCGGAAACGTTACTTCCAATGTTATGGGACGTTCAGCTCTGCGTGGAAGCATCATGCAGCCCATCTATTTATTCAAGCCCCGATGGGCGCGGGTGGGTAGACTGTGCTCGTAAACTTCAAGTCTTGGGCATTGGCAAACAGAATATACATAATCAGACGCCACATAACGCGATGTCTGATCAGCTCTACTGTGCTTGCTTAAAGTTAAAAGAACAGTTCGATTCTCAGCTCAGGACTATTTTCCCAACCTACACTCAGAGACGATCGACCCACCAATACTCTCAGTGCTTTGATTTTTTTTGCATTACACATAAACCTCAAGATAACTTGGTTCATTTTCAGGTAGCCCCTATGTGCTTCTAGTGCCGGGTTACCTTATAAACCAGCATCAGTCAGTCAGTCTGTTCATTTTAACATGTTTAGCAAGCATTTAAGGGGAATGGGAACACCTTGCAGATTTTTCCGCCATTTTACAAAGGGAGACAACTTTCGGGACTCCCTGTTCGCTTTTCTATAAGCCCTGTCCCACCGAAAAAGGGGTCTACTCTTAAAGGAAAGAATTTGCTCCTTAGGAGCAAATTTGCTCCTTAGGAGCAAATTCTTTCCTTTAAGAGTTGACCCCTATTGACATGGGAGACAAAAACACTTTTGCAGGAGTTGCCTCCCCTGAAGGTGTTCCCATTCCCCTTAATAGTCAAAGCACTGTCAGCACTGATAGGTTGATTGTGTCTTGAGTGTATGGTGAAAAAAATGGTCCTGAACAGGTACTTAGACTGTTTCTGAGAGCCCCATCATGAAATATAAGAATCGTATATGGGTGTGAGGGGTGGATGGAAAAATCCGTCCCTCGGGATCACTGTCCGGCATCACGAGGCAAGCCTCGTGATGCCGGACAGTGATCCCAACGGACGGATTTTTCTATCCACCCCTCACACCCATATAGGATTCTTTTTCTTGCATACCTTCCATTTCTTTGCGTGGATTTTTAATGCTGAAGTCACTTCGATTACCAACGTCTGCCATATTGCGTTGACACTGCAGGAATGTTTAGTGACGTTGCTGTAATATCAACCTTAACGACGGCGCATGCGAGGTCGTAATCAACCAGTGCATTTATCAAACACGCGATTATATTCGATTTTGGGTCGGAACACCAGGGTCAGAACATAAATTTCAATCCCAGGGTAAAATCACAGATTTCCTTGTCTGGTGTGCAAGAAAAATCTGTCTTCAGCGTTTTCAGCAAGGTAAGACACAAACTGGCTTTCTCGGCTATGCAGGCTTGCATTTCTTGAAATTGCGGATATCGAAAAAAGCTACAGGTATTTTACTATCCAGGCAGCGGACACTTAAGGTACTGATCTTACTGTGAGGCCGTGCAGGCTGATCTGCGCCTTTGTTGTGCGTAATGACAAAAACAGGTTTTCTTATCATGTGGCTCATATTACTGTCCAACTTTGATGGCTCGAACACCTTTGGGACAGCGAAAATAAGTTCGAGACAGGGGTAGTTCGAGCCACTGAGGGTAACTGCCAGGAGGCATAAAGGGATTAATTTTGGGACATCTTTTTGGTGTTCTATAATAAAATGTATGTTGTGTGTACTCATTAGAATCGCCTCATTGAGGCGATTCTAATGAGTACACACAGCATACATTTTCAAGTTTGAAAGTTGAAAATTTTCTTACTTATCCCACACTACTCCTTATGTGAAGGAATTCCCTTGGGACTTAAAATTGGATTCGACTCATCGATGGTAAACGAGCCATCGGTAATCGAGCCATGTATATAGCTTAAATAAGGTCAGCCTTGTCAAGCAAACATATTCCTTGCACACCAGGTAACGAAATCCATCGTTCAGGTTGACCTCACTGCATCTTAACATCACAATTTTGTCATCACAATATGGCCGGCATTTGAATTGACTGTAGCATTAAAAATACATGGCCAGAAATGGAAGTTATGCCAGAAAAAGTGTGTGGGGTACACAGAAAAAGCTGTCGTGATGGATTTTTTCTATCCACCCCTCACATTTGTGTAAGATTCTAATAACCTTTGGTTATGTGCGCTCATCAAACACTCAAAATCCTTCAAAATACAGCCTTAAAGAAACTTTGGGTCAGTGGCTATCCAAGCCCCCACCCATCAGGGCTTGGAGAAATAGATTGGGCTGCATCTTTGCTGTGCTTCTGCCCAGAGCCGAAACCTAATAAACTTGAGTATTGGTAAACCGCTTAGATAGTCTAAGACTGCCCAGGAAAAGTGGTGCAAGTTCGACTGCTCCTTAAACCCAAGCAGTTTCTTTGGGCAGAAGAGCTTGAGATGTCATTGGGTAAAAGTCCCACAGAATCAGAAGCAACATTTCCAATATGACCTTAATAGTGCTGATGGGGATGTAAAACCTCAACACAAACTTGCTATCCAAGACTCTGATCCCACTACAAGGATGTGCAGGCTGATCTGTGTCTTTGCTGGGTGCATATGTCCAAAAACACATTACTGCGTGATCCGGCTTGGATTAATCCGATCTTGTTAATCTTTAACCCATTTTGTACCAAATGGAACCTTCCTCCTTATATATAGCAGCATTCCATTTCAAAATTTAGGGCTGACAGGTTGTGTGTTTTCTTCAAAATTTATTTGGAGAATGACTGAATGTTTTGCAAACAGTGTAGGCCCTGATCAGACAGTGCATTCTGCAGCATCTGACATGGGCCTGCACTGTTTGCTGATTCCTGGATTTAGGTTTTCTGGTACAAAATGGATTAAGGTGAGACACAGTCATATACATATACATGTACATACATGTAGTTCAATAATTTTGTGGCATTTGTCATAGCTCCCGATGAAAAGGAGTACGGGAGACGGTATTTAAGGGATAACTTCCTTTAATTCTCTTCAGAAACCTTTGACGTAGTTAAAGGATAAGTTTCTTTAATTCTCTTAAGAAATTTAAGTTGTGGGTACTTTTTAGAATCGCTTAATCAAGGTGATTCTATCAAGTACTGTCAACAGGTTTTCCAAAATAGGGTACTTGTTTTCAGGCCTTTGTTGTGGGTACTTGTTAGAATCGCCTCATTGAGGCGATTCTAACAAGTACCCTCAACATGGGTTTTTGTGAAGAAATAAGGATTAAGTATCCTGTTACGCCATCTTATCTGAAGCTATGATTCTTGGTACTGGAAATTGATTTCATTAGTTGTTGACTGACCCTCATTGTGCTATTTAGAGGTTGCAGTGTAGTAGCATTGTATATAGTCAATTTGTATTGCGATCCTAGTCAGTTATTGATGTCTGCAGATTTATGTCCCCCAACAGGGAGAAGGTGGCGGGGAGGGGCAAATTGTTTTTGGGGTGGATCTCATTTGGGTTAGACTTTGCATTGGTGTGCCCTGTTTGAAGCACTTTATCTCCTGAATAAATGGATGAATTCTGACCAAACTTCCATTGTTACATCTCTAGGATGGGGGGAAACAGTCATTTGGGTTTGATGGCCTTGACCTCATTTTTCAAGGTTACAGGCTCCCAAAAACTGTCAATCTGGGCCAAAAATGGCTCGTCTGCACCATATCTCTTGAACAGATTGATGTATTTTTGGTCAGACTTTGCACAGTTTATCATTACAACTTACCAAACATTTGTTTAGATTTGGATGACCTTTACCTTATTTTCAAGGACCCAGGCTCCCAAAAGCTGTCAATTCTGAGCCAAAAATGTCTTGATGGCACCCTGTCTAATGACTGAATGGATTAATTTTGGTCAAACTTCATACAATCTACCAAGATTTGATTAGATTTTGGTGACCTCAGTTTTAAGGTCACAGGCTCCCAAATACTGTCAATTTTGGGCTCCCAAAACTGTCAGTTCTGGGCCAAAAATGACTAGTCTGCAAACTGCACCCTATTTTCTGAATGAATACATGAATTGTGTTCAAATATCTGTGCAATATGTACATGTATATATTATTTTAACGTACCAAAGACTTGATTAGATTTTGGTGACATTGATTTCATTTTCAAGGTCAGGTGGTTGATAAGTTACCCATATTTTAATACAGTGGGGTGTCATGGTTTTCTTGTGAAAACATTTCTTGTTTATTATGTTTCTTCTTTTTTCAAACAATGCATACATGTGAGCAGAATTTACATATTGGAATGTGCAATAATTCTTAATTTATATGTGTGTTTTTACTGATATTTTTGTACCTTGATCCTAATTCTCTTTGTATATATTATACATGTTTCATTTGCTCAATTTTGAAAGTGTGTGTGTGTGTGTGTTTGGGGTGAGGGGCGGGGACTAGTTGGCACTTCACTTCAGTCCTTCAACTTTCTTAACATTCTGAGGCCAGTTGTCCAAAACTAATAATGCTGTTAGTTAACATATTGTTAAAGCTTAGATTGTATAATATGACAGATATACTAATTGCCAATCACGGCAATTGTCGTCTGCTTTGTCGTCTGTCAGTTACTTTAAAAGTCATTTTTGCAAACAGTGTGGGCCCAGATCAGTCTGATCTAGGTCCACACTGGTTGCCTGTATGAAAAAATATTTCTAAAAAGTTTGCAAGAAGAATCAGCAGACGACATAAGCAGACGACATTTTCAGATGTAGTTTTTCTCGGCATCTTGAGGGTTAATATATTTGCTGAAAAAGGTATGAGTACAGTCAAACTTCAATAATTTGAACACCTTTGGGACCATGTAAATATTGAACACCTTTGGGACCATGGAAATATTGAACACCTTTGGGACCATGGAAATATTGAACACCTTTGGGACCATGGAAATATTTCAAGTCGGAATTCAAGATATGGGTAGTTCGAACTGCTGAGGTTTAATAATAGTGCCGGGTCTTTAGACACAATTTGGACAACTAAAGGATATCTTTAACGATCTTGTATAAAATAAAGGTATGTTGTGTGTAATCATTAGAATAAGACTCATTGAGGCGATTCTAATGAGTGCACACGGCAGACCTTTTCAAAATAAAATCAGAAAAAAAATCCATATATTATCCGTAATGATCCTAAGTATTGGGACAGACAGGTCTAAGCAAACAGTGCAGACACAGATCAGACAGCTCCTGAAGGAGCAGTTTGATCAGGGTCTACACTGTTTGCCATTCCATCTGCACTTTTTGGACTCCTTGCTAGATAGTGAAACAAATTTGTTGAAATTGTAGGGGAATTACAGCAAGTCCTCAAGGTGTCCGAATTTTTAGGATTTTTATGGTAAATGTATGGATATCTGGAGCTTAGATAGAATTTTTAAGGGACTCCAGAACAAGTTCAAATTAACCATGGCAAATGAACTATCCGTGTTTGAGATATCGAAGTTTCACTGTGGCTGTTACAATTGTGACCACTAATGTGTTTGTCAAGCTATTGATGTTTTGAACAACTGAGCCCTCATGGATAACTTCAGGAATGTTTCTCTCCGTTTTCTCTTTGATTGTTCCGTGTACTGCCTCGGTGACTGAGTCAGATATGTGTCTGACTGGTGATCTGAAAGTCATGGGCTCAGTCACAGCCAGGTCCGCTACTTTCTCTGATGGAGATTAATCTTTATTTCTTTTTTATGGCCATTCTCACCCTTCTGCTAGTTTAAAACAGGCAGCTGTGTCGTTAAACTGAAAAATAATCAAACAATCAGCTGCTCATTGTGAGCTGGACCCAAAGTTTTGAAACTTTTTTTCATACTCAACTCACTGAAATTTGTCCTGCCCATAAATTTTAAAATGCCAACAATTGTTGGCATTTTAAAATTTATGAGCAAGACAAACAACATTTTTCATTGATCTAAGCAGGAAAAGTGCCTGATTTGTTTGTCTTTTTAATACTTATAAGTATTGCAAATTCCTTGCTCATTTGAGTTGAGCATGACAAAAGTTTTATAACCATGGACCCTGGTGAAGCATAGACTGATCCAGACTTTGATGTTGTCTTTCTATCTTATCTTTTCTTCATTCTGCCTTTTCTTCTTGCAAGGATGGACACTGAATGGTGTGTGTGAAACCTGACTGAAAATGTCAAAAAATAAGTAAATAAATATTGATAATAAATAAAATGGTATAATACTAGTAATAAGCATATGACACTGCACATAGGGCTTTGATTTCTGTGCTGACTATATATATAGTTTTATGTTTTGAAATATGGGTGGTTTAAGTATCCTATGTATTTGGAATTCCAACTTATTGTGCCCAGCCATGTATCAGAGTGCTGACAAAAGTAGGAAACAATTTAAGCTTCAGAGTGCTGGCAAACATAGGAAACAGTGTAGGCCTCAGTTATGTGTCAGAGCCCTGGAAAAAAGGAAACAATTTAGACCCTGTCCATGTGTCAGAGTTCTGGCAAAAACAGGAAACAGCATAGGCCCTGGCCATGTATCAGAGTGCTGGAAAAATTGGAAACAGCGTCGGCCCCAGCCATTATTCAGTGTCAGAGTCCTGGAAAAAAATAGGAAACAATTTACACCCTGGCTATGTGTCAGTGTCCTAGCAAAAATAGGAAATAGTGTAGGCCCCAGCCATGTATCAGATTGCTGGCAAAAATAGGAAACAGTGTAGGCCCTGGCCATGTGTCAGGGTCCTGGAAAAAATAGCAGTTTAGGCCCTGGCCATGTGTCAGTGCTGGCAAAAATAGGAAACATTGTTGGCCCCAGCCATGTATCAGGGTACTGGCAAAATAGGAAACATTGTAAGCCCCAGCCATGCATCAGATTGTTGAGTCCTGGAAAAAAAAGGAAACAATTAAGGCACTGGCCATGTGTCAGAGTGCTGGCGAAATTATTTTCATAAGCTGGTTCATTTTAGAGTGAGATCCTATATTTATTGTAACTTTGTTAACAGATTACAATCAAATCTCAGTGGTTCAAACACCTTTGGGACCATGAAAATATGTTTAAGATCAGAATCTGAAGGTATAACACTTTTTCCTGCTCAACTCACTTGAACATCAAATTTGTCCTGCTCACAAATTTTAAAATGCCAACAGGATTACCGGTGTGCCATATCTATTAGGGTAAACATGATGTTAGCCAGTCTGTGTGGTTAATACCCCAGTACCTAAACCCCATTTTATATAGGAAAAGTGGAGTTTATTGGTATTTTTTGTTTTTCTTATTTCTGCTCCAAAATTTAGATTGTGGGTACCTTCAAGCTATGTTTTGGAGCAGAAACAAAAGTAAGAAAAATATGATAAAACTTATCATAAAATGTTGTTCTAGGATCTATGTCACACTGTTGTGTTATCCTAATAGTTTTCCTTATTGCTCCAGAAAAACTTATGTTGTGGGTACTCATTAGAACTGCCTCAGCGAGGCAGTTCTAATGAATACCCACAACATGGGTTTTTATGAAGGATTGACAAAAACTATCCTCCAACTATCACAAAATTCTTACCTTATCTGTTGCTTTGAAATGAATGCTATTTCTGCAATGTTTTAAGCTCCCTTCAACTTTCTGAAGGTTATACCAGCTCAGTACAGGATTTTCAGAATGAAAGCCGACAAAGTATAATGTAATTACTTTAGGGATCTTTAACTTGCACAGGGGATGATTATGTCCCCCCACCCGAAAGGGAGGGGGACATATTGGTTTTTGTGCGGATCCTGTCGGCGTAAGCGTTGGCGTCGGCGTTGCCTCTTGTCTGCACTCTATCTCCTGAATGGATGGATGGATTTTGATTAAACTTACACAGATACACCATTGGGAGGGGGAAAAGTACTGATTAGATTTTGGTGACCTTGACCTAATTTTCAAGGTCACAGGGCTGAAACCATTGTCAAATTTTAGACCAAAAAAGCTTGTCTGCACTCTAACTCCTGAACCAATGGAAGGATTTGGTTCATACTTGATACATTATATCAGTGGGATGGTCTTAAGAACTGATTAGCTTTTGGTGACCTTGACCTAATTTTCAAGGTCACAATGGGAGTTAGACTTTTAAAAATTGGCTTGTCTGCACTCTTTCTCCTGAACCAGTGGGTGAATTTTGATCAAACTTGGTACATTATATCAGTGGGCTGGTCTTAAGAACTGATTAGATGTTGGTGACCTTGACCTAATTTTCAAGGTCACAGGGCTGAAAAAGTAAAAGTAAAGGGTAAAAGCAGAATTTGAAATAATGAGTGTGGTGGGGGGACATCTGTTTTCTTAGAAAACAATTCTAGTTTGTTTAGGGGTCGGGGTCTCCAGTTAACATCCAGAACTGAACACAGCACACTTTTTGGCATTCATCCATGTAAATGATGCCAGTGGAGCATCATTTGTCTAGCATCAGAGGCAAGTGCACCAACCACTGAGCTACCACTAACCTGTGTAGACATCTAGCAGTTGGATCAGGGTCTGTTTTGTTTGCCTTCCTACCAGCACAAAACTGCATGTAAAGTAAACTTACTGTAAAAATCTGACAAAATTCGGACACCTTAAGGACATGCTGTATTTCTCCTAAAGTTTTGATAAATTTGTTTCACAATCCAGCAAGGCGTCCAAAAGGTACAGGCGGAATCGCAAATAGTGTAGACCCTGATCAGACTCTCCTTCAGGAGCAGTCTGATCTGGGTGTGCACTGTTTGCTTAGGTCTATCTGTCCCAATACTTAGGATCATTACCGTAAGTTTTAAAATAATCATACCAATTGGTGATAATGTCCAAATACCTTTGGATACTGAAAGTTGTGTACCAAATTCCTGTCCTAACTTTATTTGTCATGTTTCTTATTTCTTCATGCATGTTTGATTATAAATGTTTTACAGTTTTATTCACTGTTTACACTTTTAAATAAAACCAAATAAATGAATATGAAAGCTTTTATAGGCTTCTGTTTTGTCTTATTATCCTTAAATTTGCATCATCTTTAAAGGCATTTATTCTTGTAAGGTAGGACACTCCGTGTGTTCATAATTGTTTTATTGCTCCCTGTGATATACTGTCTATAGGAGATCAAAGGCAGCCTTTAATATGGTGATTAGTATCTCCTGTTGAACCCCCTGATTGAGACACTTAAGGGGAAAACCAATAAGGTACTGTCCGTCGAGGAATAGTTGGCAGTGACGTCATGACTTGTTTTTGTTCTGAACAATGCAAAGCTTATGGGGCTAACGGTAAAATAGCTCAAATAACTACTACGTCACTGCCAGCTATTTGTTGGCAAACTATACACTCTAGCCAACAGTTAGTAAACTATTGATTTTTCCCCAAGGAGGCCCCTTACCTGTTGAAGGCAGAGGACTTCTCTTCATTCAGCGCTGAGGGCTACATAATATTATGTAATGCAATGGTGGTCCTCAATAAACGAGAACAAATGCCTTTAAATTCAATTTGAAAATTTATTAACCGTGAAGGCCCTAATCAGATGCAGCATCTGATCTGGGTCAACACTGTTTGCTAATGAAAGACTTGTTCTTGCACACCAGACAAGGAAATCTGCGATTTTACCCTGGGATAGAAATAAATGTTCTGACCCTGGTGTTCCAACCCCAAATTGAATATAATCGCGTGTTTGATAAATGCACTGGTTGATTACGACCTTGTGTGCGCCGTCGTTAAGGTTGACGTCATGCACGATCAGTGACATCACTTTACATTCCTGCAGTGTCAACACAATATGGCGGACTTTGGTAACCGAAGTGACTGCAGCATTGAAATTCCGCTAAGAAATGGAAGGTATGCAAGAAAAAGAATCTAATATGGATGTGAGGGGTGGATAGAAAGCCTCGTGATGCCGGACAGTGTCCCTCGGGACGGATTTTTCCATCCACCCATCACACCCATATAAGATTCTTATATTATGCCCCCAACTTCGAAAAGTTGTGGGGGCATACTGCTTTTGCTTTGTTCATCCATCCCTCTGTCATGCTTTTAGTGCATTGCATAACTTTTGAACCATGGAGACTAGGTTTTTGAAATTTCCATCACGAAAACACGTCAATATAATTTTGACCCCCTCGAACCCCACTTTTATATAGTAAAACTGGGGTTTACAGGGGTAAATCTTATTTTTCTTATTTCTGCTCTAAAATATAGATTGTGGGTACTCGTTAGTACCACCTCGATGAGGCGGTTCCTAACAAGTGCCCACAATCTATATTTTGAGTAGAAATAAGAAAAATATCACAATTTTTCATCATAAAATTTTCTTTTATTGCGATATAGGTGGCAATGTATTTGAATAGGTGTGTTTGCGTAATGCATCCTTCTGTCATGCTTTTAGTGCATTGCATAACCTTTGAACCATCCAGACTAGGTTTTTGAAATTTCATATATGGATTCTTTGTGAAAAAATATTTGACCTGTGTTGATTTTCCTTATCAGGGTTATGCCCCTTTCTTGAGTTATGTCCCTTTGTAAAAAATGCAATGACATCTTGTAAGCAAGATATCTAAAAAATTATTTGAGCTTTTATGTTGAAAGTTAATCTGCTGATGGAGGATGATGAGCAGATGAACTGTTTATTTTGAAAAAAAAATGTTTTCTTGAGTTATTGCCCTTTAAAACTTGGGCATTTTAAGCCTGTAAGCAGGGTATCTCAAAGAGAATTTGAGCTATTGCCTTGAAACTTTACAGACTGATGGGTGATGATTAGTACACGAATCGATCAAGTTTTGAAAAAAAAAAATTCTTGAGTTATGGCCCTTTGAAAATTTGAGCATTTTAAGTTTGTAAACAAAATATCTCTTAAACTAGTTGAGCTATTGTCTTGAAACATTACAGGCTGATAGGGGATGATGACTGGATGACCTGATCAACTTTTGAAAAAAAAAATCCGAAATTGTCTTCTTGAGTAATAGCCCTTTGAACAATTTGTCATTTTAACCTTGTATGCAAGATATCTCGAAACCTGTTGAAGTAATTATTGTTTCCAAACTTTAAAGACTGACAGGGGAAGATGAGTGGATTACCTGATCAACTTTTGAAGAAAATCAGAATATTTTTCCTGGGTTATGGCCCTTTGAAAATTTGGGATTTTAATATCCCTAAAACTATTTGAGCTTGACAGGCTGATACGGGATGATGAGTAGATGACCTGATTAACTTTTGAAAAAAATCCAAAATTTTCTTCTTGAGTTATGGTCCTTTGATAATTTCAGCATTCTAACCTTTTATGCAAAATATCTCAAAACCTGTTTAAGTTATTGCCTTGAAGCTTTACAGACTGATAGGGAATTATAAGTAGATGACCTGATCAACTTTAAAAAAATGAAATTTTCTTCTTGAGTTTTGGCCCTCTGAAAGTTTGCGCATTTTAACTTTGTAAGCAAAATAGCTTCAAAACTATCTGAGCTATTGTTTTGAAACTTGAAAGGCTAATAGGGGATGATGAATAGATGACTTGATCAAGTTTTGAAAAACAAATTATAAATTTTCTTCTTGAGCTATGGTCCCTTGAACCTTGTAAGGAAGATATCTTGAAAACTGCCTTGAAACTTGACAGGCTGATAGGGAATGATGAGTAAATGGCCTGGTTAACTTTAAAAAAAAATCTGAAAATTTTTTCATGAGTTAAGGCCCTTTGAACAATTCCCCATTTTTATCTTGTAAGCAAGATATTTCAAACCTCAGTATAAACTAAACCAAAATCGTGTAGATAAGACAGAAAAATGACCATAACTATACATTTTCGGGATCGATCTTTAAACCTTGCTATTATCTCCAAAACCATGTCTGGCAAGCCAATTCTACTAGTTATTACACAAAATAGATATCTTATATATAAGATCAGATATCTTAAGTAGGATATAAGATATCTAATAAAGTTTATCTTAAAAAGTGTATAGGGTGTCTATTATCATATATAAGAATATCATATTTAAGATATCTTATATCCTATATAAGATATCTGATATAATATATAAGATAGATTATTTGATTCCACCTATCAGATATCTTATATACTATATAAGATATCTTATTTGTTAAATAAAATATCATATATTAATATGGATATCTGATATGCTAAATAAGATATCTGATATACTAAATGAGACATCTTGGTAAATGGAATAGATAAGTTCTTCAATAAACAAGATATCTTAAATCCTATATAAGATATCTTATATACTAAAGAAGATATCTGATATGTCAGATAATATATATACAAAATAAGATATCATCTGATATGTCAGATAAGATATATACAAAATAAGATATTTGATATGTCAAATAGATATCTGATATGCTAAATGAGATATCTTGGTAAATTGAATAAATAAGTTCTTCAATAAACAAGATATCTTAAATCCTATATAAGATATCTTATATGCAAAATAAGATATCTGATATGTCATATAAGATATCTTCTATACAAAGTAAGATATTTGATATGTCAAATAAGATATCTTCTATGCTACATGAGATATCTCACATAGTGCTGCAAATGAGGTATCTTATATCTGATATGTCAAATAAGATATGTACTAAATGAGATATATTGTACAATTAATAAGGTATCTTATTTCCTTTATAAGATATCTTATATGGGATATTAGATATTACTATATTAGATACTTAATATGTTATATCAGATGTCTTAAATGTTTAAGCAATTCAGATATCTTAAATGTTATCAGATATCATAGATAAATTGGAGGGAATCTGGTCTCCGTGGCCTAATGAGTAAGAGCCCTGGCTCTTTATCATTGGATCCTTCACTGCTGTGTTTTGCACCTCACTTTGGCAACATGTGAGAGGCCAAGTTCTGCAATGGAAGGCCAGGTGGTTTTTCTGAGCACTATAGTTTTTGCCTACCTTTGAATAACGACCGGCTCAAAATAAGTGAAACCTAAAGAGAGAGAAAAAAATGAGAGATAAGGAGACTTCTTGTAATTCTATAAGACATCTTATTTATTAATTCAGGTATAACTGAATTAATAAATAAGATATCTTATAGTGAAATCTAAAGCATATATCTTATATACATGTACAACATAAGCTATATATCCTGCATCACCCTCTCGCGAGGATTATATGCAGCTGTGATATGTTAAATGAGATATCCGATTTGTTTGTTTGTATTGGAGTTTAACGGCCCAGTCAAAAATATTTTAGATCAAGAGATATCTGATTTAGGGAATGCGATATCTTATATGCAAATGGAAATAAGATATCTCACATTTGTAGAAGATATCTTTTATACATAAATAAGATCTCTGATATACTATTTCATAAGGGTGGTCGCCCATATTTGAAGATGTTATTATAGACTCGAACCACTACCTGGGGTATAAGTCAAAACACCGTCAAAACTTTCAACAAACAAAACATGGAACATTTTAACTGAATGAATTACTGGTGTGCATTTTTTTTTTTTTTATTATTATTTCGTTTAATCGAATTTCGAGTTTTACTAGTAACCAATTAATGGATTGCCCAATCAAATCTCACCAATTAAATAGTCTGGGAAAATCCTTCCGGTTTATTCATAAACAAAAATGTGAAAGTAACAAACAGAAAACTACAGTTTTGGATGGCAAAATGTCACATCATTCTTCTGCAGGGAGTATTGAAGGGCTTCCTAAACAGTTTGTCACGTCTTTAAGAATTCTTTTTGATATTTTGGATGAAGATCGATCGGGGTATGTGCGATTATGCGACATAGAATCGAGATGGCACGAAGAAGGTGTGAAGGGGTTACCCAGTGGAGTAATAGAGACTTTGAGAAAAGTTGCCCCACAGAATGGAAAATTGACATTCGAAAATTTTGTAACTGGCTTGAAACTTTCCCTTTTAAAGCAGCCTTCAAATTTCAACCGAGGGAAAGAAAATAAAAGTGCTCACATTGGAAGTGAAAAACAAGTACCAGCTTCAGACAAAATCCTGTTAAGGACAGACAAGGAAAAATATCCTGGCATCACACAGCATCGAAATGAACAGAAGACTGACCATCAGCCAAACCGCCAGATGGGAAGGAGAGCACAACAAGCTATGAAAATGGGAAGACCCTCCGCGCCTAACACAGTAGCTGTGAGACCTAACAATGCTTTAAATGTTCCATCACAAAATGTGGAACTAAGAAATCAAATATATCAGCAGAACCGTGAACATCAACAGGTTTCATCACAGTTAAGACATAGGCCATCAGACATAGCATATAATGTAGAACGTAAGGGTGCTGACAAAACAGTGAAAAATAGGTTTTCAGGTGAAAGTGACCACATACGAAGAGAGGGAAAAATGCAGCAGCCAAGACCAAAAAGTGAGGAAATTCACAGAAGCCATATTCCCAATCAAACACAGAGACCTCCTCCCAGACCAGAGCATCCACCGCCTTATCATCAAACAAGATCTCCGGAATCGGCCCCACCTGTTATCCCACCAAGAGATAGAAACAAAAGAATTATGGAGGAACTTAAAGCCTGGCATAGGGAACAGAAAAATGAGAATGTCAGGTTTCATATTTCAAGCAGTGATTCTAAACTGACAGAACAAAATCGTATTTCATCAAATGCAATTTATGGTATGTATATATTTTTGACAGACAGAAGTTAAAGCTCATTTTTTATACCTTCTTTTGAAGATAAATGATTGATGTGTTAAATTCCTTGAATTTTACAGAACTTCCTATCAGACGCCGCTTTCTGTGGCATCTCATTTGAGCCTGCACTGTTCGCTAATGACCATTTTGGATTTCTTTGGTGTTTTCGGTATAAAATGGGTTAACCATATAGCCTTTTTGTCTGTTTGATTTGAAGTTTAACATCCCCGTCAACACTGTAAAGGTCATTTTGGAGACGTTGCTTACAGTTTTGTGGGACTTTTACCTGACATTGAGATGAAATGATATCTCAAGCCCTGCCACCCTATGAAACCAACAGGGTATATAAGCATGGACGGGCCAACTCGCACCGCATTACCAGTACTCGTGTGCAGGTCGGTTTCAGCTCTGCGTGGAAGCATCATGCAGGCCATCTGTTTCTTCAAGCCCCGATGGGCGGGGGCTAATAGCCTTTTTGTCATGTGGTTTTGGAATTGTAGTAGCACATTCCTGGGTTTAAGGTGGCTTTAAGACTGCCTGGATTAAGTATAGTAAGAGACATAGATATAGTTGGCAAGGAACTCTTCAGCTAAAAGAAACAAAGAACAGTTTTCTTTTCCGCCGTTTTTCTCATTTGGCGGAGGTGAATGCTTCGGATGTCATAACAAATGTTTTGTCATTTTTAAACAGATTTTAGAGCAAAATGTGTGTGATCATTTGATCGAAAATCATCAGAAATCAAAGGAAATGTATGGAGCAATTGTACAGAGTTACTCTTTGTCGAGGGTTTAAGATTGATTTAAAATATTTCTTGTGTACATTCAATTTTGGTAAGGTCATATAAAAAATACCTTTGTTTTCACCTCCAAAAATGGCAAACCTCAGCGGAAGTGATGTCACACAGGCTTGATTAATACATGTACATGTGTGTTGGCATCAGTCACAAATTTATCATGTACATGTATATACCCGTATGCACAAACCACTTCCGGTACATGTGTATGTTGAGTTCCTGATCTGATCCACTTTGAAAAGATGGTTTGCATACAAGTGATACCTCCCTCATAGTGCCCTTACACTATGGCGAATGCGGTTGCGAATGAGCCTACGAATGCCATTCTTCGCCAATTTGTAATGATTGTAAGGTAAGCGCCAAATATTGGTAAGAGTTCGTAGGCATTCACCGACGTTTTTGGGCTGTTACGAATATTAGAAACATGCTCCTAATACATGTATTTGCAAGAAAAGCGTATTCTCATTGTTTTCGCAAAATATTCATAAGCAATCGGAAGCCATTCTTATTAGTGGCAAGGCATTTGCATTGATCGTAAGACATTTGCAAGAATTCACAGAGATTTTCCCTTACGAATACCTTGCAAAATGTTAACAAACTGTTATGAATACTTGCAAATCCATTGCGAATAAAGCGAATGGAATAAGAGTGTTTTTATAGTTTTATGAGAATAAATTGCGAATGTATGCGAACGGCTTGCCAACGATTGCTTGCCAACGATTGCGAGTACTTGCAAATGCTTCAGAATGACTTACAAGATTGTCTTACAAATGATTTGCTTGCCATAGCAATTAAAATGCGAATATGAGTCATTCGCAAAAGGCGGGTCACCGCAAGGGTATAAAAGACGTCATTCCCCTTGTCCGATATACATTTCAAGTTTGACAATGGCCGATGCTGTGACGAGACAGCTGGCAACACTAGCCGTGCTTGTTACCAAACATGCTGTTATGACACACAATGCAGTCCTTGCTCTGCAGCGAGAACAACAGCGGCAACTCCAATGCAGAAAAAAGAGGCAAAGGTCATGCTGGATCCCAACGAATAACTGCCGAAGAGACAATATTGGCAACAGCGTTTTTGTACATTCGTAAGAATTTTGAAAATTGTTGTTACTGATTTGTAAGATTCATAAGAAATTCTTAAGAATTGGTAAGGATTCATAACATTTTCGCAAACATTCATAAGTTTATACTTTTTCTTCTGACCAATCATATCAAATTTGGCAATTTTGTCGCGAATTTCAAATTTCTCATTTTTTCATATTCTTTCATTTTCGTAAGGATATTCGCCATAGTGTATGAGCAGCATCACCAGGAGGGAGACTCCCTCATTTTGACGCTAATTTTTGCCCAAAGTATACCAAAATTTTGGAGTGATAATTTCACTTCATATTCTTTACATGATACATCTCCCTTATTACAGTGGGAAATCTCCCTCATTCAGTGAATCAAAAGAATTATCACATGTACGTGTACGCGTTTGCTGCAATTTTTGCATTTTTGTTATATTGAGTCGTCGAGCAGACAACCGAGTATCCAAGGATATTTCCTGCTCGGAATTTCCATGGCCAAAGGCTCATCTCCCATTTAAGGGCAGTGGGAACTCCTGGCAGATTTTCTGCCATTTTTCAAGGGGAGACAACTTTTGGGACATCCTGTTCACTTTTTTATCTGTCCCATTTCTTTAAGATTTGACCGCTATTGACATGGGAGACAAAAATACTTTTGCAGGAGTTGCCTCCCCTGAAGGTGTATCCATTCCATTTAACACTTTAGCATAGTTTTCAAAATTCGGATGGACCTGTAGAAAATTGGTTGGGTTCATAATGCTTGATATATCTTAGACTCACTGATAGAGCAAAATAAACACCATATTTAGACTGTTTCAATTTACCCATTTAGTACTGGAAACCCCAAAACGGGTACCCCGGCAAACAGTGCAGGCCCAGATCAGATGCCGCAGAATGTGGCATCTGATCAGGGCCTGCACTGTTTGCAAAATGATAAGCCGTTTCTCTAATAATAAATTTTGAAGAAAACACAACCTGAAGCCCCAAAATTTCCGAATGGACTCCTGTCATATGTAAGGTGGAAGATTCCATTTGATACAAAAAGGGTTAAGGCATTTATAAGTTGGGAGTTCAGCCATATTTATTTTCAGGTTAAGTCTGTCATTGAATGTTTTCTCACATAGGTCAGGCCTAAGTGCGAGGTCGGTTTCAGCTCTGTGTGGAAGCGCCATGCTATTTCTCCAAGCCTCAATGGACAGGGGCACATACATGTATATCAGCAAAACCCAGCTTCGTAATCTTCAAAAGAAACTTTTGTTAAATTTTTTATCAGCTTTGTTAATCTTAACTGTAAACCATTGATTTTTTGGTAAGGCCTTAAGATCTAAGATCTTTAGATTAACTAACAAAATTCTGATGTGTTGTTTTATGGTTGAGTTGCTCTTTTTAATATTTGAATTCTGTCAAATACTTCACGCAAATTGTAGATCATTATCTCGTGAAGATCAGTCAGAACAATTGATTTTATGTGTAGATCAAATGAAACTATGCAGGGATGTAAACCCATAAGATGCCAATCCCAACAATAGTCGTCTGGTTTCGCATGTCCCTACCGGTACATGTAACTTTAAAGTCATTTTTGCAAACAGTGTGGCACATTCTGATCTGAGACTACACTGTTTGCCTACATTGTACAGTCCAACCTGTATTTACATGTAGCAAGCACCTTTGAGATAATCAAAAAGTGCTTGCTTAAGACAGGTGAATTTTAATACATTTTCCCTTGTCGGGAACTGAATGCCTGCTTGCTTAAGACAGGTTGCTTGCTTAATAGAGGTGGCCACTAAGACAGGTTTGACTGTATACATGTATGCAATTTTTAAAAAAAAAAACGTTTGCAAGAAGATTTAACAGACGGCATTTTCTGATGTAGATTTTCTCGGCGTATTAAAGGTGCATTATTGAGCTATCTGGAAAAAATGCTTCCAAAAATAAAATACATATAGTCGGTATTTTTCTTTAAAACAATAGAAATGAATGCATTTTATGCAAAAATGCGAACAATTATGATGACAGGTAAACGAGTTTGAGAGGGATTCCCTAACTAGGTTTCGAACACTAGTTAGATCTATTTTTAGTTCGTGACAAAAATAGAATCCCCAAATATGACGTTATGCGACGTTCATTTTGGGCCTTGTTTGCTTACGCCATGCCTAATTCGGAAAAAAATATGACGCTGAATACCATGCCATAAGTAACGACACTCAGAGACGATATTGCGCCATGTATGTGTAAAGTGACAGATTTATTTTTAGAACAGAAATTCCGAACACATGTTCATAGCGAAAGGTAAACACGGATGAAAACATTTTCACAAAGTTCTGAAGCTGTATTTGGCTCCAAAAGTGTACACATGACAAAGGAGTATGCATTGAAGATAAAAACCAGAAAAAAAAATGAGACCGGTAGCTCAATAATGCACCTTTAAGTCTTAAGGGTTCGCAATGGTTACATATTTACAGCATAAACTGGGGCATATCAAAACCTACAAGGAACTGTAGAACTTAGAATACATGTATAACCACTAAAGAACCAGATCAGCCTGCACATCTGTCCAGTATGATCAGTCTTTTCAGTTTTCTGTCTGCATATTAGTCAGAGCAAAAGCTCCTCAAATTTTCTAGAAAGCATACATAGAAAACAACATCAGAAAACCTTTTTCCATCACTCCTAGTAATCCGCCGGCTCAAAGCCTTATACATTGTGCACCCCAATTTCCACTCTTTGGGGTGCAAAGCAGAAACTGTATTAAATAGCAAATCTGTTCTATCCAACATAAATTTCTAAATTATAATACATGTATATATAAAAAAAATAACCATTAATGGCCTTTTTCTATAAACATTCGTAATCTGTACATTTTTGGAATCATTCTTTTGACCATGTTACATGTTTTGTTTGTTTGAGTTACGGTTTAACATCCCCATCACCACTATTTAGGTCATTTTGGAGACAGCACTTTCAGTTTTGTGAGACTCATCCCAACACTACCGCTTGAGATGAAATGACATCCCAAACACTACCGCACATAGAATCTGCTAGGGATTAAGGAGCAGTCCAACTGGCATCACTTTGCCTGGACAGGCTTAGACCTCAGGGGTTTCCATGGTACATGTACTTAAGTTTGGTAGGTTTCTGCTTTGCACAGAAACATGATGCAGTACAATCTCTTTCTCCAAGCCCTGATGGGTGGGACACCCATGTTACATACATATCCAAAATCACAAAGTGGCATTATAATGAGTGATATTATAAAGAGGTTCATGTATATCTCGTCTGAATGATTTAAAGGAGCTTTGTTTGTTGTTTTAGAAGATTTCTGCATGGTGCTTCCATGCAGAGCTGAAACCGAACGCACATGAGTACTGGTAAACTGCTAAGAAGATCTGAGCTTGCCCAGGCAAAGTGGTGAGAGTTGAACCATCCATACATATAAACCCTATTGTTTCAGTGGGCAGCAGGGCTTGAAATGTCATTTCATCTGGATGTCAGGTACATTGTAAAAGTCCCACAAAATTGGAAGGGACATCTCCAAAATGACCTATATAGTGTTTACATGGACAATATTATAAACCTGAAATCAAACAAACAAAAATGTCTGAATTTTTGGTGTATATACAATATATTTAGATAGCATCTTCACTTTTATATGACATAGTAATTACAGGTTTTGTTGATACACTTGAAGTAGCTGACTTCATCTCCCTGACGTTACTCATCCGACTGATTAGGTTTGGTGATAGTTTACCTGTCCCAGTTGTCTCTGATTTTGATCAAAAGGAATAAAAGAAATTGTTTTTGATCATCACATTTATGTTGTAAATTGTGAAAGCGTGAACCAAAGTTTATTGGCTTTTTTGTCAGTTGAGTTACATGAACATTCGTATTACGCACCAGACAGATCCTAAGTATTGGGACACACAGGCCTACACAAACAGTGCAGACCCAGATCAGACTGCTCCTGAAGGAGCAGTCTGACCAGGGTCTCTGCTGTTTGCTATTCTGTCTGCATTTTTGGACTCCTTGCTGGATCGTGAAACAAATTTGTTAAAATCATATGAGCAAGTCACCAAGCTACATGTATCCAAATTTTTAAGATTTTTACTGTACAATGTACATGTAATTAACCACATCCTCTTGACATCTTTATGCGGCTACTTTTGGGAAAGAAAACAATTTTTTTCATTGAGATTTATCATGAACTCTTTTCTTAGGCAGTCATTCTCTCCTAGCACTGTACCGAGATCAATTGCTTATGTACATGTGTATGATATACCTGCATGCCGGGAAAAGTGTAGTTACATCATGTACAATGTGTGTGTGTGTGTCCCAGACACATTACATGATACCACACCGAGTCAAATTATCCTGACACTGGGTCGACCAGTCCTAGCTCTACCCCGTAAATCTGAGTGCCAAGCGAGGAGCAACTAGTACCATTTTTAATGACTTTGGTATGTCATGGCCCGGGATCGAACCCGTGACCTCCTGTTCCCTGGAGCGGACACTCTACCAACTGAGCTATCGGGGCCGGTCATGTACAATGTAACTGCCCAGCTCATTATCATTATGACCTAAAACAATGACTGAAATAGAGTTGATTGGCCCATTAACCCTTTTTGTACCAAATGGAATCTTCCACCTTATATACAGTAGGAGTTCATTTCAAAATTTAGGGGTGTCAGGTTGTGTTTTCATCAAAATTTATTTGAAAAATGACTAAACTTTTAGCAAACAGTGGAGGCCTTGATCAGATGCCGCATTCTGCGGCATTTGATCTGGGCCTGCACTGTTTGCCAGGGTACGCATTTTGGGGTTTCTCGTACTAAATGGGTTAAACCCCAAAACAGTCAGAATTAAGGCTGCCACGATTAATTGTATAATCGATTAATCGATCGATAAATTCCACAAAAATGATTATCGTTTCTGATTTGGTTTTAATCGATTACTTGATAGGTACAATTTTCTACCCAAAGTTATGCCTAAAATAGCTGGATGTGTGGCAAACAGTGCAGACCCTGATGAGATGCCACATTATCCAGCGTCTCATCTGGGTCTACACTGTTTGCTCAGGCCTTTCTGTTCAAATATACATCTGGTAAAGTGCAAAATATGGTAAGAGTCATGCTCAGATAGAAAGCCAGACAGGTAAAATAATGACAAAAATCTTAGCGATTACTAATCGATTATCGATCGCAATGACAGGACTGATAACCGATTATCTTTTCAGCTCCGATTAGCCAGCCCTAGTCAGAATCTTACCCAACAACCATGGTCCAGTTGTTCAACACATCATGCAGGCCTCACATTTTTCAGGCATATGCAGGATTTCAGGCTTATAGGGTTTGATTGTTTCATGATTTTTTCTTGATTTCAGGCTTTTTAGATTTTTATTTTTATGCCCCCGCATCGTATGATGCCGGGGGCATATAGTTTTTCGGTTTTCCGTACGTGGGTACGTGCGTACGGTTTCCGAATGTACGAAAGTGTGTACGTACGTACGTACGTACGTAATCCTGTTAGACTCAGGTTAAGGTTTTTGTACCAGGTAGAACTTGAGCTCATATTTTCCAAACCATACAATAGATTTGGTTTATATTTAGTATGATTATAGATATAGGTCCAAAGTTTTATTCAGCAATACCCCCACCCATACCCTAGACCTCAAGGTCAAGGTCGTGGACTTTGAAAGTTTTAACGTTTAAGACCCAGGTTAAGGTATTTGTACCAGGTAGAACTTGAGCTCATATTTTCCAAACCGTGTAATGAATTTGGTTCATATTCGGTATGATGATAGATATAGGACTGAAGTTTTATTCAGCAATACCCCCACCCATACCCATGACCTAAAGGTCAAGGTCATGGACTTGAAATTTTTAATGTTTAAGACCCAGGTTAAGGTATTTGTACCAGGTAGAACTTGAGCTCATATTTTCATAACCATACAATGGATTTGGTTTATATTTACTATGATGATACATATAGGTCCAATGGTTTATTCAGCAATACCCCCACCCATACCCATGACCTCAAGGTCAAGGTCATAGAATTAGAAAATTTTTAATGTTTAAGACTTTGGTTAAGGTATTTGTACCACCAATTTCAATAAACTTCACACAAATGTTCCTTATAAAAATATCTCTTGCAGGTTCGACTTTTAAGGTCATGGCCTCAAGGTCAAGGTCACAGAGGTTATTTTTAGAAAAACTTTGTCATTGCTCTAGCGCCTACATTTCTTCACTGATTTCAATATAAGTTCACACAAATGTTCCTTATGACAATATCTTGAGCGAGTTCGACTTTCAAGGTCATCACCTCAAGGTCAAGGTCACAGTGGCTATTTTTAGAAAAACTTTGTCATTGCTCTAGCGCCTACATTTCTTCACCAATTTCAATATAACTTCATACAAATGTTCCTTATGACAATATCTCAAGCTATTTTGACTTTCAAGTTCAAGGTCACTGTGGCTATTTTTAGAAAAACTTTGTCTTCGCTCTAGCGCTTACATTTCTTGACTAATTTCAATATAACTTCACACAAATGTTCCTTATGACAATATCTCTAGCGAGTTCCACTTTCAAGGTCAAGGTCACTGTGGCTATTTTTAGAAAAACTTTGTCACCCCTCTAGCGCTTACATTTCTTCACCGATTTCAAAATAACTTCACACAAATGTTCCTTATGACAATATCTCGAGCGATTTCGACTTTTAACGTCAAGGTCACTATTGGTGGAACGCCGAAACTCGCACAGATTGGTATTTGCACCACTTAAAGATTAATGTGCTAAGCGGGGGCATCTGTGTACTTTGGACACATTTCTAGTTTCCCCCTATATTCTGTTTAACATGACTATTGAACACTTATCCTCTGAATAAAATTATTTTGCTACACCCGTTTCTGCCTATTCACCAATCAAATTATTTGATATAATGGATTCAAGTCACAAACTGCATTACAAACAGTGTAGATCCTGATCAGATGGCTTCTAAAGAAGCCATCTGATCTGGATCTACACTGTTTGCTTCTTTAGAAGCCATCTGATCTGGATCTACACTGTTTGCAAAGGTAATGGTTGTCATGTACAGCAGGATGAGGGTTAAGGCTGCAAAATCAGGTCTTTCAGGCTTTGAAAAGCTTGGTCAGTATGAGGCCTGTTCATGTAATGACATTTTTAGTTGACACATCATTAAATTTTCTTATGTGAATATTGAATTTTCTCAGATTCCCTGGGGCGTGCTTGGCATCACCCTTCGGGCTAACATTATTTCAGTAGATGCATTGTTTTTGTCTAGATTCTCATAGCAAAAGGTAAGGTGACAGACAGGAATTTAGTGATTTAATCGAAGAATAACTTTCCTTATTTCCCCATATATGTGTAGACCTATGTTGTGGGTATTCTATGAATAATTATCCTTTAACCCATTTTGTACTGGAAACCCCAAAAGCTGTGGGTTCGAGCCTGGCTCGGGTCACGTGTGGGACGTCAAGTTCTCCAACATAAGGTCAGGAGGTTTTTCTCTGGGTACTATGGTTTTTGCCCACCTTTGATTGGTTACTGATCGGCTCTTGTGTAAAGTTAAGAGATTTTCACAGTAAATTTTGAAGAAAACACAGCCTGACACCCCTTGATTTTGGAATGGACTCTTGGTATACACATGTATATAAGGAGGAAGATTGCATTTGGTACGAAAAGGGTTATTCGCACCAGTTACCCACCTTATCCATAATGGCATGTCTATGATACTGCATAAGATTGTTTCTTTCTTTTACATCCTCCCCATTCTTGCAGAATATAAACATTCCCAATTTCATGTATTTGTACCCATAATCTAGGTCTGAATTTGGAGCGTGGTGAGCAACCATTCATGTAATTTCATTCCTGCCAACATGTTTTTCGTATGTGTTTTCTTACATGTGTCTTTTGTTAAAACCATATTGTTTGGGTAGATGTATACTTGATTTATTTGTTTGATTTGAGGTTTAACATCTCCGTCAACACTGTAAAGGTCATTTTGGAGACATTGCTTCCAATTTTGTGGGACTTTTACCTAACATTGAGATGAAATGACATCTCAAGCCCTGTTGCCCAATGAAACCAATAGGGTTTATTAGCATGGACAGTCCACCTCGCACCGCGGTTCCTGGACAGGCTTAGATCCTCTAAGCGGTTTACCAGTACTAGTGTGCGGGCCGGATTCAGCTCTGCGTGGAAGCATCATGCAGCCCATATATTTCTTCAAGCCCCTATGGGCGGGGCCTAATGTCTTTTGTTAAAACCATATTGTTTGGGTAGCTGTATACTTGAAGGCATTCTTATCAAAGAACTGACAGCACTAGTGGGTCAGTTGCCACTCTGTCTATCGTAGTGAAGGCTGAATGGGGACTAAGACTGATTCATTCGACCCTTAAATTTCTGTACTTTAAAAAAACAGTGTAGACCATGATCAGATACTGCATTCTGCAGTGTCTGATCAGGGTCTACACTGTTTGGCAAATCCAAGACATGATTCCAGGACAGACTCTATACATAACCTTCTTAAGCAATTTTCTGGCCTCACAGCCATAAGAAATGCACAGCATTTTCTATGAAAGTCATGTGGTCATCAACATTGAAAAGCTTCTGTGTTTAGTACTTTTGGGTTGATTGACAAGCATTTGATGCCGGAGACTGACCCTCGGGATGGATTTTTCTATCCACCCCTCACACCCATGAAAGATTCTTATATATAATATCCCTAAATATACCCATTGTACTCCTGGCTTGGTGCTTTGAGTAACCCACAGTTGCATAGCAACAGATACGGCCCCCGCCCATCGGGGCTTGAAGAAATAAATGGGCTGCATGATGCTTCCACGCAGAGCTGAATCCAATCGTACACAAGTACTGGATAACGGCTTATAGGATCTAAGACTGCCCAGGCAAAGTGGTGCGAGTCTGACCGTCCATGCTTATAAACCCTATTGGTTTCAATGAGCAACAGGGCTTGAGATGTCATTTCATCTCAGTGTCGGGTAAAATGCCACAAAATTGGAAGCAACATGTCCAAAATGACCTTTACAGTGTTGACAGGGACATTAAACCTTAAATCAAACAAACAATACTCCTGGCCTGGTGCTATGAGTAACCCACAGTTGCATAGCAACAGATAAGATGAGTATTTTGTGATGATTGAAGGATAGTTTTCCTTATTTCTCCATATAAACCTTTGTTGTGGGTATTCATTAGAACCGCCTCGGTGAGGCGATTCTAATGAATACCCACAACATAGGTTTTTATGGAGAACTGACAAAAACTATCCTTCAATTTTCACAAAATATGAACCTTATCCGTTGCTATCCCTCATTAGCTCAAACTACCCTTGACTCAAAGTTTCATTGTCCCAGGGGTTTTCAAGTCATTGAAGTTAACATACCTGTGATAATTTTTGAACTATAAGAGGGAGATTTGCCATTGTGATGAGGGAGATGTAAAGAATATATAGGGAAATTCTCAGTTCAAATGAGGGAGACTACAAGCTTTTGCTAAAGTTGGCATAAATTGGGCAAAAATAAGCATCAAAATGAGGGAGTCTCCCTCCTGATGAGTGCGGTATCAGAGGTATGAGTTAATGACTGTTTATGTACATGATTGGCAGGTTTGAACAGACTAATTAAAGATTGTCATAAATTGGCAATACTTTCCTCATCTATGTAATTAACATTATTTACAAAACTGGTAAAAGTAACTTTTTTGTTCATCAGAGGCAGGGAATAATGTTTAATCATTGTTTGTAATCACTTACCGGTAGTCATTAATTTCACTGAAATTGAAGTTCAGGTGAAAAAATTAAGTTGCTACAGGTATACATAAATACATGTAACATTGTTATTAGCCTCCTTTTTGTGCAGAGAACACTTTAACTGTTGTCCTGCGGAATAAATTGAGTTAGTCACGTTTCTGACTTTCTAACCAATCATATTACTTTACTAAATTTAGATATTTACTTCATTTGATGTCAAACAGTGCAGAAATTGATCAGATGGCTTTGTCTGTATCTACAATGTTTGCTAATGGCCCCCGCCCATTGGGGCTTGAAGAAATAGATGGGATGCATGATGCTTCCACGCAGAGCTAAAACCTACCGCACACAAGTACTAGTAAACGGTTTGTACATGTAGGAACTAAGCCTGCCCACGCAAAGTGGTGCGAGTCAGACCGTCCATGCTTATAGGCCCTATTGGTTTCATTGGGCTGCAGGGCTTGAGATGTCATTTCATCTCAGTGTCGGGTAAAAGTCCCACAAAATTGGAAGCGGCTGACCTGTACAGTGTTGACGGGGACATTAAACCTCAACTCAAACTGTTTGCAAAAAGACGAACTGAATGTCAAATAGTGTTGATACTGATCAGCTGGCTTAAGAAGCCATCTTGTCAGTATCTAAAGTGATTACAGCAGGCCTTTGTAGCTCAGTCAGCTGCACATCTGAATGGTGATCACTAGGTTGCAGGTTTGAAACCCGCCAGGGTCAGCTACATGTACATCTTATTTAGAAAATTGATGATGAAATCTTTTTCTAAGGTCATTCTCTCCTTTCCATTGACTCAAGAAGGGCAGTTGTCAGTTTCTGCCAAAAGAATGTGCACTGTATTGGTTAACCACTTATGTGAAAATAGGGTGGTCCCATGTGAGGCGCCAAGTTCTGCAACGCAAGGTCAGGTGGTTTTTCTCCGGGTACTCTGGTTTTCGCCCACCTCTGATTAACGATCGACTCGATACGAGTGAAATAATCTTGAAAGGGCCGTAAAACCCCAAAAAAATGTGAAAATATGGTTAAGTAATCTGACCAGCTCAGTATGACCTTAATAGTGTTGACTGGGCCATTAAACTCCAAACAAACAAGCACTTTGCAAAAAGTAATGCATAATCTGGTTCAATTAGCAGGACAAGGATTATGTAGATATACCTAACATTTTCCAACATTTTTAGCTCACCTGAGCACGAAGTGCTCAAGGTGAGCTATTGTGATCGCCTTTTGTCCGTCATGCGTCGTGCGTCGTCAACAATTCACTTAAATGACATCTCCTCCTAAACCAGTGAATGGAATTCAAAATACTTTCATAGAAATGTTCCTTGGGTGACCCTCTACCAAAATTGCTAAAATGGTTCCGCTCCGCAGAACAAAATGGCCACCAGAGCTAAAAATAGAAAAACCTTTAAACGACATCTCCTCCTAGCCCTTTGGCCCGATTTCAAAATAATTTCACAGAAATGTTCCTTGGATGACTCTCTACCAAAATTGCTAAAATGGTTCCGCTCCGCTGAACAAAATGGCCGCCAGAGCTAAAAATAGAAAAACCTTTAAACGACATCTCCTCCTAGCCCTTTGGCCCGATTTCAAAATAATTTCACAGAAATGTTCCTTGGATGACCCTCTACTGAAATTGCTAAAATGGTTTCGCTCCGCTGAACAAAATGGCCGCCAGAGCTAAAAATAGAAAAACCTTTAAACGACATCTTCTAGCCCTTTGGCCCGATTTCAAAATAATTTCACTGAACTGTTTCTTGGTTGACCCGCTACCGAAATTGCTAAAATGGTTCCGCTCCGCTGAACAAAATGGCCGCAAGAGCTAAAAATAGAAAAACCTTTAAACGACATCTCCTCCTAGCCCTTTGGTCCGATTTCAAAATAATTTCGCAGAAATGTTCCTTGGATGACCCTCTACCAAAATTGCTAAAATGGTTCCGCTCCGCAGAACAAAATGGCCACCAGAGCTAAAAATAGAAAAACCTTTAAACAACATCTCCTCCTAGCCCTTTGGCCCGTTTTCAAAAAAATTCCACAGAAATGTTCCTTGGATGACCCTCTACCGAAATTGCTAAAATGGTTCCGCTCCGCTGAACAAAATGGCCGCCAGAGCTAAATATAGAAAAACCTTTAAACGACATCTCCTCCTAGCCCTTTGGCCCGATTTCAAAATAATTTCACAGAAATGTTTCTTGGATGACCCTCTACGGAAATTGCTAAAATGGTTCCTCTCCGCTGAACAAAATGGCCGCCAGAGCTAAAAATAGAAAAACCTTTAAACGACATCTCCTCCTAGCCCTTTGGCCCGATTTCAACATAATTTCACTGAAATGTGTCTTGGATGACCCTCTACCGAAATTGCTAAAATGGTTCCGCTCCGCTGAACAAAATGGCCGCAAGAGCTAAAAATAGAAAAACATTTAAACGACATCTCCTCCTAGCCCTTTGGTCTGATTTCAAAATAATTTCACAGAAATGTTCCTTGGATGACCCTCTACCAAAATTGCTAAAATGGTTCCACTCCGCTGAAAAAAATGGCCGCCAGAGCTAAAAATAGAAAAACCTTTAAACGACATCTCCTCCTAGCCCTTTGGCCTGATTTCAAAATTATTTCACTGAAATGTTCCTTGGATGACCCTTTACAGAAATTGCTATAATGGTTCTGCTCCGCTGAACAAAATGGCCACCAGAGCTAAAAATAGAAAAACCTTTAAACGACATCTCCTCCTAGCCCTTTGGCCCGATTTCAAAATAATTTCACTGAAATGTTTCTTGGATGACCCTCTACCAAAATTGATAAAATGGTTCTGCTCCGCAGAACAAAATGGCCACCAGAGCTAAAAATAGAAATACCTTTAAGCAACATCTCCTCCTAGCCCTTTGGCCCGATTTCATATTATAGCCTGGGCCAATAATGGCTCTCCCAGGGGCCCACTTGATACCCTATGGATCAGGTGAGCGATCCAGGGCCATCATGGCCCTCTTGTTTCTTCAAAGGGAGACAGCTTCGTGATTTCCTGTATTGAATCCTTCTGAATAAAGTCTTCTCCTACAGGAAATCTTTTCCTCCTAAGGAGCAAATCCTTTTTTTCTGAGAAAAGATCACTGCTGATAAAGGAGACAAAAATATTTTTGAAATGGTTACCTCCCTTGAAGGTGTATTCATTCCACTTTATGACAGGTAGTGTTTAGCCCCTTTCTGTATGAGGGGCCCAGGGCTAGCTGTAGCTAGTCTAGATGGAAAGTATTTTCTTACCCAAAGGCTAGTCTTTGCGGCTCAGTGGGATACGCATACTGTTGATCAGTAGGTCACAGGTTTGATCCCAGTCCGATCAGCACCATTGTTTTGTGGAGACTGATCACGAAATCTTTTCTATGGTCGTTTTCAAGCTTCTGCTGATTCAAGAAGGGCAGTTGTCAGTTTCTTGACAAAAGAATGAGCACTGTACTGGTTAACCACTTTGTCCATGTCTGCCCAGGAAAAGTGTGGCAAAGAAGACAGTCCAGCTCTGTATGACCTAAATAGTGTTGACTGGCCAGAAAAATGTGGCAAGGTAAACAGCCCAGCTCTGTATTTATATTACCTGAAACTCCAAACAAACTTTTACCATGATAACTTTGTTTCCGTGAAAATGATGTTGCAGCAATCTTAATAATTCATAACATGAATTTTAGAGGGTGTGTGCAATTTATGTAAATGTTCTGGTAATGAGTAACTGTTGAACCAATGAAGACAGGGTCCGTTTTAAGAATGCTCTCACCTGTGTTTAGGTAGACTAGAGTGCACTAACATTAACTCTAACTTAGGCTACAGCTATTGCTTACATAATACAGCAATAGTATTCAACAAATTGCACTCAAATATTTTGTTCCTACAATGTAGGACATTGCTTCAGACTCTTTAACCCTGTATGTGCGTTGCATCACAACTTAAAAACAGATGACATCTTCAAATATTTTTTACCCTTTGCTTTCAGAGAAAATCATGCTTGGTATTTCATGTGGACAGATACACCACAACCTCTTTATAACACTATTAGTGGGACAACCTTGTTGTATCAAAACCATGTTATAATGAACAGTGTTATAATGAGGTTCTGGTTTAGTTTTCTTCCAGTAAAAATAATATTAAACACAAATTTAGGAATAGAACTTCAGTGGGACTTTCTGTGTTACATCTGGGGCTTGCTCACTATATGTCTGGTTGGGCAGTAGTTTTGATTTTATCAGTTACCCCCTGTATATTTTGCATTGTAACGCATTGACCTGATAAAGATATGTTATCTCAAGACAAGTGAGCTTTGTCATGTCAACGTGACATTGCACTTTTATGAATGAACCGGACTACTGGAAAATGACAAAAATGGCAAGCCTCGCGATTCTACAAACGTTCTTGAAGCCTTACCTGATAAACTTGATATCAAAAGACACTCACCTGGTATTCTCCATGATTCACTTAGGCCTAAAAAAAAATAGCTGTGTTTCGGCTAACATACCGAAATAAATTAGTGTCGGTAGGTGGAATCATTGTCAACTTTTTATTTGATGGAAAAAAGCAAAAATCTTTAAAAGGGCTAAATTCCAGCAATATTACCAGATAACATTCAAATAATGAGGTTTAGAGCATTAAGGAAGCGAAAGAACAGGATTTTAAGTATTAGTTTTGCTTTTTTGACGGTTTTACGATATTTTAATCAAAAGTGATAGAAAATATTAAGGTCGGTATAGGTAAAAAAAAAAAAAATTTCTGGATGGCGCTAAAAACTGCGGGGTCGGCTCAAAAAATCAGGGTCGGTGGGGTTAGCGAAAGTTATAGGCCTTACACCAAAAAATGTACATTTAGGTATCAAACGAAAATTGACAGCTGTGGATGTTGACTTGTAATGAGAAAACAGATGTTGCCAGGCAGTTTATATATTGTATGTACACGTCTATGAATAGATTCAGTAAAACGATAATAGAAAGTATGATAATGATCCTAAGTATTGGGACAGACAGGCCTAAGCAAACAGTTGAGACCAAGATCAGACTGCTCCTGAAGGAGCAGTCTGATGAGGATCTCCACTGTTTGCCTTTCCATCTGCACTTTTTGAAATCGTTGCTGGATTAATTGTGAAACAAATTTGTTAAAAATTTTAGGAGAATTACAGCAAGTCCTTATATAGTTGTCCGGATTATTAGGATTTTTACAGTAGTAATTATTCAATACAGTCTTATTCTATACGCCGGCCTCGGTACCTCAGTTGGATTTGTGTCTGACTGGTGATCAGTAGGGCGTGGGTTCAATACCTGCCAGGATCGGCAACATTCTTTCATGGAGATTAATCATGAAATCTTTTCTACGGTCATTCGCTCCCTTCCGCTGATACAAGAAGGGCAGTTGTCAGTTTCTGGCAAAAGAATGCTCTGTACTGGTTAACCACTTAGGTATAAGCCTAACCAGGAAAGTGTGGATAGGTAAACTGACTGGCTCAAAAATGACCTAAATAGTGTTGACTGGGCCATACTTATTCAATACAGTCTAACTTCAATGACTTTAACACCTTTTTGGACTGGAATTTGTTTGCTAATGGGGTAGTTTGAGTCACTGAAGGTAAATCAAGGTGCCACGTCAAAAGACGCACCCCAGCCCATCTGGGCTTGGAAAAATAGATTGGGCTGCATAGTACTTCCTCGCAGTGCTGAAACCGACTGAACTTGTGTACCGGTAAACTGCTTAATTAGGTCTAAGCCTGCCCAGGAAAAGTGATGCAAGTCGGACAACTCTTTAAACTCTAGCGGTTTATTAGCTCACCTGTCACGTAGTGACAAGGTGAGCTTTTGTGATCACTTTTTGTCCGTCGTCCGTCGTGCGTCCGTGCATGCGTCCGTGCGTCCGTAAACAATTTCAAATAAGTATATCTCTAATACCCCATGGTCAATCTTGATCAAATTTCATGAGAAGCATCAACAGGTAGGGGGAAAGGCTGCATAAGGTTTTTGGGCTGATCAGATTGGAATTCTGGTTGCCATGGCAACATATAGCTCCCATAGACTTACAATGGGAAAAAATTAAAATATCTTCTTCTCTGAAACCACAGGGCCCAGAGCTTAGATATTTAGCATGTATTAACGGCCAGTGGTCACCTACATAATTCCTGCCATTCATGCCCCTGGGGTCCAAATTGGCCCCACCCCGGGGCCCCTTCGCTCCCATAGACTCATAATGGAACAAAACGCTTCAAAAATCTTCTTCTCGGAAACCACAGGGCCCAGAGCTTAGATATTTACCATGTAGCAATGGCAAGTGGTCACCTACATAATTCCTGCCAATCATGCCCCTGGGGTCCAAACGGGCCACCCACTGGGCCCTTTAGCTCCTATAGACTCATAATGGAAAAAAAGCTTCAAAAATCTTCTTCTCTGAAACCACAGGGCCCAGCGCTTAGATATTTAGCATGTATTAACGGCCAGTGGTCACCTACATAATTCCTGCCATTCATGCCCCTGGGGTCCAAATTGGCCACGCCCCGGGGCCCCTTCGCTCCCATAGACTCATAATGGAACAAAAAGCTTCAAAAATCTTCTTCTCGGAAACCACAGGGCCCAGAGCTAAGATATTTAGCATGAAGCAATGGCAAGTGGTCATCTACATAATTCCTGCCAATCATGCCCCTGGGGTCCAAACGGGCCACGCCCCAGGGCCCTTTAGCTCCTATAGACTCATAATGGAAAAAAAGCTTCAAAAATCTTCTTCTCTGAAACCACAGGGCCCAGAGCTTAGATATTTAGCAGGTAGCAACGGCCAGTGGTCACCTACATAATTCCTGCCATTCATGCCCCTTGGGTCCAAATTGGCCACGCCCCGGGGCCCCTTCGCTCCCATAGACTCATAATGGAATAAAAAGCTTCAAAAATCTTCTTCTCGGAAACCACAGGGCCCAGAGCTTAGATATTTAGCATGTAGCAATGGCAAGTGAGCACCTACATAATTCCTGCCAATCATGCCCCTGGGGTCCAAACGGGCCATGCCCCGGGGCCCTTTAGCTCCTATAGACTCATAATGGAAAAAAAGCTTCAAAAATCTTCTTCTCTGAAACCAAAGGGCCCAGAGCTGAGATATTTGGCATGTAGCAACGGAAAGTGGTCACCTACATAATTCCTGCCTATCATGCCACTGGGGTCCAAATGGGCCACACCCCGGGGCCCCTTAGCTCCCAAAGACTCCTAATGAAAAAAAAGTTTCAAAAATCTTCTTCTCTGAAACCACAGGGCCCAGAGCTTAGATATGTAGCATGTAGCAACGGCCAGTGGTCACCTACATAATTCCTGCCAATCATGCCCCTGGGTTCCAAATGGGTGACGCCCCGGGGCCCCTTCGCTCCCATAGACTCAAAATGGAACAAAAAGCTTCAAAAATCTTCTTCTTGGAAACCACAGGGCCCAGAGCTGAGATATTTAGCAGGTAGCAAAGGCAAGTGGTCACCTATATAATTCCTGCCAATCTTGCCCATGGGGTCGAAACGGGCCACGCCCCGGGGCCCTTTAGCTCCTATAGACTCATAATGGAAAAAAGCTTCAAAAATCTTCTTCTCGGAAACCACAGGGCCCAGAGCTTAGATATTTAGCATGTAGCAATGGCAAGTGGTCACCTACATAATTCCTGCCAATCATGCCCCTGGGGTCCAAACGGGCCACGCCCGGGCCCTTTAGCTCCTATACACTCATAATGGAAAAAAGCTTCAAAAATCTTCTACTCTGAAACCACAGGACCCAGAGCTGAGATATTTGGCATAATTCCTGCCAATCATGCCCCTGGGGTCCAAATGGGCCACGCCCAAGGGCCCCTTAGCTCACATAGACTCTTAATGGAAAAAAAAAAAAGCTTCAAAAATCTTCGACTCAGAAACCACAGGGCCCAGAGCTTAGATATTTAGCATGTAGCAACGGCAAGTGGTCACCTACATAATTTCTGCCAATCATGCCCCTGGGGTCCAAACGGGCCACGCCCCAGGGCCCTTTAGCTCCTATAGACTCATAATGGGAAAAAGCTTCAAAAATCTTCTTCTCTGAAACCACGGGGCCCAGAGCTGAGATATTTGGCATGTAGCAACAGCAAGTGGTCACCTACATTATTCCTGCCAATCATGCCCCTGGGGTCCAAATTGGCCACGCCCCGGGGCCCCTTAGCTCCCTAAGACGCATAATGGAAAAAAAGCTTCAAAAATCTTCTTCTCTGAAACCACAGGGCCCAGAGCTTAGACATTTAGCATGTAGCAATGGCAAGTGGTCACCTACATAATTCCTGCCAATCATGCCCCTGGGGTCCAAATGGGCCACGCGCAGGGGCCCCTTTGCTCCCATAGACTCATATTTAAAAAAAGCTTAAAAAATCTTCTTCTCTGAAACCACAGCACCCAGAGCTTAGATATTTAGCATGTAGCAATGGCAAGTGGTCACCTACATAATTCCTGCCAGTCATGCCCCTGGGGTCCAAAAGGGCCATGCCCCGGGTCCCCTTAGCTCCTATAGGCTCATAATGGAAAAAAAAACAACTTTAAAAATCTTCTTCTCTGAAACCACAGGGCCCAGAGCTGAGATATGTGGCATGTAGCAACGGCAAGTGGTCACCTACAAAAATCCTGCCAGTCATGTCTGTGGGGTCCAAATGGGCCACGCCCCGGCGCCCCTTAGCTCCCATAGACTCATAATGGAAAAAAGCTTCAAAATTCTTCTTCTCTGAAACCATAAGTCCCAGAGCTTAGGTATTTAGCATGTAGCAATGTCGAGTGGTCGCCTACATGAATCCTGCCAATCATGCCCCTGGGGTCCAAATCCTGTGGCCCCTTAACTCCAACAAACTTATAATGGAAAAAGCTTCAAACATCTTCTTTGAAACCATGAAGTACAGACCTTAGATATTTAGTATATAGCAACACAAAATGGTCGCCTACATACACCTGCCAACCGTGCCCTTTGGCTCATTAGCTTCTATAGACTTATACTTGAAAAAACTTAAAAAAATCTTTTTCTCCAAAACCATAAGGCACAGATTTTGTTTGATTTGAGGTTTTACATCCCCGACAACACTGTATTGGTCATTTTGGAGATGTCTCTTCCAGTTTTGTGGGACTTTTACCAGACAGTGAGATGAAATTACATCTCAAGCCCTGTCGCCCAATGAAACCAGTAGGGTTTGTAAGCATGGACACCGCTTTGCCTGAGCTTAGATATTTAGTATGTAGCAATGTCAAGTGGTCTCCTACACTAATGATTTTCTCGTACACAGGTGAGCGATATAGGGCCATTGGGCCCTCTTGTTTTTTGGTTTAGGGCTTGAGATGTCATTTCATCTCAATGTCGGATAAAATGTTCCACAAAATTAAAAGCAGCGTCTCCAAAATGAGCTGTCTCCAAAATGACCTGAATAGTGTTGATAGGGACATAAAACCTCAACTCACACAAACATCAAGAGACATATTGGGCATAATTTAGGGAGATTAGTTTTAAACTTCTATAAAACAAAAGTATGTTGTTTGTACCCATTAGAATCACCTCATTAAGCATACACAACATATTTTTTTTTCAAGATGAAATAAGAAAAAGATCTGAATTGTCCTGAATTCACATGGTCATTTATAGCTGTAATAGAGCTTTGAGAAGATTTCTACCCTGCCCATCGGGGCATTGAGGAATAGATTGGGTTTCAAGCTGCTTCCATGCAAAGCTTAAACTGACTGCACATGAGTACTGGGAAACCACTTAGAAGGTCTAAGCTTGGCCATGTAAAGTGGTGCAAGTTGGACTGTCCATGCTGGTTGGTTTCATTGGGCAGCAGGTCTTGAGATGTCTTTTCATGTCATTGTTGGGTAAAAGTCCCATAAAAATGGAAGCAATGTCTTCAAAATGACCTAAATAGTGTTGATGGGGACGTTAAACCTCAATTCAAACAAAACAAATGGGAAAATTTCACCGGTGACTCAAAAGCATTAGCATCACGAAACCCCACTTTTATTAGCTCACCTGTCACGTAGTGACAAGGTGAGCTTTTGGGATCACTTTTTGTCCGTCGTGCGTCCGTGCGTAAACTTTTTCTTCAAAGAAAATCTCCTCCTAAAATACTGATTGGATTTTGACCAAACTTCACAGGAGTGAGTGAGTGAGTTTAAGTTTTACGTCCCACCAACAGCTAAGGTCATACGGAGACGGGACCTCGGTTTAAAGACTCATCCGAAAGTCTGGAGAAGCCCGGGATCGATCCTGCGATCCCTGGTTTACAAGGCGAGTAGCGTAACCACTGCACCACGGGGGCTTCTTAAACTTCACAGGAATGATCCTTAGGTGGTCCCCTTTCAAAGTTGTTCAAATGGTTCCGGTCTGTTGCACATCTAGGTCACAGGAGCTAAAAATAGATTTTTTGAGTAAAAATTTTAAAAATCTTCTTCTCTGAAACCGCAAGGCCCAGGTCTTTGATATTTGGTATGAAGCTTCATCTAGTGGACCTCTACAAAGATTGTTCAAATTATAGCCCTGGGGCCAAAAATGCACCCCGCCCCGGGGGCCTTTGGTTTAACATAGGCTTATATAGGGAAAATCTTTAAAAATCTTCTTCTCTGAAACTGCAAGGCCCAAGTCTTTGATATTTGGTGTGAAGCTTCATCTAGTGAACCTCTATCAAGATTGTTCAAATTAAAGCCCTAGGGCAAAAAATGCCTCCGCCCCAGGGCCCTTTGGTTTTACATAGGCTTATATAGGGAAAATATTTAAAAATCTTCTTTTCTGAAACCACAAGGCCCACTGGTCTTTAATATTTGGAATGAAGCTTCATCTAGTGGATTTCTACCAAGATTGTTCAAATTATAGCCCTGGGGCCAAAAATGCCCCAGCCCCGGGGGCCTTTGGTTTTACATAGACTTATACAGGGATAATATTTAAAAATGTTCTTCTCTGAAACCGCAAGGCCCAGTTCTTTGATATTTGGTGTGAAGCTTCATCTAGTGGACCTCTATCAAGATTGTTCAAATTATAGGCCTAGGGCGAAAAATGCCCCCACCTGCAGGCCCTTTGGTTTTACATTGGCTTATACAGGGAAAATCTTTAAAAAGCTTCTTCTCCAAAACCAGATGGCCCAGTTCTTTGAAATTTGGTGTGTAGCTTCATCTAGTGGACTTCTACCAGATTGTTCAAATCATAGCCCTTGGGTCAAAATGCCCCCACCGCTGGGGCCCTTCGTTTTTAGATTGACTTATATAGGGAAATTTAAAAAAAATCTTCTACTCTGAAACCGCAAGGCCCAGGTCTTTGATATTTGGTGTGAAGCTTCATCTAAATTGTTCTAATTATAGCCCTAGGAAATAGAAGTCATGGCAATGAAAACCTTTGAAAATCTTCTTGTCTGAAAGCAGAAGGCCAAGGTCTTTGATATTTGGTATGAAGCTTCGTCTTGTGGATTTCTACCAAGATGGTTCAAATTATAGTCCTGGGAGCAAAACTGGCCCGTCCCGGGGACCCCAAGATTACTTATATAAGGAGAACCTTTAAAAATCTTGTCTGAAACCAGAAGTCTCCATTCTTTGATATTTGGTATGAAGCATCACCTTTTAGACCACTACCAAGATTAATCATATTATAGCTCGGGGCCAGTAATGGCTCTCCCAGGGGCCCACTCGACACCCTATGGATCAGGTGAGAGATCCAGGGCCATCATGGCCCTCTTGTATAGTAAAACACGGGTTTACAGGGGTAAACCTTATTTTTCTTATTTAATTTCTGCTCTAAAATATGGATTGTACCCACAATCTACAAATGTATATTTTGAGCAGAAATAAGAAAAATATCACAGATTTTCATCTTAAAATTTTTTGGGTTTTTTGATGGTAAAATTTACCATGTTTTTGTATAGGCGTGTTTTCGTAATGTCCGGATCAGCCATCGTAATAAGTCATGGGTGTTCAAGCCTTTGATGTTGAACACAATGACCCCCAATCTTTGCTAACAGTGTAGATCCAGATCAGATGGCTTCTGAGGAAGCCATCCTCAGAAGCCATCTGATCAGGATCTAGACTGTTTGTCATTCAGTTTGTAGCTTTCAATGAATACATCATATAAAGAATTTGATTGGAAATGGGTGTGGCTAAATTAATTTATTCAACAGGTTTAGGGTTAACTGTATTTCATTCTTTCTGAACTCGTGAAAAAGTAGAAATTGAATCAGGGTAATTGTGTTGGCATCTAATATAAGGGACTTTGGTATACAAGGTAAAGAATAATTACGATACCATTCACAACCAAACATGTATAGATTATCTAGAGAAGTCACCATAATTTTTATATGTATGGTTATTTTTCTTCATAATCTGTACATTAGGATCCATCTTAAAACCCTGCATGGTCGATCCAAAACATTGTTATATTGAAATTATTGAACAATGTCATAGTAATAACCAGTAAATGAAAAAGTAAATGCAGACCTTTTAGCTGAATTCAAGACCATTCTTCTGGTTTCAGTAAATATAGATGAGATTCGGCAGCATGCATTCAGTATTAAACAAGTACCCACCTCGGGAAACCCTCCAAAGACAACAATCCGAAGACAGAACTCTAGAAGGCATACCTTAACAAGCGGAGTAGATTATAACACTGTAAGTTACAATGTATAGTCTATAGTATACATGCAGTTATCGTAGCCCCGGATATGATCGAGCTTGAGAGGGTATCCATACATTATTTTTCTTATTTCTGCATGAAAACCTATGTTGTGGGTACTCATTAGAAGCCCTTCAATGAGGCGCTTCTGTATATAGTACCCATGGCATAGGTAAACCTATGTTGTGGGTACTCATTAGAAGCACCTCAATCAGTATTTTTCTTATTTCTGCATGAAAACCTATGTTGTGGGTACTCATTTGGAGCCCCTCAATGAGATGCTTCTTGTAAGTACCCACAACATAGGTTTTCATGAAGAAATAAGAAAAATATTAGTATTTTTCAGATGAAAATAGTTCCTTATCTGGAGCTATGTAGTATGTTATTAGGGTTGACTATTGCTGGGCAAAATGACTATTTCCATACTATTACTACAGTCGAACTTCAATGGCTCAAACACGTTTGAGACCACGAAAATCTGTTCGAGACGGGTAGTTCGAGCCACTGAGGTCTAATGCCAGGAGGCATAACGACATACTTTAGGACATCTTTTTCTGTGTTCTATAATGAAAAATGTATGCTGTGTGTACTCATTAGAATCGCCTCATCGAGGCGATTCTAATGAGTACACACAGCATACATTTGCAAGGTAAAAGACGAAAATATCCTAATTTTTACTCGAACTATATCTTATGTACAGAAATTCCCTAGGGACTCAAGAACGGGTTCGACTCAGCCATGGTAAACGAGCCATCGAAGTTCTACTGTATTGTCAAAATACCTATCGCAATACTAGTTCTGTTACAGCTTACTACTGCGATAACTATTGGGAACATTATTTTTAGCTAAAAAAAGACAAAAGGTTTTCGTAAAGCTTTAGCCAGCAATGCATGTCAGGTCAGCATCAGGCCAACAGGGATACAACATTTGCCAGCTGTTATGTGCTAGCTGGGTCGGATGTTTTTTTCTCGGGATACTTTGCCCATCTCTTATAATAATTATTAATGATCAGTTTGAAATAAGTGGAAGTTGAAAGGCTTGTAAACCAAAACTCATGTACAGCTCAAGGGTAGTCTGAATAGTGAAAACCTCAACTTCGTTGCATTTTTTTTCTCCAGATTCGACGTATGAAGCAGTTGGAGCAAGAGAAGGACATGTTGTTACAAGGTCTTGAAACTGCTGAACGACTCCGAGATTGGTATCTCAAACAGATAGCTGTTGTCACCGAGAAACAAAACTACGTTGAAAAAACTTCTTGTAGTGTATGTAACTAACTCTCATCATGCTGTTCACGACAACCCCTATCTTTGGAAACAGTGTAGATCCAGATCAGATGGCTTCTGAAGAAGCCATCTGATCAGGATCTACACTATTTGACATTAACTCTTATCGTGCTGTTCACAACAACCCCTATCTTTGGAAACAGTGTAGATCCAGATCAGATGGCTGATCAGGATCTACACTGTTTGACATTAACTCTTATCTTGCTGTTCACGACAACCCCGATCTTTGGAAACAGTGTAGATCCAGATCAGATGGCTTCTGAAGAAGCCATCTGATCAGGATCTACACTGTTTGACATTAACTCTTATCATGCTGTTCATGACAACCCCTTTCTTTGGAAACAGTGTAGATCCAGCTCAGGATCTACACTGATTGACCTTAACTCTTATCTTGCTGTTTACGACAACCCCTATCTTGGAAACAGTGTAGATCCAGATCAGGTATGCTGAATATTCAGCAAGATAAGGGCTAAAATAATATCAGTAATTGTGCTGACACCTGCTTAAAGGGCTGCTATAGTGGTCTTAAAATATGCAGCACAGCCCCTTTATAAATTTACATGGAATGCTGTATTATAAAAGGGTTGTTTTATCATATAACGTCACTGTTACTCAGTGAATAATGTCATGTCATAAATACAGGATCTTACATGAGTGTTCATGTATTATTGAATTTATTAAACGAGTTGAGGAAAAGGGACAAAACATGAACACGAATGCAAGATTCTAATTATCATATTACATTTTAAATCGAATATAATCCACGATTTTTGTACAAAAGTGTCAATATTCAGCCATTAGTAAATGTGACATCGTTAAGGACATCGTAATGTAATGTTATGGAGCCTATCTAACTATGTTGCATATTTAATCCACTAGTCATACCTGACATCATTACATTTTCAGGCACTACATCATGTGATAAACATAATATGACCACTCGTTACTGGCGCATAATGTCGTAACGCTGTCCCTGACATCCCTTAAGTTTTCTCTGATTTCTATTGAAATTCTTCTGAATTTCTTCGGCAATAAAATCAAATTTGAAATGTAACATGATTAAACAGAATCTTACACTCACTGTCATTTCATATGAAATTTATGAAATTTGCCAGAGGCTTGATACATAAATTTCATATGAAATGATCTTTTTATGTTTATTATAGAATGTATAGAAAAATGGACATTTGGGACTTGGTAGAACTATTTATCATGTTACCTAGTGGTTTCATTGGGTGACAGGGATTGAGATGTCGTTTCGTCTCGATGTCAGGTAAAAATCGCACAAAATTGGAAGCAATGTCTCCAAAATGACCTTTGCAGTGTTGACGGGGACGTTAAACCTCAAATCAAACAATCGAAATCATAGTAACTGTTTGTGACCGGCCCCGATAGCTCAGTTGGTAGAGTGTCCGCTCCGGGGAACGGGAGGTCTCGGGTTCGATCCCGGGCCGCGACATACCAAAGTCGTTAAAAATGGTACTAGCTGCTCCTCGCTTGGCACTCAGATTTACGGGGTAGAGCTAGGACTGGTCGATCCAGTGTCAGGATAATGTGACTGGGTGTGGTATCATGTAAAGTGTCTGGGACATGATACTTCAGTGAGGCAGCACTATAAACGTGAGCAGCCAGACACCATCGTGATATGACTGAAAAATTGTTGGAAGCGACGTTAAACCCGAATTCACACAAGCAACAACTGCTCGCTATAATAATGTAGTTTGTTTTGGCGGGAAAACATTCACGGGCTGCTTTAACTGCACATGCTAATATGACGCACTGCAATAAAATTGCGGAACATCATGAGACGTCGCCTGGGAAAAGGCTATGTCACTTAAAAACAGTTAGCTGAACAACGAGAGATCTTTAAAATAGTGCGGTCTGTTTTAGCTCAGCGTGGCCCATATATTTATTTCGTCAAGCCCCGATTGGCGGGGGCCGTAATCCGAGTCTGTGCCGGTCGCTAAACGACCAGCGAAGACGCAGGTCATTCTGCACAGATGAAATGACACCTCAAGTCCACGATGGCGCTGATCAGACTGCGCAGATGCGTACATGTGATATCGCCCAATTTCGTCGGGGTATTCTGACTTAGAACCCCATCTTCCGGTCTCCCGCCCGACGGCCCTTATCTCCCGACACATCACGTGAACACGTCCGTGATATGAATACCCCCTAATCCCCACTTTATATATAGACGACTGGTCCAAAACATAGGTTGTGGGTACTCGTTAGAACCGCCTTAGTGAGTCGGTTCTAACGAGCATAAACAACCTATGTTTGCAGTGTTAATAAGAAAAATATCACAGATTTTTATCAAAAAGTATCAAATTTGGAGATGTGAAAAATGCAATGTGTCTCAGGGGTGTGTTACGGTATGAAAACAATTTCTACAGTCGACCAGCAGTAACCGTTAGCTAACCTTTATCATGTTTAACCCTTTTTTGCCAAATGGAATCTTCCTCCTTATAAAGTTTCAAAATTTAGGGGTGTCAGGTTGTGTTTTTGTGAAAATTCATTTAGTAATTGGTTGAACATTTAGCAAACAGTGGAGGCCCTGATCAGACGCCGCGTTCTGTGGCATCTGGTCTGGGCCTGCACTGTTTGCCAACTACCCGTTTGGGGTTTTTCGGTATTAAATGGGTTAATGAACTGTTTAGTGTCATAAATTTCAGTTGTATTGATTGCACAGTAGGTGAATGAATACCCCCAATAGGCAATGATGATCCAGATCAGACGACACAGAACGTGGCATCTGTCCGAGTCTACACTGTTTGCTGAACATACCTACAATTTTTGTAAAACTTACTATACATAAAACAAACCTGAAACCCCTATAATTGGAAAGGGCCGATTCCAAACTCATTAGGTGGAATATTCCATTGTCATAGTTGGGTCAATGCTGCAACCGATTGCGAATCGGGAATCAGTCTTTTATTCACTTATTTATTTTCTGTCGTTTGGGGAGATTCTGGGCAAGACAGAACTAAGATCAGACTTTTCCATTCTGTGAATATCATCAGTAGCTTTATTGCACAACGTCCAGTACTACAGTAAATTTCCTACATTAAGACCACGTGGTCTGAATGGTTTTTAAGACCGCTTTTGAACAGTCCCAAAGGTGGTCCCTGACCAGAGGGCATTGTGGGCAGGAAATTGGAAGAAAGAATTACTGCACCCTTCCAAATAAGCTTTTTAAGTAGAATTAGGTTGCAGGTACTCATTAAAACCGCCTCGCCGAGGCTGTTCTAACAAATATCTACAATATATGGTTTATGATTTTTTATCATTTTTTTTTTTTATTTTTGATGGTAATTTTCAATATATTTGCATCGGCATGCTATTTCCTAAAACAGGACCGTATTCGAGAAGTCGTCAAGCTTAACCGTAACCGCTGACCCATGAGATTTCCCGTTATTAATACATTATGAAGTTGCTAAGAGAAAACTTGCTGGCGCATATTAATCGGAATCTATTCCCAGTGTAGATGCGGTCTGAGTCTGTGTTGGTCGAGTTTGCTGGAATGATGCGAACAGACGAGTCTCAGATCCGACTGCGCTGCCGCAGATGCGCCGCGAACAGAAGAGGCTCTGATCAGACTGTGCTGCCGCTGATGCGCCGCGAACAGAGGAGGCTCTGATCAGACTGCATTGCCACAGATGCGCCGCAAACAACCGATGTTCAGATCAGACTGTGCTGCCGCTGATGCGCCGCGAACAGCCAAGGCTAAGATCAAACCGCAAGGTGTTGGATCGTGTGTGCTGGTAGTGCCATTTAAGATTGATGCGAACAGCCGTCTCTCAGATCAGACTGCGCGGTCACAGATGTGGCGCGAACAGCCGATACTCAGATAAGACTTCACTACCGCAGATGCGGCGCGATCAGCCATGGCTAAGATCATGCTGCACTGATGCGGCCTGAGTCATGCTGGAAGCCCCATTTAAGATTAGTGGGAATAGCCAAGATTCAGATCAGACTCCGTGCTGCTGCAGATGCGGCGCAAACAGCCAAGGCTCAGATCAGACTGCGCAGATGTGGCCGAACAACCAAGTCCCATCAGACTGCGCAGTGTGGCCCGAACAGCCAAGGCTTAGATCAATCTGCGCAGATGCGATTAGAGTCTGTGCTGGTGGTGTATGCTGTGTAAGTTCCATTTTTGATTGGCGCGGCTCGATATCGGCAATATGAGGTAGTTAAACCACTCCACGCGTGGCGAGTGACACAATGGGGATTCCCCCAATAACATGATTAAAGGACGCGCTCAATAATTTAAATACACAACATTTGAGCCCAAACGAAAGATATGGTTGATTTTAGGGAGGACATTATAAAAGGGCATTTTACGGGGTGGACTCGGCGCCTTCGAAAAATGGCCTGCACTGATAATCTTTGAAGTCACCTTATCCATTATTGAGACAGTGGCAAATAGTTTAGACCCAGATCAGACGCCTCGGAATGCTGTGTCTGATCTGAGTCAACACTGTTTGCGTAAATTATGTACATTTCTTTTTTATAAAACTTAACAAAATCAAAACAAACCTAACATGCCTATAACTCGAAATGGACCACTCCAAACTTATGTTCATTGTCAGATATGGTTTACGATTATCAGACTGTCTTCGCAACGGGACTCAGGCCAGTATAACTTCTGTTGGCTGGTCTTCACATCAGAAGGCACCGTCACCAATGTGACTAAAGCGATTATAACATAGTACGGATCGGTAATTACACAGCGAAATTCAGTGTTCGAAATTTTAGAAATTGCTGTCTTATAAAAAATGCCACTGTTCGAGATTTTAAAGGTATTTTGGAAATTATTTTTGTCAATAATTTTTGGTGTCCGAATTTTTAGGGTGTTCGAAATTATAGGAGAATTACCGTAGTATGTAATTTGGAATGGTGATACTCACATGATGCACTGTAATAAAAGTGTAGGAGAATGTACTTTTATCATTTACTTGGTTTGGATAAGGCAAAATTCAGTCCATTAAAGCTTTAATACCAGATGGCTCCTGTCATTCCAAACTGTATCACACAAAATTAAGGTTTTTCCTCAATGGGCATTATTAACTTTAACCCTTATCCCACTGGACAAAACAACCCCTATCTTTGCAAGTAGTGTAGATCCAGATCAGATGGCTTCTCAGAGAAGCCATGATCTGAACTGGATCAACACTGTTTGTCATACAGTTTGTGAATTGAACAGATACATTATATCAAGTAATCAACCTTATTTATAGAGGGTAACACATTTAGTACTAGTACTAATCTTCCATGTGGCCCTCTTTTCCTGGGTAGGAACCAGTACTAAGCAATGTGGATAAAGTCCCTTGCTCAAAGAAACAACACAACAACACTTGGCGCTTGCGGGATCGAACCGGCTACCTCTCGATCTCAGATCCGATACTTTACCACTGCATACTAAATTGTCTTTTCATGTCAGTTTACTGCATAGTAAGCCTGGTAATTCAATTGGTTGATAATCAAAAATGGGTGTGGCTAAATCAGTTTATTCAGCAGGATACAGTTTAAAAATCACTGCACTTGTCTTCGTTATGGTATGATGATACCAAAATTTTTCTGAAGTGGCAAGAAAGAAATCTTTAGGCAAAAGAAACATTAAATACTTGTAGTAATTTTCTGGTCCTTTAAATTAAAATCATACTTTTCTGATGGTTTTATCATTTTATGCGTACAATAAATATATGAAGATCATGATGTGTTTTTCATTTTCGTCAGAATTATCATCCCTCAACCTATACTGGACCTCTGGCAAGGCCTCGGTCTGAAATTGGTGTTTCGGGGTCAATAGTTTGGATGATCCAAAAAACTTACATATTGACCTCTTTATCCGAATCTTTGTTATATTAATATTTGTAGAACAAGTCCTCATGGTAGTTCAGTTTTTAGTGGTGTGTGAGTGTGTGGGTGATGATGCAAGCAATGCTGGCTGCTGCTTTAGTGTAAATTGACTTTTCATGTAAGTTTTCTGCATAGTAGCATAGCAACAGATAAGGTAAGTATTTTGTGATAATTGAAGGATAGTTTTTGTCAGTTCTCCAAAAAACCTATGTTGTGGGTATTCATTAGAACTGCCTCACTGAGGCAGTTCTAATGAGTACCCACAACATAGGTTTATATGGAGAAATAAGGTAAACAATCCTTCAATTATCACAAAATACCTTATCTATTGCTACATGTATGCTGTAGGCCAGTGTAACAGTTTCCATTACCCCCTTTATATTTTTTGTTTATCCAGGAAGCCACTTTAGAAGCTAACCAGGAGAGAATGGACTTCCAGCGTGCCAGAATAACCGAGGTTAACCAACATCTGAAGATGGTTATAGAGTCAACAGACAAGGTATTGCATCACGTTAACTAGTCTCTGTAATGAATACTCCATAAACCCCACTTTATAGAGAAAACTGGGGTTAACCAATTTGGTACCGAAAACTCCAAAAGGGGTAGGTGGCAAACAGTGCAGACCCAGGTCAGACGCAGCAGAATGCGGCGTCTGATCAGGGCCACCACTGTTTGCTAAAAGTTATGTTATTTTCCAATTAAATTTTGAAGAAAACACTACCTGACACCCCTAAATTTTGAAATGAACTCCTGCTATATATAAGGAGGAAGATTCCATTTGGTACAAAAGGGGTTAATAGGGTATGCATTATTTTCTATTTCTATTCCAAGACAATATGTTGTGGAGATTTGATAGAACCGATTCAATGAGGCAGTTCTAACGATCACCCACAAACTATGTTCAGAGCAGATAATTAAAATTATAAGAAAAATATCATACTTTTTTATCAAAAAGTTTTTATCTCCCAAATCGAAAGTGAGATTGAGCTGAAACTTTATGGGTGGCATTTGGGCCACATGGAGATTCAGCATTGCTTAAGTCGTTCCAATACAGTATCCAAGATGAGTGCCATGATGACCATCTTGAAACTCTTTAAATGCCATTCGTCTCATGAACTGAAAGGTTGAACTGAAACTCCATGGGAGGCATCAGGGTGACATGGAATTAAGAACTGCTAAAATGAATCATGGCGGCCATCTTGAAAATCTTCAAACCACATCTGCTCAGGAATGGTAAATCGGATTGAGCCAGAACTTCTTGGGAGACATTGAGGTGCATGTCAATTCAGAGCTGCTAAGATTGTTGCATTTAGATATCCAAGTTGGCCACCACAGGGGGATTCTTGTTCCTCAATTTTATTACATATATCTAATTATCATACCCCACCACACGATAGTGGTGGGGTATCATGATATACCTTAGTGTGTCAGTCTGTCCATCCGTCTGTCCCTTCATTCGTCCACACGCACCATTTCCGATCGATAACTTCACTGATATATAGGCCACCATAAGAAGCAGGTTTTGGTTGTTAATAGGCAAAATGCGTTAACATTTGACAGAGTTATGGCGGTTAAGAATTTCCATTTATTGGCTTTTGGACTCTTTTTCCTTTATTTTATGGAATAAATGAATGAATACATTGGTATTGGTAATGTGTGGTTAGGAAAGTGCTCATGTGCTAAATATATGTAGTTCCTTTACTATATCGACTGCCTTAATGAAATTTTACAGATAAATGCAACACTAAAGTACCAATTTGTATTATGGCCAAGGCTATAACCATATTGGCTTGCAGTGGTTGGGGTATCTTGCAGTGTTAGCATGCTTTTATATCTGATCATTTTATGTTCATAGCTACAGTCTAACTTCAATGGCCCAAACCCATTAGGACCATAAAAATTTGTTCGAGATAGTGGTTCAAGGTAAATTAGGGGGAAAAAACCTTAAAAAATAGATGGGTATCTGAAGCTATGGGAAGAAATCTCAAGGGACTCAAGAGGGAGTTTGAATTACCATATTTACCGTAAGTATTCAGACACCCAATCTCCTTATCATACTTGTTCTAAAATTTGAGCAAGTACAATTTACTACCCGATATAATGTCTAAGAATAGCGGGATGAGTGGCAAACAGTGTAGGCCCTGATGAGATGCTGCATTCTGCAGCATCTCATCTGGGTCTACTCTGTTTGCTAAGCCTGTCTGTCTGAATAAATACAGTAAATACGGTAGCCATGGTGAATGACCCATGTGTGTTTGAGTCATCGAGATGTCACTGTATATATATGTAACACATTTGTTTATTTTTCAGAAGTTTCCTGCTCATATGAATCTTGCCGTCAGAAATGATATATTTTCAACAGAAAATTCTATACAGAGGGTAAAAGACCAGAATAAGCTTTTAACAAAGGTATATTATGCACATGTACTTCTGTTTATAAAAATATCTAAAAACCAAGCCACTTCATATAAACCTATTGAAATGCTGTTGATTGTAGAACTGAAGAAATAACAGTTACAAGATGATTCCAAAGAATGTATGCGTACAAAAATGTATAGACCAGGGCTCCAGGAACTGAAGAATCCAAATCGGTCCAGCCAGATTACGCCAAAAAATTACGGAAATTGCAGAACCAGTTTCGGTAATTTCCGTAAACGTCATTGGTTTCTATTGAGTAGTGATTTGCAATTTCAAAATGTGTTATTAGCGTACTGAATGACATTCCAATATTACTCTTACACTTGTTCAATGAATATGAACAGACCTCTGTGGCCTAGTGGATAAGAGCGCTGACTCTTAATCATTAGGTCTCTCACTGCTGTGGGTTCGAGCCTCACTCGGGTCATATGTGAGACGCCAAGTTCTGCAACGGATGGTCACATGGTTTTTCTCCGAGTACTCCGGTTTTCGACCACCTCTAATTAACCATCGGCTCGATATGAGTGAAATAATCTTGAAAGGGCCGTAAAACCAAAAATAAAAAAAAGAAATCAACGAATATGAACATCAGTATCTTGATTATAAACAGCAACTAGTGTTTTGAGTAAAAACTAGAGCGCGCAGTCGATGGCAAGCCATCGCAAATCCCCACGTTTTCTCCACAGTAGGTCAAAATTTGACCTTTTGACCCCTCCCCAGGGCCCCTGGGGGCGGGGACAAAAAAAAATGTGCTCTTGCGCAAGCCATACATGTAAGCAACTTGCATACCAAATTTGGTTTAATTCCGGCTAGCGGTTTAGGAGGAGATAGCCGGACAGACAGACGGACAGACAGACGGACGGACGGAGGCGATAACTATCCCCACTTTTTCGTTGAAAAACGTGGGGATAATTATTGCTCACATCGTTCAAACATGCCAGATTTCATCTACTTTCATTTTCCCAATAACCGGGTTACTCAATAACGGGAAACAACCAGCGAGGTGGAGTCAAAGACCAGTTCGTTGGTCACTACATTTGTTTTTCTTTATTGCTCACATCATTTAGAGACACCAGATTTCATCTACTTTCATTTTCCCAATATCCGGGTTACTCAGTAATGGGAAAAAGACCAGTTCATTGGTCACTACATTTTATTCTTTCTAAAACCTAAATTATTTCTCCTATTTCACTATTACATAAATCTACTATCCGTATCCTGATACAAATTGCCTAAATTGCTTTGTTTTCAAATGGCGACCGATATTGCAGCCACGTGGTCGGAAAATGACGTCTTACTTTTAATATACAATACACATTAATTCAGTCAAGGACGAAATACACACTTGTTTTATGTCATTAATTTTAATGGAGCATAGTTCTGAAAAAAAAATCGTTTTGAACTGGTAAAAAAATTTGCAAAACATTTCTTTACTCTCGAACCAAAACGTGTCAGAACTAGAGTCATTGAAAATCTTATATGGCCGAAATATAAATACATAATATTTCACGATTACACAAGTCTACTACCTGTATCCTAAAACAAATCGCTTTGTCTACAAATGGCGACCGATATTGAAGCCACTTGATCAGAAAATGACGTCATATGGTTTCATTTTAATTCATTCAAGGGCGTAATACAAACGTGTTTTATGTTATTGGTTTCAATGGAGCATATTTCTTAAATGAAAATATCGTTTAGAATGGGTACAAAAAAAAAAAAAACGGCATTTTTTCTCGAAGGCTTAACACGCAATGTTCAGACTTGACAGGTGTGGATTGAAAATTGCGCCTTGTGAAAAAACAATTTTATATTCAAATACTGGTTCTATAGTTGATGATAAATAAATGACTTGTGTAAACAAACTGGCATATGTCCTGCATTGGTTGACCTGATTTTCTCACCCTGTCACATTGTTTGGCAGCTTACCGATTATGCCTGAGGCCAGTCTTCACAGTTTAATAATTTTGACACATGGGTCAAATTTCGCTGCAATAAGATCAAAGAACCCGACATGGACTTATCTGATTTTCACCTAGTTAGATAATGAACTGGTCTAACACCTTGTGCTCTAGATATTTTTTGGTTGGATTATCAGTGGCAATAGGTCTGACAGCTTGTTTTTTGAACCGATTTTTAGCTTGGCTGTTTTCGAAGAAAACGACAAGGTATTGTCATAGCTCTGGCGTCGTCTGCGTTGTCGTCGTGCAAAAACTTGGACATTTTGTAATATCTCTGTCATTACTGAACATAGTTACTTGAATTTCGTACTGCTTGTTCATTATGAAAAGGGGAACTCATACCAATAGGTGAGGTAACCCTCAAAATATTTTTGGCACAGTTATGCCCCTTTTTCGACTTGGAATTTTGCAAAACTTGGACATTTTATAATATCTCTGTCATTAGTGAACATATTTACTTGAAACTCGGACTGCTTGATCATTATGAAAAGGGGAAATCATACCAATAGGTGAGGTAACCCTCAAAATATTTATGGCATAGTTATGCCCCTTTTTCGACTTGGAATTTTGCAAAAACTTGGACATTTTGTAATATCTCTGTCATTTCTGAACATATTTACTTGAAACTCGGACTAGTTGTTCATTATGAAAAGGGGAACTCATACCAATAGGTGAGGTAACCCTAAAAATATTTTTTGCACAGTTATGCCCCTTTTTCGACTTAGAATTTTTGTTTAACTAAAAGAAACTGCAGCCGAGCGTTGGCACCCGCATGTGGTGCTCTTATTTAAAAATGTTACTGAATTATGGACTGATTTTTTAATCAACTTCTGAAGTCAAAATTGGTTCAGGGAACCCAAAAGCGGTCCGGAACCGACAAACAGACATTTTCTCGAGCCCTGTTTTGTATGATGATAGTTTCTTTTCAAAGGTTTAATCAGCAGTACCGCAGCCTATGCCAATGACCTCAAGGAAACTTTTCCAGGCGAGTTATGCTGTCCAGTGACAGGTGTTATTATAATATGAGTTTTTTTTTGGTAGGTGGTCCATAGGTGGGGGCATCTGTGTTATATTGACACATTTCTAGTTATTTATCTGCAATCTAGATAGTATCTAATCATCAAGCTGTTACTGAAGGTGTCAAAAATGAATGAAACACAAAGACCCAATTTGGAACTTCTTCACTATTTTGGAAGACAACTGAAAAAAACAAACCCAAAACACTGTAAGGTGCAAAGACTGTAATATTGAAGTTAGTGCTGTCATAGATTAAAATGCCTAGGGCTAAAAAAGCCAGAAAATAATGCTAAGAGGCCACTGGAAGAAATATCTGAACCTGAAACACTATCAAATGATCAGCTTCCACCAAAGAGACCAAAATTTCAACAGACTAGTTTCAGAAGCTTTGGCTTTGAACACAAAAAATATTCAATTCACCACTCCATATTTCAATCGACCAGTATTGACCATTCTGGGAGTATTGACCAGGGCAGTTTTAACCGGTTAAAACCACCCCTGGTTTTGACCACCCAACCTTGCTTTTTGCAAGTTTTTGGTTTGTCGCAGCTATTCTTAATCAGAACATTTTCATTTGGCTTGCCAAAACTTCCTTTAGATTCCCAGTAGTAATAGCATAAAGATGTTATAGTATAGTAAGAAATTTCCAGCTCATCATATACAGCCAGCCTCTGTCCGGGCTTGGAGAAATAGATGGGCTGCGTGGTGGTTCCACGCAGAACTATAACTGACCCCACATGAGTACTGGTAAACTGCTTAGGTATGAGCCTGCCCAGGCAAGGACTGTCCTTGCATGTAAACGGTATTGGTTTCATTGGGTGGCAGGGTTTGAGATGTCATTTCACCACGATGTTGGGTAAAAGTCACACACAATTGGAAGCAATGTCTCCAAAATGACCTAAATATTGTTGATGGGGCTGTTAAACATAAGTTCAAACAAAAACAAACTAGAATACTGTCGATGGCGCAATCGCAAATCCCAATGCTTTCTACAGAGGGGCCAAGTACCGAAAACCCCTCACCCTGGGCCCTAATTTGACCCCAGGGTCAAAATATTACCTGTATTATATTCTACTAATCATGCCCTTCAATTTAATATGCCACATGACTATGTTCCAAAAAACTTAAATTTTGACCCTTTGACATCTCCCCCAGGGCCCCAATCTGACCCCAGGGTCAAAATTTTACTTGCATTGTATTCTACTAATCACCCCCTTCAATTTGATGTTCCATATGACTATATTCGGTAAAATTTGAATTTTGTCCCCCTGACCACCCCCCCCCCCTCCCACCCACCCCACCCCCAAGTCCGACCCCTTGGGCATGACCCAGGGGTCGCAGCCAAAATCACGTTCAATATGTGTTACATATATCAGTAATCATTACTTATGCAAAGTTTGGTTTCAAAATCTATAAAATTGACTTTGAAATTGAATTTAATTGATGTTTGACTTTTTGACCCCTCCCCAAGGTCCCTGGGGGCGGGGCCAAAAATTAATGTGACGTTGCAGGCCTCATCATGTAAGGAAGCTGTGTACCAAATTAGGTTACATTCCGTCCAGTGGTTAAGGAGGAGATAGCGTGACGGACAGACGGACGGAGGCGTTCACAATATCCCTGAACGCTTTTTTTAAAAGCGTGGGGATAACAAATAGCTGGCCTCTATAGCTTAGTCAGATGCAGGTCTGATTGATTATCAGGAGGTCATGGGTTCAAACCCTGCAAGTCAGCAATATTCTTTTGTCGAGATTGATAATGAAATCTTTTCAGTGGTTATTCTCTCCCTTCGCATATTCAAGCAGGGCACTTGCCAGTTTCTGGTGATAGAATGTGCACTTCACTGGTTAACCGCTTATGTATTAGCCTGCCCAGTAAACTGATTGGCTGGACCTGACCTGAATAGTGTTGACTGGGTCGCTAAACCCCAAAACTGCAAACCAGTATTATATACAGAGTCATAGGATGCATGTGGTAATGTAGTTTTCAATCAAAGTTGCACCACAACCTCTTTATAGCACAGTTGTTGGAAATTTTATTTATCAAAAATATTTGACAAATTTGGACTACTGAATGATACAATTTTAACATTACGTTTAAAAGTGCTAATGCATTTGTTAGCTCCAAACAACTGAGGTCAGTTGTTCAAATTTAACTATGTCATTAGTTAATGTATTTATAATTGTGATCATTTCATATGGCAAATATGCTAATATTGTTGCTGAAAAAATGAGAACAGCTTTTGCAAATGCATAAGCTGTTCCCATTTTTTTCTGCAAAAATAACGCAATATCAAATATTGTACTTGCTAGATTGGTTAACAATTTTACCACTAACTCGCTCGTTAAGCTAATGATGCTTTGAACAACTGGCCCCTGGACCCTAAATGATGGACATTTGTAATTTTTTAGGAAGTGGGTGATAAGAGTGAGAAGATCACACAGTTAGAGAAAGAGAAAGCTACCCTGATCAGAGAACTGTTTGAGGCAAGAACAAAACACAAGTCAAGCTATGATGACACCACTTTCATGTAGGCAAATATTTGAGCCCCAACACTGGCAGTCAGCAGAAGTTTGGATCATCCTGTGCAGTTTTCAAGCTATAATGACACCACTTGCATGTAGGCAAATATTTGAGCCCCAACATTTGCCGTCAGCAAAGGTTTCGATCATCCTGTGCAGTTTTCAAGCTATAATGACACCACTTTCATGTAGGCAAATATTTGAGCCCAAACATGGGCTGTCAGCCGACGTTTGGGTCATCCTGTGTAGTTTTCAAGCTATGATGACACCACTTGCATGTAGGCAAATATTTGAGCCCAAACATGGGCTGTCAGCCGACGTTTGGGTCATCCTGTGCAGTTTTCAAGCTATGATGCTACCACTTGCATGTAGGCAAATATTTGAGCCCCTATGTTGGCAGTCAGCAGAGGTTTGGCACTTCCTGTGCAGTTTTCAAGCTATGATGACACCTTTTGCATGAAGACAGAATGTCGCATGATGAAATGTGCTTTATCACATAACGTTACTGTTATTTAGTGGATAAGGTCATGTAGTAGAAGTGATATACACCTGTGGACACAAATCTGTTCAAACTTTGATGGGCTTCATTTTATTTTGATTTGATGTTTCATTCAATATTTCCTTACATCCTGTCAGTCGACTGCAAGCAAGGAATACATTCAAAACCCAGTGTTGTACATTTCGTTGAAGACTCCTGCACTGTCCAATCAGAATACATCTCAAATGTCAATCAGACCTAAAATGGACCTGCTGAGTGCAGGGTCCAGTTGTTAAAAAATAATGATGTCGTTAGTTAACATTGTTCAAACATTCATCATTAAATATTGGCTGATCTAGACTTCAAAGGCAGAGTAGTTCATATTCTGACCGATTGTCAACCAGCTATTAAGACTGCTTTCAGTACTGAAATGCCAACTAACAAGATTGAAACAGTTCTCAGCATCAAGGAGAGTTTAGCAAAGGTAAGGTGTAGGGAGAATATTGTGAAAGTTCATTGGGTGCCCGGACACAAAGATATTGAGGGGAATGAGTTGGCAGATCAACAAGCAAAGGCGGCAGCATCAGAGATGATTAAAAATAATGAGGTAAAACCGACCCTGGACAAGAAAGAAGCCGTACGGGAGTGTAAATCACAGGGAAGGGAAAAATGGGAAAGAAGGTACAAGTGCTCAGACAAAGTGAATGTATTGCAGGATATAATTGGGGAAGTGGGAAAAAGGATCTGTCATGGAGATAGGGACAGAAGGACTTTCTCTGCAGTAAATCAGGTGCTGTGTGGACATTCAATCTTAAATGATCACCAGGCAAAAATTAACAAAGATCAGTCAAGTTTGTGCGAGACATGCAACATGAAAGAGAATGTGGATCATTTTCTTTTTCACTGTCAGAGATTTAAATCAGAAAGGGATACTTTAGAGTATAATGTAGAAGAGATTCTGGCCAGGGAGGAGGTGAAATTGGTAACAGACATTAACTTGAAAGTGTTGACAGGCATGATTGAAGACATTAGTAAGCAAGGAAGGAAGGAACTGACAGATGCACTGATGGAATACATCAGGAGCACTAAAAGATTTTGAAGGTCATTGTATTATGAGCATCATGTGTTTTTCACATAGGGAAATGCACAAGTGACTTACTTAAGTACCATGAGTTTATAGGCAGCGAAAAAATGCCTTATAGATATACAACAACAACAACTTAAATATGGCATATTCACAAATATATTTGTTCAAAAATGTGAGCAGCAAAAGCTACTCAACTTTTTTCAGGAAAATACCAGAGTATTAGATATTGTAGTTGCAAGAACAGTTAACAATTTGACCACTGATATGAGCTTGTTGGGCTAATGATGCTTTTACCAACTTTGCTCGGATGTTTTTATTTGTTCTTTTAATGCTGCTGATATAAAAATAGCTCACACTTCCTGTGATACAAATAGAAATAACATTCCAGCAATCAAAAGCAAAATAGTATTTAGCGAGAAATCTATATGAAAAAATTCTTTATATTAAAAAATCAGGGCCTGAAATATCTAATGCCCAGTTGGCTGGAACAAATCCAAAATGTGACTGGGCAAGTGATTTTTGTCATGCCTGCTTTTAGCATGGCGCGATTAAGAGTCCAGTTTTCCGTCCTTTTGATAGTTCATTCGGTTGTCAAACCGTCAATATTTGTGACTACCCTAACGTTCACCCAAATGGCCAAGTTTATACCTTTGGCAGAGTTCTTGTTTATTATACCCCTGGCCTACGAAGTATGCTATGGGGGTATAATGTTTTCGTCCTGCCGTTCGTCCATTCGCACCAACAAATGTATAGTTAGGTGGCTATGTAAATGGACAGAATCAATGTAAGTCTATGGGATTTATTCCGTTAGACACCGAAAATACTTCTTTTCAGTGGCTAAAAGTAGCCACTTAAGTATCAATCCTGCCAAAAATAGCCACAAAAGTATACATCCGTGAGAACGTCCGTCCGTCTGTCTGGGCGAACATGTCAGGTTAGGGGCTAGTGTCCGTATTGGAAAACAATAGAAAATGATTGGTAAATAATAGATTTATTCCATAAATAAAAGGTTTAGGAGGTTAGCCCCTAAACCAAACAAAAGAAAATAACAAAAGAAATAGCCCTTAAACCGACATGTTGGAACGTCCGTCTGTCTGTCTGTCCGTCCGTCCGTTAACATTTTGGTTAAAGTTTTGCGTCAAAGTTGTCAAACAGATTGTATCTTCTGAGCCCTTTGGTAGATTTAGCTGATACTTACACTGAAGTTACATACAGGTCTAAAAATTACATTTACGCATGTCCCACCCCCCACAGTGACCTTGAGGTCAAGGTCACAGACTTAGAAATTTTACATTTGGTTAAAGTTTTGCGTCAAAGTTTCTAAGAGATTGTATCTTCTGCACCCTTTGATAGATTTAGTTGATACTTACACTGAAGATACATACTGATCTAAAGATTTCATTGATGCATATCTCACCCCCCACAGTGACCTTGAGGTCAAGGTCACAGACTGAGAAATTTTACATTTGGTTAAAGTTTTATGACACAGTTTATAGATGCCTGTATGTTCTTAACTCTAAGACAAATTCAGTTGATACTTGCATCAGTGTACCAGTCCAAACATTTCGTGAAGTATATCCCTTCCCCCACCCACGGTGACCCTGACCTCAAGGTCAACGACTTAGAAATTTTACATTTGGTTCAAGTTTTATGACAAAGTTTATAGATGCCTGTATGTTCTAAACTCTAAGACAAATTCAATTTATGCTTGCATCAAAGTTGCATACTTGTCCAAAGATTCCATTGATGCATACCCCACCCTGCTGCTTCAGTAACATTGATACCCCCACCACTTCAGTAACTTTGATGCCCTCACTCCCTTGGTCCATTTAGAAATTTTATGTTTGCTTTAGCTTTTACAAGCTTATTTATAGATTCTTATAGCTTCTTGAAATCTTCATTCATATTACATACAAGCTCAAAAGATATATCAGAGTATGGCGCTGGCTGGGGGTATACGTGACCCACTGGTCACTTTCTCTAGTTTCACATGCCCCTAAAAGTTTATAAAATATGTAGGGAATATTGTAAAGAAGAGCCATTTTGCAGATGCTGTATACTCTCTGGCAAGTGGCTGAAACTTGGATTTGTCAGGTCCTGAAAAATGCACCACATCATCTTTATTACACTATACACCATCTTTAAGCCATGTTATATCCAAAACCATGTTGTATTGTACAGTGTTATAACAAGAAGCCTCCTTGGTGTTGTGGTTATGCTACTCGCCTTGTAAACCAGGGTCGCAGGATCGATCCCGGGCTTCTCCAGACTTTCGGATGAGTCTTTAAACCGTAGTATCTCAGTATGACCTTAGCTGTTCGTGAGACGTAAAACTCAAACACTGAAACAGTGTTATAATGAAATGTATGCATTCTATGCAATTTGAAATTAATGAACATTCCAGTAATCAACAATATATCAGTATTTGACATGAGTCCTTTATACCAACATTCTTATTAAAACCATTCTCAAAATACAGCAGATTTTCGAGACCCGAATATCCTTTGAACCATGTAAACTTGTTTGAGATTGGGAGGTTAACACTTGTCCTGGGCAGGCGTATACCAGTGGTTAACTAGTACTGTGCATGTACTTTCACCAGAAGCTGACAACTACCCTTCTTGAATCAGCAGAAGGGATAGAATGACTCTTGATCAATCTCCTCTTTCTAGGGTTTATTTTCACGATTAACCCTTATCCTGCTGAATAAATTAATTTGGCCATACCCATTTCTGACTATTCACCAATTAAATTACTTGATACAAAGTATTCATTCAGTTCTCAAACTGCATGACAAAAAGTGTAAATCCTGATCAGATGATCTGGATCTACACTGTTTGTTGTGTGCAATGGGATAAGGGTTAAATGACATGTCTAAGCACAGTGTTTTTGGTGAATATGATATGCTAATATTACGTGATGGCTTAAGGTGAGTGAGGGGTCAAATAAAAATACATATATAAATGAACACCTCTTTTGCAGTTGGTTATAGCTTTACATAATCTGTCATACATTGAAACTTCAGTGAGTCAAACATGGATGGCTTGTTGAGCATGGCTTAGTCTTAACTCATTCTCGAGTACCTAGGAAAATTCTTCCCAAAACCCCATATATGAAATAGTCTGACAGGCATACATTTTTGGAGATTTTATTATTTGATCTTATTATGTCCCACCCCACCCCCCATCAAAAGGGAGGAGGACATATTGTTTTTGGTACAGGTCCCATCGGCATACATGTAGGCAAATGCGTCGGCGATACACTTTCTTGTGTGCAAGGTATCTCATGAACTACTGTGGGGGATTTTAATCAAATTTGCATGGATACAACATTGGGACAGGATGAAGAACTGATTAGGTTTTGGTGACCTTGACCTTATTTTCAAGGTCACAGTCTTGCTTAATAGGTCAAATTTAGGTTGTGTGCAGTATATCCCATGACCTACTGGGTGGATTTAATCAAGTTTGTTTGGATATAACATTTGGTCAGGATGAAGAACTCATTAGGTTTTGGTGACCTTGACCTTATTTTCAAGGTCAAAGCAATGCTGTTTAATTAAGCTTGTTTTAAAAAGGGTATGTCACCTTTTCCATCAGGGCTTGAAGAAATAGATGGGCTGTATGATACTTCCACAGAGCTGAAACCAACCACACACGAGTACTGGTAAACCCCTTAGAGGAGGCAAAGTGGTGCGAGTCTGACTGTCAATACTTATAAACCCTATTGGTTTCATTGGGCGATAGGGCTTGAGAAGTCATTTCATCTCAATGCCGGGTAAAAGTCCCACAAAATTGGAAGCAATGTGTCCAGAATGACCTATACAGTGTTGATGGGGACGTTAAACCTCAAATCAAACAAACAAATAAAGGGGTATGTAGTGGGGGGACATCTGTTTTCTCAGAAAACAGGTCTAGTTTGATCTCAAAAATGTATGTTGTGTGTACTCATTAGAATCGCTAAATGAGTACAGACATCATATATTTATTTTACAAGCCATCAAAAAGCTCAAAATACATGTATCAGACAAATCTTAATGGTCCCAAAGGTGTTCAAGGCATTGAAGTAACCATCAGTGGCTCAAAATACGCATATCAAACAAATTTTAATGGTCCCAATGGTGTTCAAGTCATTGAAGGTCAAAAGTGCCTTATAATTGCTGCTTTTGCAAACCTTGTAATCTGTCAGTGTATCTGGCTGGTGATCACAAGGCCACTGATTCTGACAACTTACTTTAGTTGAGGTTGATCATGATATTTTTATATGGTCATTCTCGCCCTTCTGCTTATTCAAGAAGGGCATCTATAAGTTTCTTGCAAAACAGAATGTGCACTGTAACAGATAAATGCTTATGTATAAGCCTGTCCAGGAAAAGTGGTTAGGTAAACTGACCCGCTTACATGAACTTAATAATAGTTAACTGGACTATTAAACTCCAAACCATCCAAACAGTATTAACTTTTTAATTCTTGGAGCATACCAGGATCTAAAGCTTTTAATGTTTTTCTGAGTGCTTATGCTACTGCAGTTTTTGTCCAGTGCACTTACTTGTCATTTGCATTTATTTTTTAGCAGGCACAAACTAGTATACACAATGTGACACCAGTTCCAAGTGTGTGTCATAATGTTGCATTTGTGACATTGCTTAAAAGCCATGTGTCTAATGGTTTATGGGTGGCTTTAGAAATCGCTTGCAGTATAAAGCATGTATTAGATGTATAGATGTTAAAGTCCAGGTGTCTGAAAATTATGTCCCTTTTATTATTTTAGCCATTGTGACCAACTTACATGGATTTATCATCACATATTCTTGTTTCTTCTTGTCCATGGGTTGGTTTGATCTCTCTGGTCTTTCACTCATTGTAGTACATGTACATGTGTTTATGTTCTATTTTGATAATGCGTACATATGGGACCAGTTGTTCAAAACTAACAATGTCGTTAGTTAACATATCATTAAAACTTTGTTTAATATGGCAGATATGCTAATCTTTTTGCTGAAAAAATATGAGCAGCTTTTGCAAATGCAAAAGCTGCTCACATTTTTTCAGCAAAAATAACGCTATTTTAGATATCATACTTGGGAGAACAGTTAACAATATGACCGCTAATGAGCTAGTTAAGCTAACAATGTTTTGAACAACTGGGCCCTGGAAAGTATAGTATATATATTTTATATGCAATTGCTATCGATTTACAGTGTATATTAAATTAGCATTTACTGTTACTTTATACAAAGAGTCAAAGACTGCAAAGAATGTATACATAATCTCAAGTCCAAAGAGTGTATAATGGGACTATTTTTATATTTTTATCCAGAATATACTGTAAAACATAGCTCTAGATAAGGCCCTTTTTTCATCCAAAAAGTTTTGATATTTTTCTTATTTCTGCACAAAAACAGATGTTGTGGGTACTCATTAGAAGTTCCTCACCGAAAACACATGTTGTGGGTACTCATTAGAAGTGCCTTGGTTTGTTGGTGAGGCACTTCTAATCAGTATCCACAACATGTTTTCATGCAGAAATAAGAAAAATAATATGTGGATACCCCCTCTTATATGAACCTATGTTTAAAAACCTGACTGGGCTGGCCCATATGGAATAGCAAATTTGGCTATGTTTGAAAGCATTTAAAATAACATCAGATCCAACACAGTCCTGACATATGAAAAATTTCTTTTTAAACTGTACAGCTTGAATTGTTTGAGACTATTATGATTCTTACCATCTCTAGCTTTAAGCAGATTTTGATAGTCATAGTCATATATTAAAGGCATTTATTCTTGTAACAGTAGGACACACCGTGTGTTCATAATTGTTTTATTGCCCCTTGTGATATACTGACTATAGCTGATCAAAGGCGGCCCTTAATAGGGTGATTAGTAGCTGTTTCTGTATCCCCTGACTGAGGCACTTAAGGGGATCAATAGTGTACACCAGTCAACAGTTAGTAAATTATTGATTTCTCTGAAGGAGGTCCCTTACCTTACATGGTTACCTTATTGATCTTGTTAGATGTCACTCTGTTTACTGTTCTGGCAAACACAATACCTTAAACAGAGGTATTTTTGCTGAAAAAAGCGAGTAGCTTCTACAGTGCAAAAGCTACTCACTTTTTTTTCAGCAAAAATATTAGTGTATTTGCTGTACATGTATCAAATGATCAGAATTTTGAAATTACAATAACTAAATACATGGTCACTTAGGTGGTTAACCAGTACAGTGCACATTATTTTATTCATGTAGTCATCCTTTCCCTCTTCTTACTTGTCGCTCTTGCTTTTCGTTTCGGTAAGTGCGGTGAGAGAGCAGAGGTAATGAGGGAATGCCTTTACAGAGAACCCTGCTTCCTAATAATTTGCCACTGTAGTGAATTTGTCGCTGTGAAGAATACTAATTAAAGAGTAGTATAATAGGTAATAAAGGACTGTTTCTCTTAATTACCGCAAGAAACATATGTTGTGGACATTTGAGAGTCACCTCGCTGAGGCTATTCTAAAGGGTATCCGCAGCATTTGTTCTTGGAGGGTACAGGATAGATTAATTACAATATTCTTGAATATCTCCATTAATTGTCTTATTTTGAGCAAAGGATTCGTTGCAGTGAAATGGTCGTTGTAACAAGACTGGTCATTATATTGCATGTCGGTATAAAAAGGGCTGACCCACTGACTCAAATTCTTTTACTGTACATGTATATTGAATGTTGTGGTCTGTTCAAAGTGCCCTTGACACGCTGAATCAACATCTTGGCGTTGATTAGGCAATGACTCGGTTTTTCGATACACACCTGCTTGGAGTCATTATCATTATCCATCTATGAAGTATAAATCCATATCAAAGCCCACGAGGAAAAAATGTGAATCACTATCCCCCTATTTTTTTTTTTCTTCGAATACTGCTAAGTCCACAATTTTTGTAAAACCACACAACCTCGTTTTTCTATAGAGATTTAGGTTCCTATTTACGTGTCAAGTGCAGAAATGTTACGCTTCAATGCAGTCTGATCTGATAATTTGTTGAATGGGTTTACAAACCCAGATGATGTTAATTGTTTTAGCCACTCCCATTTTGCTCAGTACTTTTGCTTTGTTTTCACTGAAGCTATAGCAAACTTTTAGATGATTCTGTAGACATGGAAGGAAATTTGAAATAGTGCTACAAAAAAAAAAGAAGAGAAAATACATGTTCTCCCCCGTAATGACACACAGTTCGTAAAGTTGCCTAATTTTGTCTAAATATTCCTGGTCCTCGTAACTGCTAACTAACTTAACGCACATTCGCTATCATGTAGTAATGTGTATTTTCCTCACATGTCATGCTATATGTCTTGAGAGAATAAACATTTTGTCTGTCTGTTTGTCTGTCTGGTTAACCACTTAAGTATAAGCCTGCCCAGGAAGTGTGTTGTTAGGTAAACTGACTGGCTCGATATGACCTAAATAGTATTGACTGGGCTGTTAGACTCCAAACAAACATAACGACTTTTTAACAACTTGGCCCAGATTTTTATGTAGACTGCACATCTCCAAATATGAGTAGTAGATTTCTGTCTTTAACCCTTATCCTGCTGAATATTCAGTTTAGCCACACCCATTTCTGACTTTGAACCAACCAGATTACTTGATGTAATTCATTCCTACAAATTCATAAACTGAATGTCAAACAGTGTAGATCCTGATCAGATGGCTTCTCCAGAAGCCATCTGATCTGGATCTACACTGTTTGCAAAGATAGGGGTTGTTATGAACAGCAGGATAAGAGTTAAAACATGTCTCACTGAATGTTAGATTACCTATGAAAGAGAATAAGGTCTTTGCTGTAAAACAGGCTCAGCTACGTCATTTGAAAGGTAGCATTTTTTACCAGGACATAGTTGTCCAAAATTAACAATTTCATCAAGGTTATCATCATCATCTCATCATCATCATCATCACCATCATCATCATCATCACCATAATCATTGGATTTTTGATTAACATGAAGGTACAGGGCCAACATCCATTAGTTAATGTACAGAGGACCCCCATTATAACGACATTCGTTATAACGGCAAACTCGTTATAACGACAATTTTGATGGGATGAATTCTTAGCTCAAGGTTTAGCCTCGATTCCGAGCGGCTTGGGCTTCCCTCGGGTTGGAAATGCCCAAATCGAATCCATAGTCATGAAAGATCCTTGTAATTTAATACTCCAAGAAACAAATGTTGTACACATCATTTAGAATCGCCTTGATGAGGCGATTCTAACTAATGTCTATAACATTGGTTTCTTGGAGTAATGTTTTGGAAAAGACCTTTTATAACCTATTATAATCCTAACTGGGATTCTTTATATAGGCAAATTCATTATAACGGCACTAAAATAGGGAACAAACTTTGTTGTTATAACACGGGTCCTCTGTATTGATAAAACTTTCGTCTTTTGATATGGCATATATGCTAATATTTTTGCTCAAAAATGTGATCAGCTTTTGCTCTGCAAATGCTACTCATTATTTCATCAAAATATCTTTATTAGATGTTGTGCTTGCTGAACCATTAACATTTTGATCACTTATGTGTTTGTTAGCTAACCGGGCTTTGAACACCTGGGCCCAGTTTGCTTTCAAAGTGATACCATATTTGGCATAAAATTATGTATTCAGACAGACAGGCCTGAGCAAACAGTGCAGACCCGGATGAGATGCTGCAAAATGCGGTGACTCATCAGGGTCCACACTGTTTGCCACTCATCCAGCTATTTTTAGACACAACATGGGGTAGTAAATTGTATTTGTTCAAATTTTAAAGCAAGTTTTGTAAGGAGTTGAGGTGTCTGAATACTTAGGGTAAATATGTTATGTTAAATGCATTTATAAAACTGAATACCGGTGTGTATACTTTCGTAACTTTTGATATTTGTGCTTGTAAATTTAATGTACACTGATATATGTTAATGCAATATAAGAAAGTGTTTCATATGCATGTATCATACTTCGTATATCATACTCATTGTTCTTAAACAAAGATTGACTTTTGCAATAGTACCGGTAAATACATATACCGTAGTGCATTTTTAGCTCACCTGTGAGCTTATACTGTAGCCTTGACCAATAATCGCTTATTCTTTGCAACAAGACTATCTCAGACAATGGCAATCTCAATGCTACTTTGTATAACATTGTTGGTGTGTTTGTGTGTGTGTGTGTGTGGGGGGGGGGGGGGGTGCCTGCGTATATGTTTGAGCCAGGTCAGCACCAAATTCTGGCTGCTATGGCAATGAAAAGTCCCATTGATAAAGGGGATAACGGTATCACACAACTTTTCCCAGCCATTTTTAATTGGAATCTTCTTTATACTTGTTTATAATAACTAACTGAGGTCTGATAAGCCAAAAACTGATGGCATATGCACACAACAAACATTCAGATCAGTTTGTGTATCAACAGTTCAGTCATAGTTTGCCATGTGCTGACTGTATGTTGATCCAACGGTTCTTCATGCTGATAGAAGCCTCCGTGGTGTGGTGGTTATGCTACTCCCCTTGTAAACCAGGGATCGCAAGATCGATCCCAGGCTTCTCCAGACTTTCAGACGAGTCTTTAAACCGAGTTCCAGTCTCCATATGACCTTAGCTGTTGGTGAGACGTAAAACTCAAATACACTTCATGCTGACAGTGAATGCTGTCCTCTGACTTTTTAAATATGAATAGTGTGCAGCCAGCCAATAGAGCCAGGTGCACAAAGTTGCCACATGGTCACCACATGTCTGTGAGCAGCAAAGGTTCTTGCATTTGCTTTACGAGGTCCCCAAGGTAATAAAGCCTCTTTCATGCTCATCTGAGTTGAGCACCTTTTTTTGACATGCGCATTTAACTCTTCTCTAGCTGAATAGTCAGTTTAGCCACACCAATTTCTGACTTTGAATCAATCAGAGAACTTGATGTAATTTATTCCTACAAATTCATACATTGAATGTCAAACAGTGTAGATCCTGATTCAGAAGCCATCTGATCTGGATCTACACTGTTTGCAAAGAAAAGGGTTGTTGTGAAAAGCAGGATAAGAGTTAATAGCACCAGCAGCTAAATTTTTTTCTTGCTCAGATCAGCACGGATTGAGATTTGTCCCGCTGGTTGGCATTTTAATATTTGTGAGCAGTACAAATTACCGTTTCATGCTTGAGCATGAAAAAGAAGTTATAACCTTGGGCATTTTGCTTATGAGATTAACCATCATTGTGTTCATCTAAAGCTAGAAATTTTAGCTACGTTATATCACTATGTGTATGTATTTGAAAGTGTGAAATTTTTTGCATTTAGCTTTACAATTACAGTCTAACCTGTCTACAAAGACCACTCAAGGGAAAGACAAAAAGTGGTCTTTATTCAGAGGGTCAGTTGTGCATCAACTGCTCTACCTCTTTACTTCAAAGCATTTATGCAGATATGTATTTGATGATCCCCTTTACACCTGAATGATTCACTGATTAAACCCCCTAACAGTAACATCATGTCATGTTTTAATAATGATTTTCTGGCTCATTTAAAGATGACCACAAACAATTAATTCAATTAAAACTTTGGTCAATGCTATTCAAAGCACAAAGTGGTCTTTGATCAGGGTAAAAATATGCATTTGGGAATGATTTCGACTGTCCTCTGGTCCTAGTACACAGGTGGTCTCTGTTGACAGGTGCATTATATAGTCTAATTGGATGGGAGGAATTGGAAGTGGCCTTTGTAGCCAGGTGGTCTTTGTTTACAGGTGGTCTCTTGGACAGGTTTGACTGTAGTTAAAGCCGGAATACTTTGACCCACTTTGTACCGTTATTGTCCTCTTATATGAATATGATGGTTTTATTTCTGGATACATGCTAGTATGCTGCTGATGGAGTGGCAAACAGGGCAGACCAAGATCAGACAGCTCCTGAGGAGCCGTCTGATCTTGGTCTACCTTGCTTTCCCTTGTACTCCTGTCGGAATCCTATTGAGAAATCATCACGAAAACATGCCTATACAAATACACTGTAAATTTTACTGGTGTAAAAATGAACAATTTAACCCTTATCTTGCTGAATATTCATATAAGCCACACCCATTTCTGTCTATCAACCAATCAAATTACTTGATGCAATTTATTGCCACAAATTCATAAACTGAATGCCAGTGTAGATCCTGATCAGATGGCTTCTTCAGAAGCCATCTGATCTGGGTCTACACTGTTTGCAAATATAGGGGCTGTCGTAAACAGCAAGATAAGGGTTAAGATGAAAAATTGTGATATGTTTCTTATTTCTGCTCAAAATATAGATTGTGGGTACACGTTAGAACCGCCTCATCGAGGCGGTTCTAAAGGGTACCCACAATCTATATTTTAGAGCAGAAATAAGAAAAATAAGGTTTACCCCTGTAAACCCCAATTATACTATATAAAAGTGGGGTAACCCGGTTCAAGGGGGTCAAAACCATATAGGCATAGTTGTGTGATGTTGCAGCAGTCTTCATAAGTGAAGCATTGCATGGAACAAGAGCTCACGTGATTTAGCTCACCATGCAGTTTGTATAGCATGTGAATATACATGTACATTCCAAGTCAAATATCCTGTGATAAATACACACAATATATTTTATTATACGGAGTGGTGTGAACAATAAATCTTAAAAAGCTGAGTAGTTTGATTTAAATTCTTTATGAAAGCCATTTAAAGCCTTTGGATCTGGGGGGGCTTATAGGATAGACTGTGGTATGTTATCACCGTTGTCGGCATCATCATCATCATCATCAACAGATTTTTTTTTTAATGCGCAGGTACAGGGACAACATCCGCATAAGTGGGCCCCCCTCCAGGTAGCTGGCTTGCTGCATGCGTGGTAGAGTTTACACCAGACCTCCAGGCTTGTCTATCATGAGGATTGGTAGCAGAGAGCTTCCATTCTCTGCAATCTCTTTCTGTCAGCTGCTTCCAGGTCATCTTGGGCCTTTCAGGCCCTCGCTCTCCACCTACCTGTATGTCACAGGCAGTCTTGGCTGCACCGCTGAAACGTTCCACATGTCCCATACCAGCGGAGTCTTCTCGCAGGATGAGGTCCAGGTCCTCAATGCCAAGACGCTCAAGTAGCTCACTGAACCTGATGTCAGTGTCCTGTGGCTTGACATTGCAGATCTGCCTGATCATTGCCCTGTCATTCCGCTGAAGACGTTGGAGGTTTGGCTTTGTCAATGGCCATGTCTCACTGGCATGGAGCATTGCGCTCCGCACACAAAAGCTGTACACACGGCCATGTGTCTTGAACGAGAGGTGGTGGGAAAGGAGAACTGGTAGCAACTCCTTGAATTTCTTCCAGGCTGTTTTCAGCTTGCTTGGATGTAAATTGTAGGAGTTAGCTGGATACAAACATTTTACAGAAATTGTGTTTGTTTGTTTTTTTGATTTGATGTTTAACATTCCCGTCAACACTGTATAGGTCATTTTGCAGACGTTGCTTCCAATTTTGTGGGACTTTTACCCGACATTGAGATGAAATGACATCTCAAGCCCTGTCGCCCAATGAAACAAATAGGGTTTATAAGCATGGACGGTCCGACTCGCACCGCTTTGCCTTGGCAGGCTTAGATCCTGTAAGCGGTTTACCAGTACTCTTGTGTGGTCGGATTTCAGCTCTGTGTGGAAGCATCATGCAGCCCATCTATTTCTTCAAGCCTCAGAAATTGTGAAAGAGGCAAAACTCTGCTGATATTTGATGGATTACAACCTGGAAGCAATATGCGTTGCTCTACATCATTGTGTAACTACATGTATTTACTTAGTGTCACCTTGATTATCTATATGAGATAGCTGAAAAAAAAATAAAACAAGAGGGCCATGATGGCCCTGGATCGCTCGCCTGATCCATAGAGTAACAAGTTGGCCCCGGGAAGGGCCATTATTGATCCCAGGGCTATAATGTGCATAATGTTGAGGGAGGTCTAAAAAGGTGAAGCTTCATACCAAATATCAACAAAGGCTATAATTTGAACAATCTTGGCAAAGGTCCACTAGATGAAGCTACACACCAAATATCAAAGACCTGGGCCTTGCGGTTCAAGATATTCCCTACATAAGCCTATGTAAAACCAAATGGCCCCTGGGCGAGGGCATTTTTGGCCTCAGGGCTATAATTTAAACAATCTTGATAGAGGTCCACTATATGAAGCTTCACATCAAATATCAAAGACCTCGGCCTTGCTGTTTCAGAGAAGAAGATTTTCAAAGATTATCTCTATATAAGTCTAAGTAAAACCAAAGGGCCCCCAGGCAGGGGCATTTGTAGCCCGAGGGCTATAATTTAAACAATCTTGGTAGAGGTCCACTAGATGAAGCTCCATACCGAATATCAAAGACATGGGCCTTGCAGTTTCAGAGAAGAAATTTTTTTAAAGATTTCCCTATACATGAATAAGTCAATGTAAAACCAAAGAATCTCGGGGCGGGGGCATTTTTGGCCCCAGGGCTAAAATTTGAACAATCTTGGTAGGGGTCCACTGGATGAAGCTTCATACCAAATATCAAAGACCTGGGCCTTTCCAGAGAAGAAGATTTTTAAAGATTTTCCCTATATAAGCCCATGTAAAACCAAAGGGCCCCCGGGCGGAGGCATTTTTGGCCCCAGCACTATAATTTGAACAATCTTGGTAGGGGTCCACTAGATGAAGCTTCATACCAAATATCAAAGACCTGGGCCTTGCGGTTTCAGAGAAGAAGATTTTTGAAGATTTTCCCTATATAATCCTATGTAAAACCAAAGGGACCGGGTCGGGGGCATTTTTGGCCCCAGCACTATAATTTGAACAATCTTGGTAGGGGTCCACTAGATGAAGCTTCATACCAAATATCATAGACCGGGGCTTGGTGGTTTCAGAAAAGAAGATTTTTTAAGTTTTCGGTGAAAAAAATCTATATTTGGCTACTGTGACCTAGATGTGCAATGGACCGGAATCATTTGAACAACTTTGAAGGGGGACCACCTAAGGATCATTCCTGTGAAGTTTGGTCAAAAGCCGATCAGTGGTTTAGGAGATGTCGTTTGAAGAAATTGTTTACAGACGGACGCATGCACGGACGACGGACGAAAAGTGATCCCAAAAGCTCACCTCGTCATTACATGACAGGTGAGCTAAAAAACCGAAATTTCAAAGAGGCATTATTTATATTCCGTGGACTGTAACCTTGACACAGTAACCTCTGCTTCACATCATGGTATCACACTATTTACTGAGTTTCACCTTGGTAAAATGTAAACTAGGTGAAAGCCGGAAACGAAAAGTTAACAAAAATTTTCCAAGGGGCATAACACTGCCAATATATGGTGGACTATAACCTCCAAACAATATGCACCGCTCAAAATCACGGTGTAACAATTACAGAGGATCCTCGTTATAACAACAGTATTTGTTCCCTTAAATTGTGTTGTTATAAAGAATTTTCCGTTATAAAGAATTGGTGTTAGGAGCACAATAGGTAAAAAGGGCCTTTCCCCCTTCATTGCTTCAAGAAACAAATGTTATAGACATTTGATAGAATCGCCTCGGTGAGGCAATTCTAACAAATATTTATAACATTTGTTTCTTGGAGTATTAGATTACAAGAATCTTTCATGACTTAGGATTCGATATGGGTGTTTCCAACTCGAGGGAAGCCCACGCTGTTTGGAACGGAGGCTAAGCCTCAAGCTATGGATTCATTCAATTGAAATTGACGAGTTCTGTTGTCATAACGAATGTCAGTATAAAGAGGGTTGACTGTAACAAAGTTTCAGCTTGATTGGATATCAACTGTAGGAGGAGATAGCCTGAAATTAAAAGTTTACAGAAATTTTCAAAAGAAGATAACTCTATTTCAGTTTAGTTGTCTGTAACTTTGAAATAATAAGCATTGTTCCACATCTGATCTAACAATAAAATAAAACAAGTTCCAGCTTGATCAGATGTAAACTGTAGGAAGAGTTTACCACAAATGAAGTTGATATAAATTTTCAAATGGACATAATTTTGCTAATAACCTTCAAACAATATGAGGTGCTCTACATCACGGTGTTACTATTTACTAAGACCGGGTGACCCATATTGTTAGGTGTTAACTATAGGAGTTAGCCGGAAATCAAAATTTTCAAAGAGGCAGTTAATTATTGGAGTTAGTCGGAAACCAAAATTTTCAAGGGGGCATAACTCTGCATATAGCTGGTGGACTCTAACCTTTGAACAATATGCACTGCTCCAAATCATGGTCTAACTATAGGTGAGGTTTAAGCTTACTCAGATGTAAACTGTAGGAGGAGTTAGCCAGAAATGAAAAAGTTTACAGACTGTCAGATGCCATAATTTAATGTCCTGACTTTCAAAAAGGCATATATAAAAACCTTTTAAAGTAGAAGTAAAACAAAGATCAGGAATTGATACAATTAACTTACTCCATCCATAAAAGACACCAAAGGGAAAGAAATACAAACATTAAGCGACCAGACCATAATGGAAACCTAAACAAAGGAAGGCCATATGGACAGTTACTTTCCCACAAAATGGCCATATGGCCATCCAAAATTAAAAGACACAAGTGATACACACAGTAAGTAACAAACAACAACATAAATAAATCGCCACAGAAGAGCCGCCTTGGAACGGTCAGTGGAAGATTTCCACTGGGGGGCTTAAATCGATTTTACGTGGCCACAATCCTCGCCCTTACTTCCGTCGCGATTTAGACAAATAATTTGTTCAGTCCACATGAAGGCCTCCTAACTCATCAGTGCAACATCTCCGTGAACACAGAAATCAAAGAACCACAGAGGTGAGACAACGGTGAGGACTCGACAGCAAGAAACCACTGAAATGCTGGAGCAAAAGAAAACCAACGGTTAGACTCCGATGAGCCCGACCAGAGACAGAGCATCAGGCACCAACCAACATTATATCTTTAATTTTCAATAAGCCTTTACGTTGGAGCCGTCATAGAATCTGAGGCCTGACCCATCGGCGTGCAATTAAAGAGGGAAGCAAAGTTGCCAACCGTGATTGGGTTAACTACCATGCATGCAGTCTGTCGTATAATATCCATGTTGTACCCAATCTTTTTATATCGAAGAACGATTTTACGAAATTGGGTGCTGAAGTCATTGCGGTTATATATTTTTCTGAATTTATATACTAAGTCACCATAAAATTCGGGTTCCGATAGACCTTGTTGCAGAAGAGATTTAAGTCCAATATTGAATTTTGAAATTAAATCAGAATGGCGTCTATAAAATTTTGAAAAGGCTTTGCGTAGTTTATGGTACCGATAACCCTGATTAAGGAGTTTAGCCGTAAATAATTTATTACGAGTGTTGAAGTCAGTTTCATGACTACACACTCTAGCAAATCGAATTAATTGCGAAATATAAACGCCATAAGATGGCGCACGAGGAACATCACCATCCAAAAAAGGAAAATTTACAATCTCAAAATCAAAGTCATCGCGATTATCATAAATTTTGCACGAAACAAATCCATCTACAATAGATAGATGTAAATCCAAAAACGGGGCCTCGGTTTCAGAAGAATTTGCTTTATTTAACTGAAGTTCTAGGGGGGTAAATCTGACTGATCAAACCATCAAAATAGGTATTATCAATATTTAATAAATCATCTAAATATCTAGAAGTAGAGCTAAAAGCTTCAATAATTTCAGATTGGTTATCAATGGAAAGCGACAAAATGAAGTCTCTTTCATAACAATACAAGAACAGATCAGCCTCAAGAGGTGCGCAATTAGTACCCATCGGAATACCCACAATTTGTCTAAATAACTTAGTACCGAATCTAATATAAATATTGTCAAGTAGAAAGGTGAGGGCATCACACACTTTCTGACATGACCAAAGTGTATAATTCTTATGCTCTTTAGAAGTGAAAAATGCATTTCTGACATTACATGCAAGATAGAATCTTCTCTGTGAAAATCCCATTCAATTAAATCATTAAGCTTTTCTTTTATAAGATTATGAGGAAGTGTAGTGTAAAGAGTGGAAAAATCGTAGGTAGACAGACTAGAAGCACGAAACTGTCTAGATTTCAATTTATTTAAAACCTCATTCGAATTTTTTATAGACCAAAACAGATTTCTTCCTGATCTTTCAAAGACTTTATCACAATATTTAATTACATGCGTTTTAATAGCAGTAAGACAGGAAGTTAATAATTTAGAAAGTTCAGTGGTAGTGCAAGAACTAGAATTTGCAATAAATCGTGCTTTGTAAGGTTTTTTATGAAGTTTTGGTAACCAGTATAGCGTAGGAAGCTTGTCTTGGCCTTCGTTAACACACACAGCAAACTTGGTGGCTGAAAGACAAACATGTTTATCTACTATAGCTCTCTCTTCAGCCAAAGGCTGAAGTTCATAGGCCTTAGTACCACCAAGCTCCTGCTTAAGCGTGTTAACATAGTGGAGCCGTCACACAACGACGACGTTGTTAGCGGCCTTGTCTGCAGGGGCCAAAACAAACTTCTTATGAAATTCTTGAATACCTAGTTTAAGATGACGTAAAGACGTCTTGGGCTTAGGAGGTAATAAGTTAGTAATTTGAGAATAGAAAGAAATGCGTTTATTCACTAGTCTTAAAATGCTAAGTTTCCAGTCCTTTAAGGCTTTACACTCAACATACTCTCGCTTACACCATCGATTACCGAATTCATTCAAGGAAGCAGCGATTTCATCTCTACATTTACTGAAATCAATTTTAGAAGGAAACCGATATTTCGGTCCTTTAGAAATTATATTCCTTATCCTAGAATCAGGAATAATTTTCAAATTGCCAGTAATTACATGACCAGCAGCAGGATAGCAATACTTTGAGTTTTTACAATCACATGAATCAGGAGTATTAGTATCAATATCAAGATCTGAAACAAGTTTATTGAAATTAAAAATGATAGATCTAACAGGTTTGTTATATTTATAGCAAATTATAGGTGTTTCAGTATTTTGAAAATAAGCAGGAATGGAAGAAAGCACCGATCTCTCACGGAAGATAGTGGGCAAATCTATAAAATCCATACCCTTATTAATGAAGGATATTTTGAAGAAATGACGTTTATGATTAATTTCAGAATCAATGTAAGGACGGAGAGTATGCTGAGTATAGCCTCTAGTTAAGAGAGCCGCATCATATAACTGATGAGAACTATCGTAGAATTTATTCGCCTCGGTGTCCAGAAGACGTAAAACAGAAAGGGGTAATGAACTTAAAAATGAAAGCATAGAGTGGCGTCCATGATTTAATAATATAATTGACAGTCACTTCAGTCTAGTATTGTTTCGTTTAAACGCACGTGATTTACGTTTAAAGTTACCATTTTTCCTGGTGCCGTGAGATCTAGTTCTGCGTTTTCGACATTCCAGGAGTGAGAAAATATCAAAGTCCGGCATTCTGGAAATATTACCCTCATGATAAATGTTGTCATTAAATCCCAGTGGAAAAGGGGTCTGTAAAAATTTAATCCATTTCAGTTCAGCTTCATGTCTTTTGATTATTTTGAATCTAGATGTAGAATTTGCATCGTAATAAAGTTTTTCCACTGGTTGTATAATAATGTTATTTACAGAATGACCTGTACGTCGAAAGTGACGGTACAAGAAAAAGTCAGTTTTCTTAGGCTTACTCATTCTACGATAATGCTCGTTCAATCTAGTTTTAAGCATGCGGTTAGTTTGACCGACGTACTGCATATTACAGTTTGCAGCACGTCAAGTAATTAGATAAATTAAATCTGTAGACTTTCATGTCAAATCAGACATGTTAACTACAGAGAAGCGTCTACCGTTTACAGATGAAGTAACGGTAGACGCAGTGCTTAAATGCGAACAACATCTGCACCTCTTGGCATTGCACTTAGAAATACTAGGATACATTCCACTTCTTTTCCACGGATTAGTATATTTTCGAAGGATGGGTGATTTGAAAAGAGATAGTCTTATACGAAGACTACTCCCAAAAACATTGGTATTGCCTGCTCCTTTGAGATTAACTGAAGTTACAGAAGACAAATTTAAGGGTCTAACCAATACCGAAGGCAACATAGTATTAAAGTTCTTAATAGAATGGGGAATCCGTACAGAAGAAGCAGAGTGTAACCTAAGGGGTGATATTGATATTTTAAATGTATTTGTAATACTCATTTTGGTTAGTAAGGTTGTGATACCGTCAAAACTAAAGCGATGTTCATACCGGTTATTAAATAAATAAAATTACTGAAGAAGATTCCTTCGAATAGAAGGTCGGTACAACAAAAGCCCACAAAACATCCTAGTCTACTTAAAGTACAGGGATGTCAAACAAGCAGTTGTTATACAACGAGGAACGAACATCGGTTTAATAATGACCTTCAACAGGTATCTAAAGGATGTCAATTGATGGAACAGTGAAAAGCAATTGCATAAGCAATCCCTGAGGATTGGAAAAATAAGAGCATTAAATGCATGTACGGGGAGACCTTTTACAGCCGCCACACGGCACAAACAAAACAGCCCTGATATGCAAAGTAGAAGTAAAACAAAGATCAGGAATTGATACAATTAACTTACTCCATCCATAAAAGACACCAAAGGCAAAGAAATACAAACATTAAGCGACCAGACCATAATGGAAACCTAAACAAAGGAAGGCCATATGGACAGTTACTTTCCCACAAAATGGCCATATGGCCATCCAAAATTAAAAGACACAAGTGATACACACAGTAAGTAACAAACAACAACATAAATAAATCGCCACAGAAGAGCCGCCTTGGAACGGTCAGTGGAAGATTTCCACTGGGGGGCTTAAATCGATTTTACGTGGCCACAATCAAACTGAATGGCAGATGCCCATGAAACTTGGAATGCATCACCTGGAACTGACACCAATCCAAGTTCTTTCAAATAATTATCTTTTGTTGGTCCTTGACCCATTTTATGTCAATGTCAAATGTGATCACAGTACATTATGTCAAAAGTTCTGGCTTAGAGGGTGTGTCATGCCAAATAACAAGAAACAAAATCCTTTTCATATAATCTATTGTTAGTTCATGATCAGTCATTAAACAATACATAAAATCATATACACAAATTAACAAAGCTATCAAAATTGACTAGTATTTTAACAATATGTATATAAACTAGAATATATGTAAACAACATACAGACAGGAATGTCAAAGTGTCATCTCCAGATCTGAAGATTTATTTTATTAAGGTGAATGGATACAGCCCAAAGATACAAAAAATATAACTCGTGGGAGTGAAGATTTCCTTGCTGTACTAGAATATGCACTTCCTTTTGCAAACTGTAGATACAGATCAGATGGCTTCTGAAGAAGAAGCCATCTGATCAGTAGCTGCACTGTTTGATATTCAGTCTATGAATCTGTAAAAAATAAAATACAAATTATCTGATTGGCTGACAATTCAGAGAAGTAACAAGTAATCTGATTGGCTGACAATGCAGAGATGTAACAAGGAAATCTGATTGGCTGACAATGCAGAGAAGTAACAAGGAAATCTGAATGGCTTACAATGCAGAGAAGTAACAGAATTACATGTACCATATTTTCCATATGTTTGTATTTGTTTGTATTAGAGTTTAACTGCCCAGTCAACACTATTTTAGGTCAATTTTGAGCCGGTCAGTTTACCTATCCACACTTTTCCTGGGAAGGCTTATATGTAAGCGGTTAACCAGTACAGTGCACATTCTCTCGCCAGAAACTGACAACTGCTCTTCTTGAATCAGCGGAAGGGAGAGAATGGCCATAGAAAAGATTTCATGATCAATCTCCACAAAAGAATGTTGCCAACCTCAACAGGTATCAAACCGGCATCCTGATCACCAGTCAGACGCCATCGGGTAGTAAATTGTGCTTGTTCAAATTTTAGAACAACTAGCTAATGAGTTGAGTTGTCCGAATATTTAGGGCAAATACAGTATTAAGGAATATAATTTTCTTATTTCTCCTTTAATTGAAACATATGTTGCGGGTACTTGTTAGTATCATCTTCATAAGGGGTATTATCAATTGACTATCCTGTATTGATTGGAAGTCATCCGTATTAACACCAGGTCAACCAATATTAACCGGAGGTCAAAAATCAATTGTGTTTCTTTAATTGTGTAAGTTAATAAAAGTGTCATAAATCAGATGCAGACCCCGGACCTGTAACTGGGCCAATACGAAATTACTCGATTAATAACATCATAGTAATAAAGGTAACCAAGGGATGGTTTTCTTTATTTCTTGAAAGAAACATGCAGTCAAACTTTAATGGCTGAAACACCCTTGGAATTTAAGCTGGCACGATTAATCGGATAATCGATTGATAAATTCCACAAAAATGGTTATCATCACTGATTTGCTTGTAATAAATTATTTGAGAAGTACAATTTACTACCCAAACTCATTCCTAAAATACACATGTGGACACAAAAGCGTTCAAACTTTGATGAGCTTCATTGAATCATTTCATTCTGACTTGAAACATCATTCAATATATCCTAACATCCTATCAGTCAGCTGCCAGACAGAAATAAATTCAAAACACAAGGTGGTGTACATGTCATTGTTGACTCCTGCACTGTCCAATCAAAATACATCCCAGATGTCACTCACAAAGTGTTTTCCAAAATGAGACCAATCAATTGCTTGATCTTGTTTTAGGATTCTTTGATGAATGACATTTGCTTGTCAAACTAACTTGATGCAAAGAGATTTATTGAAAGTTATTTCATAGGAGTTTGAACGCTTTTGTGTCCACAGGTGTAGCTGGATGAGTGGCGAACAGTGCAGACCCTGGTGAGATGCCGCATTCTGCAGCGTCTCACCTGGGTCTACAGTGTTTGTTCAGGTCTGTTTGTTCAAATACATATAGTAAAGTACAACATATGGTAGGTATCATGCACCAAATCTTCAGTGATTACTAATTAATTATCAATCACAATGGCAGGACTGATAATCGATTACCTTTTCAGCGCCGATTAGTCAGCCCTACTTGGTATCATGACTGTTAGAGTGTTTGAATTGAGGTTCTCCATGATCCTAGGTCATTTTGGAGATGTTGCTTCCAATTTTGTGGGACTTTTACCCAACAATTACATGAAAAAACATCTCAAGCCCTACCATCCAAACAAACCAAACAGGGTTCCATATGCAGGCACAGTCCACTTTGCTTTTCAGGCTAAGCCATTTATCAGCACTCAAGTAACTTTTTGTAAGGTCGGTTTCAGCTCTGCATGGAAGCATCATGCAGCCCACTGGAGCAACCAGAATAGTTTCATAGCGACTAAAGTACGATCTAGAATCAGCCATGGTACATGAGCCTACTGTTGGAGCCACTGAAGTTCTACTGTATGTTCTGATTACTCATTGAGCAGACTGGTTGTTACATATAGTTTCTGACTTAACTCCTATGCATAACGCCCAAACTTCTTTTTATAATACATTAAACTTGAAATGGATTCCTGCTATATAAAGAGGAAGATTCCATTTGATACAAAAAGGGTTAAATTTGGGAATTTATTCTCTTTGAGAGCAATTATTAAGGGGAATGGGAATACCTGGCACATTTTTCCGCCATTTTTCAAAGGGAGACAACTTTCGAAACTTCCTGTTCGCTTTTCTATAGGCTCAGTCTCACCGAAGAAGGGGTCTGCTCTAAAAAAGAATTTAATTCTTTCCTTTAAGAGTTGACCCCTATTGACATGGGAAACAAAAATATTTTTGCAGGAATTGCCTCCCCTGAAGGTGTCCCCATTCCCCTTAAAAGAGACAATTTATTGCAGGCAAGAGTGACCTCCCTTGAAGGCCTGGATAAATAAGGAGCAGGACTTGAAAATTCCACTGGCTCGCTCTCCATGGTGAGTAAATATTTTGGAGGTTTTATTGTCCATATGAAAGGACGAGATCCAAGTTAGCCATATTTGTGCCTACGATGGATCTTGATGAAACTTATATGCAATACAGTCCAACGTATGCACGTTCATTTGACAACAATATTTAATTAACCATTCAAAGTCTTGCACAGTAATTCTTCAGTTTTCAAGCAACAAACCGAGTTTCTTTCAAGATATGAAAAGACAAAATATAGGAAACATATTCATCCAAACCAAAACAAAGGGACACACTCTCATCCAATGAGAGAAGTAAAACCTTAGGGAAATATGGCAGCTGCATCACCGAAATAAGAGAACTATGTCAGGTGCAAATTGTGAAAAAATAAATGACTGTAGCCTCTTACATGTGCATAAAGGTTATGATAAACACAACATTCTTTTTGTGATGATAGCCATCAAGGAGGCCAATTGTGCGATTCCATGTCGTTTCAGTTTAAGTAAACATAAAATATCCCAGTGTGACTGAGAGCATAAGTTTAAACAAATTATACTGAGGCATATACATGTATCAAATGGCACGATAGCAATGAAAGGGAAGTATGTACATGAAAAGTTCATGTCTGCATTAAGTTTCAACAATATCTCCTAAAGACAATTTGTAAGTACAAATGTACATATCTTTGTATCTTTAGGAGACATGTTAACTGCAGTCCCAAAAGAAAAACGAAATAGAGGGACAAGAAACCAGTGTATACATATTGGCATGTAACAGGAGCAACATATCTGAAGAAATACCATCTATTTATGAAGGTGTTCCCCAGGGAGATATACTGAAGCTATCCAGTTTTACAAATTAATTTATATCGTGAAGTTAAACATTTCTGTGCTTTTATTGCCTGTGTGACATGTAATAGTTGTCATGATTAAAACTGAATACTTGAATTGCATTTCACTCTAGCATATCTATGTAGAACGGAGTGATAACAAATAATGATCGTATATAAAACTTTCCTTTCAACATGTTTATTCATATAAATTGATCCAGTAAACCAATTGTCAAATGCCTATGCTGATTACAGAACATCAGCCAACTATGTACAAGTATGTTCTATTTTGTGAATGACTTCATAATTACTGTTGTTGAAAACTTACCATTATTTATTAACCAGAAGTTAAATACTACCGAAGTTGTTGTTGGCCATGACCAGCTGTACACAGACAATAAATATAATTATACCAGCATCTGGGGTACGTCTGCAGAAAGTATGAAATGTTACATACTTTATAAACAATATAAGACAGTGTCTGGTGATGGAAGGTAAACATGAATGTATGCCATCCCAGTAACATGCACAGCATGTGACATCAGTAACATGATACTTCTTTAATTCATCAATGAAAAGCATTCCCTTTTGCCCAGCAAGGAATCATAGTCATGCTCATACAGATGGCCAGTGACTGTCCTTCTGTATATGTAGTATATTGACTTTTTCCTGAGTATGCACAGTAATTTGATTACATTGATTTTCTCACCTTCGATAAAAGTTTATTTTTGAACATCCTCCACATCGTTAACCACCAAAACATCAGCATTTTTGAAAGCATTATTGTTTCTAAAATAAAGTGGTGTGTAGTTTTCTCCGGTTAACAATGTGGACGGCCGTGCAATTTTCCTTTGAAAACCACAGGGGTTTTCAGTTTTTCCATAGGCGCAAGGTTACACATGACCAGTAGTGCATGTAGTCAACCGGAAATTTTGTTACGAAAACGCAAGCAATGAAAAAGTAAACCATTGTTCAATAAACCAGAGATATTTGATCACCTTATGAGTGCATTTGATCAGTTTTTGTTGACTTCAAGAATTAGCTTTTTCAGTAGGCACTTTGCAATAGAAACCTGTAACCCGTTCTTTTCCCAAATCTACATGCCCTTGATCATTGAACTATTGAAATTCTCAGGAATTTTCCAGTCCTGTTGGAGTAATGGTATTTTTGGGATTTTTTTTCTTATTTTTGCATAAAAATGTATGTTGTGGTACTTGTTAGAATCACCTCATCGAGGCAATTATAGTATAGTGAGTAGTTGAATGAGACCGTGTGAGAGTCTGTTCGAAGCCGATTGACAATTAATCTAAGCCCCGCCTACTCCATTAGATATGCACAAGCATTTTGAATCGCAGACACTTGTAGTATGTATGTCGATTATGTATGATGTATATTAAACCAGTAGTGTAGACTCACACCAGCCTTGTCTTATACTTAACCACTCGACACTACATCTGGCGACGAGGATAAAAGTGTTTTAAATCACCTGGATAACGATCTGTGAACATAATAATTTCGTTATTTTATGGAATTATTTCTGTTATAACAAACATTGTCAGCGCAATGTTCTGGAAACAAAGCTCATAATGGCTACATCGTTACCAGCGTTTCCCAAATTTGACACAAATGGGGACACTTCCTCACTTGGACATCGGTGGGAGAAATATCTCCAAAAGCTTGAGAACTTATTTGTCGGTATGAACATTGACAGTAAGAAAAGACGCAAGGCTCTGTTATTACACTACTCAGGAGACGAGGTATTCGACATCTTCCAAACCTTACCAAATACGGGAGATGAAAGTGGGTACGACGAAACAAAAGAAGCCCTCACAACCTACTTCAAGCCACAAGTCAATGAAGAATTTGAAATCTTCCAGTTTCGCCAAATGAAACAATTGGAGTCAGAAACGGTGGACGAGTTCGCGACACGCCTTAGGAAAAAAGCGGAGTATTGTAGCTTCACGGATAAACCAAGGGAACTTAAATCCCAGATTCTTCAAGGATGTAAATCCGCAAAATTATGACGCAAGGTTCTCCAGGAAAATCTTACCTTGGAAAATATGTTGTTAGCTGCTAGGACAATGGAACTTGCAAATAATCAGGCAAAAGAAATGGAAAATGGACACTCCAATGACCTCAGTTTTGAACAGACAAATAAACTCAAGTCCGCGCCGAGCAAAAGAAGGCCCGAGCGTCAAAACAGACAGAATCGGAATGTAACTACAGGCCACAAAAGTGTAAAATGCCGTAACTGCGGCGGTGATTTTCCTCACAAACAAGGCCCCTGTCCTGCAAAAGGGAAGTTTTGTGCATACTGTAAGAAACAGAATCATTTTGTTTCAGTTTGCCTCAAAAAGAAAAGGAAAGACGGTCGTGAAAATGGACAGTATGGAGTAAAACAAGTCGATCTTGACTCAGTTGTGTGCTCAGACTCGGAAAGTGAAGCCCACGAGTCGGAAAATTCTGATTTGGACATTTCATTTGGAATAAAAGTCAATCAGGTGAAAAGAAAACCGCCGAAAACGGACGTTCTTATCAATGGGATAAAATGCAGACTGCTAGTGGATTCAGGTAGTTCAATTAATTTACTGAATGAATCACTTCTTAATAGAATGAAAACACGGCCTGTAATCTCTAAGACAGATACAAAAGCGTATGCGTATGGACAAAAACATAAGTTACCGATCAAAGGAAACTTTACAGCGACTGTTGAGACGACTAAGAAAATATCGACAGCAGTGTTCTACATAATAGGTGGAAATAATGACTCTTTATTATCATATGACACCTCTGTTCAATTGGATATAATCCCAGAAATAAACTCTGTTCAGGAAGTAAACATAGACAATTCAGCTGGAAATGTGAGAAATTTGGTCAGACGTCACAATATTCGGACCTATTTAAGGGCATCGGAAAGTTGAAGGACACGCAAATTAAGTTACACATCGATGAAACCGTTCAACCAGTGGCGCAGCATCATCGCAGAATTCCGTTCCACATGCGTGAAAAAGTGGAAAAGGAACTAGAAAGGCTAGAAAGTTTGGACATTATCGAAAAGGTAGACGGCCCAACAGACTGGGCAAGTCCTATTGTTATCGCACCACGGAAAAATGGAGACATCCGAATATGTGTCGATATGAGAAAGGCAAATGAGGCTATAAAACGGGAAAGACACATCACACCTACAATCGATGATATCACCGCAAATTTAAATGGAGCCAAGATCTTTACGAAAATTGATATGAATAATGGCTTCCACCAATGCGAATTAAGCCCTGAGAGTAGAAACATAACTGTATTCTCAACACACGTAGGACTAAGACGTTATAAACGGCTAAATTATGGAATTTCCGCCTCGCCGGAAATATTCAATAACGAAATAAGAAAGGCTTTAGACGGACTGAGTGGTTGTATGACATAAGTGATGACATAATTGTTTATGGGAAAGATCAACAAGAGCACGATAGGAATTTACAAGCAGTATTTGAACGCCTTAAACATAAAAACTTGACACTTAACAAAAGCAAGTGTTTATTTAGTCAAAAACAAGTGAAATTCTTTGGCTACATTTTCTCTGAAAATGGCATTTCAGCTGACCCGGTGATGGTAGAATCCATCAAAAATGCCAAAAAGCCTGCTTCGCCCTCGGAAGTCAAGAGTTTTCTTGGAATGACAGGGTATGTTTCACGTTTTATTCCCCAATATTCAACCCTTACAGAACCTCTACGGAGACTAACAAGAGAAAATGAACAGTGGTTATGGACTGATGAGCAAGAAAGTGCATTTCAGACATTAAAAGACAAATTAACAAGTGACACTGTCATGGTCTACTTCGACCAGTCAAAAGATACAGAACTATGGGTAGACGCATCGCCAGTAGGTTTAGGAGCAATATTATCCCAGGACAGCAAAATTGTTGCTTACGCCAGCCGAGCGCTAAGCCCGGTGGAACAACGTTACTCTCAGACAGAGAGAGAGTGTCTAGCTATAGTGTATGGTGTTGAACATTTTCATTTGTTCCTGTTCGGAAAATCATTCACACTGATCACCGATCATAAACCTCTTACTGCCATATTTGGCACTGGGAAGTTAAAGAACAAACAACAGTCTCTAAGACTTGAACGTTGGAGATTACGTCTTGCTACATACGATTTCAAAGTGACATACAAAAAAGGTGACCTTATGATATCGGATTATATGAGCCGTCATCCGTTCAATGGCTATTCTGACCACAATTCTACCGAGGATTACGTACGACTCATAGCTTCAAATTCAGTACCAAAAGCACTGAATATGTGTGACGTAGCTTCTGCAACACAGCAAGACAAAACATTACAAAATGTAATCTTATCAGTCAAAACAAATCGATGGAGCAACAAACTAGCAGATCTAACGGAGTGTTTTCTAAGGTATCTCATGAACTCACTGTAGTGGAGGTAGATGGACAGGAGATATTATTGCGAGGATCAAGGTTAGTAATACCACTTAGCTTACAAAATCATGTTGTAAACCTCGCACATGCAGGACACTTGGGAATTGTCAAAACAAAAACTTTGTTAAGAGAAAAGGTGTGGTTTCCATTTATTGACTCACTTGTTGAAGAAAAGTGCAAAAACTGTATACCGTGCCTATCTGTGTCAGCACATAACCCATCTGAGCCAGTAAAAGTCAGTGTATTACCCAATCAGGTGTGGGATGAAGTGTCAATAGACTTTCTCGGACCTATAAATGATACAAACTATGTTCTAGTTATCATTGATGACTACAGCAGATTCCCAATAACAGAGACTTTGACATCTCTTACAGCAAAAGCAGTTATCCCAAGGCTAGAACGTATATTTTCCTTATTTGGAATACCCTCTGTGTGCAGGTCAGATTCGGAACCGCCCTTCCAAAGTGATGAATTCCGTCAGTTTGCTAAGCGCAATGGATTCAAACACCGTAGGATTACGCCGCTACATCTGAAAGCAAATAGTGTAGCAGAACGGTTTATGTCACCATTGCAAAAAGCAATAAAAACAGCTGTAATCGAAGGTCAAGACTATAAACAGGAAATGAATAAATTTCTAATGAACTTCCGTGCCTGCCCACATCCCAGTACAGGCATGGCCCCCGGGACAATCATGTTCAACAGACCTGTAAAAACATTTTTGCCACAATTTTCGGTAAAACGTAGTGATAAACAAATCCGTAATCGGGACAGAAAAGCTAAACTAAAACGCAAAGTATATGCGGATCAGAGAACGGGCGCAAAACAGTCAACGACTAAGCCAGGAGACGCCGTGCTCGTAAAACAGCCTAAAAAGAATAAACTGACCCCGCCCTTTCATCCAAATCCAGGGACAGTCATTCAGAAAAAGGGTTCGATGTTAACAGCACGCCATGGAGATAAAACGATCACTCGAGATGCATCGCATTTCAAACGGTTATCTGGTACGTTTGCTGGTCAAAGTCTACGTGGATCTCGTGAGTCTGGGAATATAGCAAACAAAGGTACATTTCAGTCACGGGACTTACCGCAACGAGAGCGGAAAAAGCCAGCAAGATTCAAAGATTATGTGTAAATGTGTAAAACTGTGTTTAAAGGGCCATTTTAATGCCCAGAATTAGTAAAATGTGTTAAAAGGGCCATAATAATGCCCAGGTTGTGCTTAAGGTGGTTTTAAAGTGATTTTGCATACAAATTTTGCCTCTCTAATTATGTAAATTGATGTTAAGCTTTTCAGCTCATTATCACTATTCCAGTGTTTATGGGCCGTAAGGCTACTAGTTTTTATTTTCTGTTTTGTGTTGTTGTTTTTTTTTGTCACTGCGCAATTTTACTTTGTTTCCCCTAAAGAAAAAGGGAACTGGCAAGATTTGTATCCAACTGACGCTTTTTAATTTTTGTTCAGTATACAAAAAATTGTCAAACAATTTCAGGATTGATTAATGAGGCTGCATTCTCCAGTTCAGACGTACTGTAATTTTATTATTGGACAATCCTGTAAGTGCCAAAAGTTAATTTGGAAAACAAACATCTCTCAGCAGGCTGCTTTAACACGGCAGATTATGGATCAATTGAAACTGTCATTTCCTGCTTAATATGTTTTCATGTGTGGTTAACAGGTTTAGTTTTAATTCCAGGCTTTGATTGAAATGGCAGACATATAGTTTACAAACAATTAACTCAAACCAAAACTGATAGATCTAACCTTCAAAATAATAAACTGTGAGCAGATTTACGTGTTCAGACATTTCGGCTTCAAACAAGCGTGTGAATGAAATTTCTGTGACAAACAATTTTGTGACTTGCCTTAGAAAAGAGACTTTAAGTCACATGGTTTTGAGAAAGGTAATATCAAAACATTTTCGAACATTAAAACGTTTTACACTTTCTTTAAAGTAATACTAATAGAGCTTAAAGTGTTAATGCTGTATACAATCTGCATGTTTGCTCATTATCATTTACGTAATGTTCATTCTTTTAACAAAGGAGGGATATAGTATAGTGAGTAGTTGAATGAGACCGTGTGAGAGTCTGTTCGAAGCCGATTGAATCTAAGCCCCGCCTACTCCATTAGATATGCACAAGCATTTTGAATCGCAGACACTTGTAGTATGTATGTCGATTATGTATGATGTATATTAAACCAGTAGTGTAGACTCACACCAGCCTTGTCTTATACTTAACCACTCGACACTACAGCAATGATACTTGTTAGAATTATATCATTATGGCGATTCTAACAAGCATCTACAAAATTTGTTTCTAACAAGAAATAAGGAAAATCATCACGCAAACACGCCTTTACAAATACATCAACACCTTTGTCGCCGAAAAATGAAATTTTTATGATGAAAAAGTGTGATATTTTTCTTATTTCTGCTCCAAATATAGATTGTGGGCACTCGTTAGAACCGCCTCGACGAGGCGGTTCTAACAAGTACCAACAATCTATATTTTAGAGCAGAAATAAGAAAAATAAAGTATACCCCCAGGAACCTCAGTTTTACTACATGTATATAAAAGTGGGGTTCAAGGGGGTCAAAATTATATAGGCGTGTTTTCGTGATGAACTTTTACGTTATCCCGGTTACTCCTACTGATTTATGTATTACAGAAAGATTTAACAAAATGAGTGACCCACATGCTACACTTGTTGTCAGTTTGTGTTACTGAAGTTATTTATGGGCAGAAATTTAGTTCCGTCATTATAGCCAGCTTCACAAACTCGACGACTGCAAGCAAACATCAGTAGCAACAGTAAGAAGTGTTCCGCAAATGAAAGTCCTAGATTCTGAACTGGCACCCTCTCTTTAATTTTTTGAATGATCAATTCCCCTAAGTCGAAGCTAAGGGTTGTTATCCATGACAGTTGAATTAAGCGGGCACTTAATAAAAATATAGAAATGGACCACAGGTAATAATCTGTGGCACTCTTGCACATTGGTCAATATTCTTTGACAGTATGATGCAATTGGGGACAAATTAACTGTGATAGTTTCCAAGCTGTCCGGCTGTTTTCCTAAATCTCTTTGCAATGCATATCTGGAATGTATGAAGCACTGTACTGGTATCATGTCTTGTGGTACTTTTATTCTGTTGTACTTCTATTCTGTTGTTTTTATTGTGTTTTGTTCACTTTACTAAATGTGAGCTCTGTCAATTAAAGAATTTGCTCTTTAAAACTCTTTCCCTGCATCAGACTTCAATTGTTTTCATTACGATAACACATCCCGGAGACATAGTGCATTTTTCGCATCTCCAAAATGCTTACTTTTCTGATGAAAATCAGTGATTTTTTATGTATACTCCAAACATAGGTTCTAATGAGTACCCACAACCTATGTCTTGGACAGAAATAAGAACAAGAGGGCCCAGAGGGCCCTGGTTCGCTCACCTGATCCAATGTATAACAAGTGGGCCCCGGGCAGGGTCAATTTTGGCCCCAAGGCTATAATTTGAACAATCTTGGTAGAGGTCCAATATGAAAGACCTGGGCTTTCTGGTTTCAGAGAAGAAGATTTTAAAGGTTTACCCTGCATATAGAAGTCTATGTAAAACAAGATTTTCCCTATATAAGTCTATGTTAAACCAAAGGGCCCCGGAGCAGGGGCATTTTTGGCCCCAGGGCTATAATTTGAACAATCTTGGTAGAGGTCCACTAGCTGAAGCTTCATAACAAATATCAAAGACCTAAGCCTTGTGTTTCATAGAAGATGATTTTTAAAGATTTTCCCTATATAAGTCTATGTAAAACCAAAGGGCCACATGGCGGAGGCATTTTTGGTCTCAGGGCTATAATTTGAACAACCTTTATAGAGGTCCACTAGCTGAAGTTTCATAACAAATATCGAAGACCTAAGCCTTGTGGTTTCAAAGAAGAAGATTTTTCAAGATTTTCCCTATATACGTCTATGTTAAACCAAAGGGCCCCGGAGGGGGTGCATTTTTGGCCCCAGGGCTATAATTTGAACAATCTTGGTAGAGGTCCACAAGATGAAGCTTCATACCAAATATCAAAGACCTGGGCCTTGCAGTTTCAGAGAAGAAGATTTTTCAAGATTTTCCCTATATAAGCCAATGTAAAACAAAAGGGCCCTGGTGCGGGGGCATTTTTGGCCCCAGCACTATAATTTGAATAATCTTGGTAGGGGTCCACTAGATGAAGCTTCATACCAAATATCAAAGACCTGGACCTTGCGGTTTCAGAGAAGAAGATTTTTAAAGATTTTCCCTATATAAGCCCATGTAAAACCAAAGGGCCCCCGTGTGGGGGGCATTTTTAGCTCCAGCACTATAATTTGAACAATCTTGGTACGGGTCCACTAGATGAAGCTTCATACCAAATATCAAAGACCTGGGCCTTGCGATTTCAGAGAAGAAGAATTTTAAAGATTTTCCCTATATAACCCTATGTAAAACAAAAGGGCCCTGGTGCGGAGGCATTTTTGGCCCCAGCACTATAATTTGAACAATCTTGGTAGGGGTCCACTAGATGAAGCTTCATACCAAATATCAAAAACCTGGGCCTTGCGGTTTCAGAGAAGAAGATTTTTCAAGATTTTTCCCTATATAAGCCCATGTAAAACCAAAGGGCCCCCGTGCGGGGGCATTTTTAAATCCAGCACTATAATTTGAACAATCTTGGTAGGGGTCCACTAGATGAAGCTTCATACCAAATATCAAAGACCTGGGCCTTGCGGTTTCAGAGAAGAAGATTTTTCAAGATTTTCCCTATATAAGCCCATGTAAAACCAAAGGGCCCCCGTGCAGGGGCATTTTTGGCCCCAGCACTATAATTTGAACAATCTTGGTAGGGGTCCACTAGATGAAGCTTCATACCAAATATCAAAGACCTGGGCCTTGCGGTTTCAGAGAAGAAGATTTTTCAAGATTTTCCCTATATAAGCCCATGTAAAACCAAAGGGCCCCCGTGCGGGGGCATTTTTAGCTCCAGCACTATAATTTGAACAATCTTGGTAGGGGTCCACTAGATGAAGCTTCATACCAAATATCAAAGACCTGGGCCTTGCGGTTTCAGAGAAGAAGATTTTTAAAGATTTTCCCTACATAAGCCCATGTAAAACCAAAGGGCCCCCGTGCGGGGGCATTTTTGGCCCCAGCACTATAATTTGAATAATCTTGGTAGGGGTCCCCTAGATGAAGCTTCATACCAAATATCAAAGACCTGGGCCTTGCGGTTTCAGAGAAGAAGATTTTTTAAGTTTGCGGTGAAAAAAATCTATTTTTGGCTACTGTTACCTATATGTGCAACGGACCGGAACCATTTGAACAACTTTGAAAGGGGACTACCTAAGGATCATACCTGTGAAGTTTGGTCAAAATACGATCAGTGGTTTAGGAGGAGATGTCGTTTGAAGAAAAGTTTACGGACGCACGCACGGACGCACGCACGCACGCACGCACGCACGACGGACGACGGACAAAAAGTGATCCCAAAAGCTCACCTTGTCACTACGTGACAGGTGAGCTAAAAATACGTATACACAGTTTTCTCTATATAATGTGCTGTTTAGGGTGGGGGTGGGGGGGGGGGGTTCATTTCACGGACTTGTTCACGTTATGTTAATGTGAGAGAAATCTTCATCATGATAATTACCTCCTTTGGGAGGTGTATCCATTCATCATGAACCTTGTCCTCTAAAAAAGTTACAATGTTTTCTTTTTTTTCACCTTTAACTACTACTTTTTATCAAGATCACATTGTCGGTTTATTTGCTTCTCTAAAAGATCTTGTTCCTGCTCTTGTTGAAGTTCCTTGCGAGCTTGTCGACTAGATTCTAAAAGTTCTTCTAGTTCCATATAAAGATTATCATTCTGTTCCTCAAGCTTTGTCATCCAGGAATCTATTTCATCTAATGTTTGGTCTAAATTTTGATACTCTGAAAAACAAAAGAAGGAAACAGCTAGATCTAACCATATCACAAGATAAAGGCTCTTTTTTTGCCATTTGTAATCACCTTTTGACACTAAAAGTAAGGCTGACACGATTAATCGTATAATCGATTAATCGATCGGTAAATTCCACAAAAATGATTATCATTTCTGATTTGCTTTTAATCGATTACTTGATAGGTACAATTTACTACCCAAAGTTGTGCCTAAAATAGCTTGATGAGTGACAAACAGTGCAGACCCTGATGAGACGCCGCATAATGCGGCGTCTCATCTGAGTCTACACTTTTGCTCAGGTCTGTCTGTTCAGATATACATATGGTAAAGTGCAACATATGGTTAGAGTCATGCTCAGACAGGAAGCCAGACAGGTAAAATTATGACAAAAACCTTAGCGATTACTAATCGATTATCTATCGCAATGACAGGACTGATAATCAATTATCTTTTCAGCTCCGATTAGCCAGCCCTAACTAAAAGGTAGAAACCTTTGTAGCTCTGATTCCTGTCCTGATGCTTAATGTTAACCTAAAAGCTTTTCGCCCATGCCCATCGGGGCTTGGAGAAGTAGACTGGGCTACATATAGCTTCTGCACAGAGCTGTGCTACTGGTAAACCAATAAGGTCAAGTGGTAAGCCTGCTCAGGAAAAGTGGTGCGAGTCCGACCAATCCTTAAACCATAGCAGTCTCTTTGGGCGGTAGGGCTTGAGATGTCATTTCATCTCAATGCTCGGTAAAGTCTCACAAAATCGGTAGCAATGTCTGTAAAATAACCTAAATTGTGTTGACAGGGATGCAAAACCTAAACACAAATAAACAAACAAAACCCTAGATGCATTTACATGTTTGAATATGTTAGATATTTTGGATATTTTGTGAAACACTCTGATGACACACCTGTCGACATAGTCCATTTTTTCATATCTCCAAACTGGCTATTCCGTTTTTTACATCTTCAAAATGGCTAACCTGTGGTATTTTTCTTTTTTAATACTGCAGACATAGATTGTGGGTAAGGCTGGCTAATCGGTGCTGAAATGAAAATCGATTATCATTCCTATCATTGCGATCGATAACCGATTAGTAATCACTGAAGATTTGGTCATAATTTTACCTGTCTGACTGTCTGTCTGAGCATGACTCCTACCATATGCTATACTTCGCCATATGTATTTGAAATGACAGACCTGAGCAACCAGTGTAGACCCAGATGAGACGCCGCATAATGCGGCGTCTCATCTGGGTCTGCACTGTTTGCCACTCATGCAGCTATTTTAAGCACAGCTTTGGGTAGTAAATTGTACTTATCAAATAATTGATTGCAAGCTAATCAGTAATGATAATCATTTTTGTAGAATTTATCGATTGAACAATCGATTATCCGATTATTGTGCCAGCCTTAATTGTGGGTGCTCATTAGAACCACCTCATTGAGGCAGCTCTAATGAGTACGGTACCCTGAACCTATGTCTTGGAGCAGACATAAGAAAAATAATGTATACCCCCATAAACCCAAGTTTTCTCTATATAAAGTGGGTTTAGGGGATGTTCATTTCATAAACTTGTTTATGTAATGATTTTGAAACAGGCTTTAGAAGACCACCTTTTTTGTTATATTCTAATAGAAGTAAGCAATTGTTCCGTTATGTGCAGCCAAAATCTGTATGCTGCATAAGATCTCCAATACAACAGTAGTGTGAGTAGAGTAAATCAACTGAATACAAAATTGTGACAGAAGTTACACGGAAAAAGTCACAATAAAAAAACATAGCCACCACAAGCCACAAATATGACAATGCTAGCCTAGTGAAATCAACTCAGGAGTATTCCAAAATCCATATTCTACTGATTTCAATATTCATTAGACTTTGGAGTGGACATGATACTCACTAACTGTCAAACCCCAACCAATTTCAAAGCTGTTGCTGCATCCTTTGAACTTAAGATTATGATGTCACAAACTGACAAGGATTGAAAAGTATTTGACCAAATATGACACAACAAGTGTGCAGGTATCCAATCAGATACAACTTCCACATTTCAGTAACTAGCACCTGTCCAATAAGAGATAGTCTATCACATGTCAGTCATCTGTGACAAGTCTAGAGTACAAAGAAATTGGTGAAGTTTGATGTACCTTTCTAGTGCACTGACCTCTGAAATTACATCAGAATGTACCCCTTTGATTTGCTGCATTTGACTGAAATTCTAATGGATATTGAAATTGGTAGTTGCCTAAATTCTTCAGATGTCCCCCAGTTAATATGGGAAAAACACTGCTGCTAAATTCTGGGATCAACCCAAAGTTATATACATGTATAGAAGAGAATTTATATGGCTGTTGTCCACGGACTATAGGCAATACAGTTATTAACCCTTGACCTGCTGAATATTTAAATATGTCACACCCACCACTGATTGTCAACCAATCAAATTTCTTGATGCATATCATTGCAACAAATTCATAAACTGAGTGACAAACAATGAAGATCCTGATCAGATGGCTTCTGGATCTTCATTGTTTGAAAGATAAGACAGATCCGGGCTCAGCAGGACAAGGGTTAAAGGTGCATTATTGAGCTATCTGGAAAAAATGCTTCCAAAAATAAAATACATATAGCCGGTATTTTTCTTCAAAACAATACAAATGAATGCATTTTATGCAAAAATGCGAACAATTATGATGACGGGTAAACGAGTTTGAGAGGGATTCCCTAACTAGGTTTCGCACACTAGTTAGATCTATTGTTAGTTCGTGACAAAAACAGAATCCCCATATATAACGTTATGCGACGTTCATTTTTGGCCTTCTTTTCTTAGGCCATGCCTGAATCGGAAGAAATATGACACTGAATACCATGCCACAACGAGCGACACTCAGGGACGATACTGTCGCCATGTATGTGTAAAGTGACAGATTTATTTTTAGAACAGAAATTCCGAACACATGTTCAGAGCGAAGAGAAAACACGAATGAAAACGACCATTTTCACAAAGTTCTGAAGCTGTATTTGGCTCCAAAAGTGTACACATGACAAAGGAGTATGCATTGAAGATAACAAGAGGCCCAAGAGGGCCTGTCGCTCCACTGGCTAACTTCAGACAATTGTCATATTTATTACATTAACCAATGGTATACTAGTGGACTCTTCTATTGCTATATGTTGGACCAGTCCATTTGTCATATAAGGGGTGTCAGGCCTATTTTTTTCTATTTTTGATGGAAAATTCTGTTAGCAAATAGTGCAGGCCCTGATCAGACATGGTGTTCTGTGGGGTCTGATCTGGGCCAGCACTGTTTGCCAAGGTACCCATTTAGGGTTTTCCAGCATGCAATGGGTAAAAAAGAAACAAGTGATCCACCCAAGGAATGTCCATTCTATATTTTTTGGACCCCAGAGCCATGGTTGGCAGGATTTATGTGAGTGACCATTTGGCATTGCTCCGTTCTAAATATCTAAAGCTCTGGGCCTTATGGTTTCAGAGAAGAAGACTTTTTTTAAGTTTTTCCTATTATAAGTCTATGGGAACTAAAATGCCTCTGGGCGTGACCAATTTTTTACCCCTGGGGCATTGTTGGCAGGATTTATTTGAGTGACCACTTGACGTTGCTGCATACTTAATATCTAAGCTCTGGGCACTGATGGTTTCAGAGAAGATTTTTGTCAGTTTTTCCCAGTATAAGTCTATGGGAGCTTATGGGCCTCAGGGTGTGGCCAATTTGGACCCCAGGGGCATAGTTGGCAGGATTTATGCAGATGAATACTTCAAGTTGCTACATACTAAGCTCTTGGCCTTATGGTTTCAGAGGAGAAAAGTTTCAAGATTTTGTCATTATTAGTCTATGGGAGCTACTAAGCACCGGGGCGTTGCCAATTTGGACTCAAGAGTCATAAGTCGCAGGACTTAGTAGGTGACCACATAACTTTGCTACATACTACAGTTCACCGGCCCCGATAGCTCAGTTGGTAGAGTGTCCGCTCCGGGGAACGGGAGGTCTGGGGTTCGATCCCGGGCCGCGACATACCAAAGTCGTTAAAAATGGTACTAGCTGCTCCTCGCTTGGCACTCAGGTTTACGGGGAAGAGCTAGGACTGGTCGATCCAGTGTCAGGATAATGTGACTGGGTGTGGTATCATGTAATGTGTCTGGGACATGATACTTCAGTGAGGCAGCACTATAAACGTGAGCATTGAGCTCCCTGTCGCAACCAGACACCGTCGTGATATGACTGAAAAATTGTTGAAAGCGACGTTAAACCCGAATTCACACACACACACACACACACACACACATACTACAGTTCAACCTGTAGTAAGCAAGTGCCTAAGGGATAGTCAAAATATGCTTGCTTAAGACAGGTTCTTGCTTAATACAGGTGAAATTTAACACATCTGCCTTTCTTGGGAACTGAATGCCTGCTTGCTTAAGACAGGTTGCTTGCTTAATAGAGGTGGCCACTAAGACAGGTTTTACTGTAAATGTCTTAGCTTTAGGCTTTATGGTTTCAGAGAAGAAGTTTTTCCGTTTATTGGTCTATGGAAGCTAATGAGCCAAAGGTGGTGGCCATGGCGGCCATGTTTTTTGTCTGATCAAAATTTCTTCAATGAATCTGACAATGGTAGACACAAGGAACATTCATGAAAATTAAGAACGAAATCCATTCAGCGGTTTTGGAGGAGAAGATTAAAAAAAAAAAGATCCCTTTATGAGTCTATGGAAGCTAATTAGCCAATGGGCGTGTCCATGGCGGCCATGTTTTTTGTCTGATCAAAATTGCTTCAAGGAATCTGACAGAGGTCCACCCAAGGAACATTCATGCAAAGTAAGAATGAAATCCATTACGTTGAGCGGTTTTGGAGGAGAAGGTTTTTAAAACTTTTCCCCATATAAGTCTTTGAAAGCTAATGAACCAAGGGGCATGGCCATGGCAGTCATGTGGGGCATGGCCATGGTGGCCATGTTTTTTGCCTGATCCGAATTTCTTCAAGGAATCTGACAGAGGTCCACCCAAGGAACATTCATGCAAAATAAGAATAAAATCCATTGAGCGGTTTTGGAAGAGAAGATTTTTAAATATTTTTTTTTGCTTTCGATGCCATTTTGTTCTGCATGTAACAAAATTCTTTGAAGGAATTCAGAAGAGGACTATGTGAGAAACATTCCTGTGAAGTTTGGTTACAATCGACCAAGTAGTTAAGGAGGAAATGTTTAAAGAAAAAAGTTAACGCACGGATGCACAACCGCACAGACGCACAACAGACACAGGGCCATAACATATAACATAAGACCAGCCGGTCTTTGGCCAGTGGAGCTAAAAAATGAACAGATTTATGTTTTTATTTCTTTAGTTATTTATTTTTTCCTTTCCTCCGTCGGATTCGGTATGCCTCCCTTTTCAACTAAGCCATTTTAACCCCCAGGGATCTGGAGAACTGTTGACACTGTAGTATAATTAGGTCTAATAAATCAATCTCCCTCAGTATTTTGAATTTATTTTGAAACATCAAGTCGTATAAATAGAGTTTGTGTTGAAAACATCAGTTCTATCACCAGTGTGATGGGCATGTGAAATTTCTGATGTTTTGAATTTTAGAATGACAATTTGTAGGTGGACCTCTATAGATATGTGATAGTCAGCAAAATTGGAGGAGATTAATTCAGATACAGGAAGGTACTTTTAAATAAATAAATAAATAAATAAACAAGAACTTTTGAAGAAGAAAAGACTTTTTTAACATTACACTACATGTTATATAGTGAAAATAAACCCCGCCCACTGCAGCCATGTTTTATGTCGGATCAAAATTTCTTCAAGGAATCTGACAGAGGTCCACCCAAGGAACATGCATGCCAAATAACTATGAAATAAAACAAGAGCTTTTGCAGAAAATATTTTCAGCATTACACTATATGTTATATAGTGAAAATAAGCCTTGCCCATGGTGGCCATGTTTTTTTGTAAGATCAAATTTTTTTCAAGGAATCTGACAACAGTCCACCCAAGGACAATTCATGCAAATTACAATGAAATCCCACAAGTACTTTTGCAGAAAATGATTTTTTAGCATTACGTTATATGTTAAATAGTGAAAATAAGCCCCGCCCATGGCGGCCATGTTTTTTGTCGGATCAAAATTTCTTCAAGGAATCTAAAAGAGGTCCACCCAAGGAACATTCATGCAAAATAAAAACAAGGCATCGCATGCGATACAAATCCCCTCGCACTAGACAACTTCGTGTGTGGAAAACACTGAAATGGCAAAAGTCCAACTTGCTTGAGATATTATCATATGCAACATTTGTGTCAAGTTTGTTTAAAAATCCTCCAATAAATGTACATTCTAGAGTGATGACGTTTCTCTAAAAATAGCCATAGTGACCTTGACTTGAGGCCATGACCACGAAAGTAGATCTTGCTCAAGATATTATCATAAGCATCTTTTGTGTGAAGTTATATTAAAATCTGTTAATAAATGTAGGCGATAGAGTGATGACAAAGTTTTTCTAAAGATAGCCACAGTGACCTTGACTTTGAGGTCATGACCTTGAAAGTCGAAGTAAGTCGAGATATTATCATAAGAAACATTTGTGTGAAGTTCTATTACAATCCATCATTAAATGTAGGCGCTAGAGCGATGACAAAGTTTTTCTAAAAATAGCCATAGTGACCTTGACCTTGAAAGTCTAAATAGCTCGAGATATTGTCATAAGGAACATTTGTGTGAAGTTATATTGAAATTTGTGAAAAAATGTAGTCACTAGAGCAATGACAAAGTTTTTTCTAAAAATAGCCACAGTGACCTTGACCTTGAAAGTCAAACTCGCTCGAGGTATTGTCATAAGGAACATTTGTGTGAAGTTATATTGAAATGGATGAAGAAATGTAAGCGCTAGAGCCATGACAAAGTTTTTCTAAAAATAGCCACAGTGACCTTGACCTTGAAAGTGGAACTCACTAGAGATATTGTTATAAGGAACATTTGTGTGAAGTAATATTGAAATTGGTGAAAAAAATTTAAGCGCTAGAGCAATGACAAAGTTTTTCTAAAAATAGCCACAGTGACCTTGACCTTGAAAGTCAAACTCGTTCGAGGTACTGTCATAAGCAACATTTGTGTGAAGTTATATTGAAATCAGTGAAGAAATGTAGGCGCTAGAGCGATAACAAAGTTTTCTAAAAATAGCCATAGTGACCTTGACCTTGAAAGTCGAAATGGTGAGATATTGTCATAAGGAACATTTGTGTGAAGTTATATTGAAATCGATGAAGAAATGTAAGCGCTAGAGGGATGACAAAGTTTTTCTAAAAATAGACACAGTGACCTTGAAAGTGGAACTCGCTAGAGATATTGTCATAAGGAACATTTGTATGAAGTTATATTGAAATTGGTGAAGAAATGTAAACGCTAGAGCGATGACAAAGTTTATCTAAAAAATAGCCACAGTGACCTTGACCTTGAGGCCTTGACATTGATAGTCGAACCCGCTTGAGATATTGTCATAAGGAACATTTGTGTGAAGTTATATTGAAATCAGTGAAGAAATATAGGCGATAGAGCGATGACGAAGTTTTTTCTAAAAATAGCCACAGTGACCCTGACCTTGAGGCCATGAGTTGGAAAGTCAAACTCGCTGGAGATATTTTTATAAGGAACATTTGTGTGAAGTTATATTGAAATTGGTGAAGAAATGTAGGCGCTAGAGCGATGAAAATGTTTTTCTAAAAATAGCCACAGTGACCTTGACCTTGAGGTCATGACCTTGAAAGTCCAACTCGCTCAAGATATTGTCATAAGGAACATTTGTGTGAAGTTATATTGAAATCAGTGAAGAAATGTAGGAGCTAGAGCGATGACAAAGTTTTTCTAAAAATAGCCACTGTGACCTTGACCTTGAAGCCATGACCTTGAAAGTGGAACTCGCTCAAGATATTTTTATAAGGATCATTTGTGTGAAGTTATATTGAAATTGGTGAAGAAATGTAAGCGCTAGAGCGATGACCATGTTTTTCTAAAAATAGCCACAGTGACCTTGACCTTGAGGTCATGACCTTGAAAGTCCAACTCGCTCGAGATATTTTTATAAGGATCATTTGTATGAAGTTATATTGAAATTGGGAGAGAAATGTAGGCGCTAGAGCCATGACAAAGTTTTTCAAAAAATAGCCAGAGTGACCTTGAGGTCATGACCTTGAAAGTCGATCTTGCTCCAGATATTGTCGTAAGGAACGTTTGTGTGAAGTTATATTAAAACGGTCAAGAAATGTAGGCACTAGAGCGATGACAAAGTACGTACGTACATGTGCTAGAGCGATGACAAAGGTATGTACGTACGTTGCGCTAGAGCGATGACAAAAGTACGTACTTACGTACGTACGGGACAAATGCTATATCCCCCCTCACAACTATGTTGTGCGAGGGGATAATGAAATCCAACAGGTGGGTTTGGAGGAGAAGATGTTTAAAGATTTTTAATTTTTTGTGTGGTTTTGTTGCCATGGCAACCAGAGTTCTGGGTGTAACAAAATTCTTTGAAGGAATTTAGAAGAGGACTAAGTAAGGAACATTCCTGTGAAGTTTGGTTACAATTGGCCCAGTAGTTTAGGAGGAGAAGATGTTTTAGCATTACACTATATGTTAAATAGGGAAAATAAGCCCCGCCCATGGCGGCCATGTTTTTTGTCGGATCAAAATTTCTTCAAGGAATCTGAAAGGGGTCCACCCAAGGAACATTCATGCAAAATAAAAATGAAATCCAACAGGTGGTTTTGGAGGAGAAGATTTTTAAAGATTTTTAATATTTTGTGTTGTTTTGTTGCCATGGCAACCAGAGTTCTGGGTGTAACAAAATTCTATGAAGGAATTTAGAAGAGGACTAAGTAAGTAACATTCCTGTGAAGTTTGGTTACAATGGGCCCAATAGTTTAGGAGGAGATGTTTTAGCATTACACTATATGTTAAATAGGGAAAATAAGCCCCGCCCATGGCGGCCATGTTTTTTGTCGGATCAAAATTTCTTCAAGGAATCTGAAAGAGGTCAACCCAAGGAACAGTCATGCAAAATAAAAATGAAATCCAACAGGTGGTTTTGGAGGAGAAGATTTTTAATTTTTTTGGTTTTGTTGCCATGGCAACCAGAGTTCTTGGTGTAACAAAATTCTTTGAAGGAATTTAGAAGAGGACTATGTAAGGAACATTTCTGTGAAGTTTGGTTACAATTGGCCCAGTAGTTTAGGAGGAGAAGATGTTTAAAGAAAAAGTTAACGCACGGACGCACGAACGCACACAGGGCCATGACAATAGCCCCGCTGGCCTTCGGCCAGTGGAGCTAAAAACCAGAAAAAAAATTGAGACCCGGTAGCTCAATAATGCACCTTTAAATGCTGCATGCAAATTAAAACAAAGAAAGCACAGTGAAAATATAAGCAATAGGTAAGGTTAATATTTTGTGATATCTGAAGGATAGTTTTTCTGATTTCTCCATATAAAGCTTTTTTCTTATTTCTCTATATAAAGCTATTTTGTGCCAATAACTTGATCACTCCTGCTGATGACACTCGGGTGTATGGCAGTATGTAGAGAAAGAAAAAACAATCCATGAAAGGGGCTGATCTTCCAGTTACCGTAATGGAACCTATCTCTATCTATCTATCTTCTTATACTGAGTCGGTCAAGTTTGGCCATTACCTCAGATAAATGGGCGGCAAAAATTTAGAATTTAGCTTAACAACTATAGGGCCCACAAGGTCCTGAATCGCTCACCTGAATAATAATCAGTGTCTCTAGTTCATTCTTGGCCCATTTGGTAGGGGTCCACTAGATGAAACTTCATACCAAATATCAAAGACCTGGGCCTTCTGGTTTCAGACAAGAAGATTTTTAAAGGTTTTCCCTATATAAGCCTATGTAAAACCAGTGGGCCCTGGCGCAGGGGCATTTTTTGGCACCAGGGCTATAATTTGAACAATCTCAGTAGAGGTCCACTAGATGAAGCTTCACGCCAAACATCAAAGACCTGGGCCTTCTTGTTTCAGACAAGAAGATTTTAAAGGATTTTTTCCTATATAAAAATAGAAGTAGAGGCAATAATCAGGAATCGATACAATCAACCCATAGTTCCAATCAGAGACACCAAAGTGAAAGAAACACAAACATGCAACAACAGACCTAATAGAAACACCAACAGCGGAAAGCCAAAAGGACAGTTACTTTCCCAAAAAATGACAAATGGGCTACCCAAAATAAATTAACACAAGCGACACATACACCTATAGACAAACCATAACAAAAATAAATCGCGACAGAAGAACCGCCTTAGCGGTAAGCCTATGTAAAACTAGTGGGTCCTGGTCCAGGGTTATTTTTGACCCCAAGGCTATTATTTGAACAATTTTGGTAGAGGTCCATTAGATGAAGCCTCATACCAAATATCAAAGACCTGGGCCTTCTGGTTTCAGACAAGAAGATTTTTAAAGGTTATCCCTGTATACGCCTATGTGAAATCAGTGGGACCCGGCGTTGGGGCATTTATGACCCGCGGGACTATATTTTGAACAATCTTGGTAGAGGTCCACTAGATGAAGCTCCTGCCAAATATCAAAGACCTGGGCCTTCTTGTTTCAGACATAGAAGCCTCCGTGGTGTAGTGGCTACGCTATTTGCTTGTAAACCAGGGATCGCAGGATCGATTCCGGCTTCTACAGACTTTTGAATGAGCCTTTAAACCGAGGTCCCATCTCCGTATGACCTTAGCTGTTGGTGGGACGTAAAACTGAAACACCTACTCACTCTCTTGTTTCAGACAAGAAGATTTTTAAAGGTTTTCCCTATATGCGCCTATGTGAAACCAGCGTGCCCCGGCGTGGGGGCATTTTGGCCCAGGACTAAATTTTGAACAATCTTGGTCGAGGTCCACTAGATGAAGCTCCATACCAAATATCAAAGACCTGGGCCTTCTGGTTTCAGACAAGAAGATTTTTAAAGGTTTTCCCTATATAAGTCTGTGTAAAACCAAAGGGCCCCGGCGTAGGGGCATTTATTGCCCTCGGGCTATAATTTTAACAATCTTGGTAGAGGTCCACTAGATATGTGAAACCAGTGGGCCCCGGCGTGGGGACATTTTTGGCCCCAGGACTATATTTTGAATAATCTTTGTAGAGGTCCACTAGATGAAGTTTCATACCAAATATCAATGACCTGGCCCATCTGGTTTCAGACAAGAAGATTTTTAAAGGTTTTCCCTATATAAGCCTGTGTAAAACTGTAGGGACCCGGTGCGGGGTCATATTTGGGCCTGAGGGCTATAACTTGAACAATCTTGGTAGAGGTCCACTAGATGAATTCAATGACTCGGTAGCTTAACCCCTAGGCTGCACTTAAGGGTGTGGCCGCAGGTATAACAGATGAAGCTTCATACCAAATATCAAAGACCTGTGCCTTCTTGTTTCAGACAAGACGATTTTTAACGGTTTTGCCTATTTAAGTCTATGTAAAACCAAAGGGCCCCGGCGTGGGGGCATTTATGGCCCTAGGGCTATAATTTGAACAATCTTGGTAGAGGTTCGCTAGATGAAGCTTCATACCAAATATCAAAGATATGTGCCTTCTTGTTTCAGACAAGAAGATTTTTAAAGGTTTTCCCTATATAGGCCTATGTGAAACCAGTGGGCCCCGGCGTGGGGGCATTTTTGTCCCCAGGACTATATTTTGAATTATCTTGGTAGAGGTCCACTAGATGAAGTTTCATACCAAATATCAATGACCTGGCCCATCTGGTTTCAGACAAGAAGATTTTTAAAGGTTTTCCCTATATAAGTCTAAGTAAAACTGGTGGGACCCGGTGCGGGGTCATTTTTTAGCCCGAGGGCTATAATTTGAACAATCTTGGTAAAGGTCCACTAGATGAAGCTTTATACCAAATATCAAAGACCTGGACCAAGCGGTTTCAGAGAAGATTTTTTAAGTTTCCAGTAAAAGAAACCTACTTTTAGCTCCTGTGACCTAGATGTGCAACGGACCGGAACCATTTGCATAACGTTGAAAGGGGACCACCTAAGGATCATTCCTGTGAAGTTTGCTCAAAATATGATCAGTGGTTTAGGAGGAGATGCTGTTTGAAGAAATTCTTTATGGACAGACGGATGCACGCACTAACGCACGCATGCACCACAGACAAAAAGTGATCCCAAAAGCTCACCTCATCAATATGTGACAGGTGAGCTAAAAAGGTCACTGGAACAGTCCTTAAAGCTATTTACAATCTGAATAACAGAGGTACATGTATCTTAAAACGCATACCTCTGAGTCTCAATCTTACACTGTATGGGCTTTGGCTTTGAACTCCTCTGCGGTCTTCGCAATCACCGCAGAAGAGGGAAGACTATTCCACTGAGGAATAGTTCTAGGAACCTTCGTGAACTCATTTTTATTATATGCATATCCACTGCTGGAGTTACAGAGGATAGTGTACCGTGAGAGCTAGGGACTAACTTCCCATATCACAGGTCCTGGTATTGCCCCCCCCCCACGCCAATCGGGGGCTTGAAGAAATAGATGGGCTGCATGATGCTTCCATGCAGAGCTGAAACCGACCCGCACACGAATACTGGGAAACCACTTAGAGGATCTAAGCCTGCTCAGGCAAAGCGGTGCGAGTAGGACCAACAATGCTTATAAACCCTATTGGTTTCATTGGGTGACAGCGCTTGAGATGTCATTTCAACTCAGTGTCGGGCAAAAGTCCCACAAAATTGGAAGCAACGTCTCCAAAATGACTTTTACAGTGTTGACGGGGATGAAACAAACAAGGAGGTGGAGCGTGACAGCCTCAGTGGTTAGTGCACTTCCCTCTGATGCTAGAGGTCCCGGGTTTGATCCCCGGCAGCGGCGATAAAATTTCGTTGTCCGAACACGCTCCATTGGCATCATTTGCAGGGATGAATGTCATAAAGTGCACCGTCCTTCGGATCGGGACGTTAACTGGAGGCCCCCTGTGCAGGGAGAACCATTCCCTGTGCAGGTTAAAGATCCCTACCGTAATTACATGATTACTGTGTAGGCTTTCATCCTGCAAAACCTAGGGTGTATGTTATACACCTGCGGTAATGGTCAAATGTGACCGACGCAGTATCAGTAGATACAGACATGTTAAGTTTTGAAAATAAAAATGAGGGAGGCAGCGCGTTCGAGGAGGATTGGCGAATGCCAAAGGCACGAAGACTTGGTGGCAAGCTCTCAGGATAGGCTTGAAAATGGTGCATTCTGAGAGCTTTTTGAACATTTTTTTGGTTTATTCTTTACACTCCTGTTCATGGATAAATAATAAAAATAAATATTTTAAAATCATTTCCTTGGGGAGTTGCCTACAAACTAATACCTAGCCATACCAGTGCCCCCCACCCCCCACCCCTGTCCCAGGTGTATAATGCTTCAGCACAAGAGCATATCTTATTTTTTAAGCCCAGATAGGTCACAAAAAGTAGCCCAACTGATTCTATATTCCAGGGTCCATCCCATACAAAGTTTCAGAAGTGTAGCTCCAATAGTTAAGAATATTCTATATTCCAAAGGACATCCTATAAGCAAAGTTTCAGAAGTGTAACTCCGATAGTTTAGGAGATATGGCAAAGTCTTACTTTATACCTTTGACCTTAGGGTCATGTTGAGGTCAAGGTCATGTCAAAAGTGGCCCAATTCATTCTATATTCCAAGGGCTATCTAATAACCAAAGTTCGTGAAGTGTAACTCCAATAGTTTAGAAGATATGGCAAGATAATACTTTTTGACCTTTGACCTTGGGGTCATGGTGAGGTTAAGGTCACCCTAAAAGTATCCCAATTTATTCTATATTCCAAGGGTCATCCGGTAACCAAAGTTTCAGAAGTGTAACTTGAATAGTTTAGGAGATATGGCAAAATGATACTTTTTGACCTTTGACCTTGGGGTCATGTTGAGGTCAAGGTCATGCCAAAAGTAGCCTAGTGCCATCTACATCCCATGTACTATCCACAGGCAAAGTATGAGAAGTGTACCTTAACTGGTTTCAGAGGAGATCCATTCCATAGAAACGTGACGGACGTACCTACACACATATACATACATACAGACCACGGACTGACAGACAGGGCTTCCATTAACTCCCAAATTCAGGAAGTCCAAGACTTCCTACTCTTGAAATCTGGAAGTCCCACTGGAAAATTCAGGAAATCCCAATTTTGAAGCAAGGTGTTTGCGGATCGTAAAATTGTTTTGAGGAAGAAATATATATAATATATATATATTCAATCTATGAATCTCTTGTTTGCATTTTTAATCACCTGTATATTCTTTTAGATGGCTAGTAAAGTGTGGATAGGTAAACTGACTGGCTCAAAAATGACTTGAATAGTGTTGACTTGGCCGTTAAACTCAAACAATCAAGCAAAGCTCTGTGAGGAAGTTAAGACTACTCATAAATATGTGACATACATGCGGTCAGTACATTGCAGAGGAGTGCATTCAAAAATAATTTTATAACTGTCAAAGTAAAACTCCCTCGCCCCCCCCCCCCCCCCCCCCCCCCAAAAAAATAAATAAATAAAAAGTAACGAAAACAATCGCATTACCCATCCCCATATACATGTATGCCTAGTGGTCCATTTTTGGGTCATTAGCAAACCGTGTAGACCAGATCAGATGCCACAGAACATAGCGTCTGATCTAGAACTTAACACAAATAAAACAAACCTGACACCCATTGTCAATATGGATTAAAAAGAAATAAAGAAAAAATCTTTTGTAAAAGCTTTTTGCTAAACTTTTCAAAACATACGCTTCGAGTCTTCATTGTACTCTGAACACTAGGAACTGCTTCAGACAAACACGTGCAACTTTGGTCAATTGGAGCAGACTTAGACCAGTCAACAGTAGTTTTTTTTTTTTTTTGGGGGGGGGGGGGGGGGGGGGGGCGGCCTTTTCGGCTAACAGACAGATCGGACTGCAGCTGGGACCCTGACGAACCCGCCTGGTCACATTCGCCGGTTTTACGTATTTTCGATACGCAAAAATCAAACAGCGATCGCAGCGACATTTTGGGATTTTATAAATTATTTTTGTACTTCACCTAGCGAACACCTGCTATTTACTCGAAAAAAAAATGCGCATCTCTCTTTGGAACTATTGTCACACTTTGCATCGCTAATGATAGTCTCACTACCAAAAACCTAAATTACGACCCGCTTTAATTTAAACAGTAACAAACTTACGGGATCAAAAAACACTTATCGGCAATGAGATAATTAGTTTATCCTCAACTACTAATCCGTTTAATTATATGCAAACACCGAGCAATCACCTCGACATGTTTTTCACACACCGATGACGATCAAAGGTGTGCCGACGCACGTGATTCTGACTGTCAATATAATATCGCGCAGCAGAAAATGGGACGTCCTTAGTACTCAATAAACACAGAAAGTGGTTTCAGCTAAGAAGGCGGAGCAAACTTTACAAACCGCTAAAAGTGGGCGGGTTAATACGTCTCGGTAAAGATTTTTGGCCGTACAGATAAAATTTCGGGACGCCTTTGATGTTTAATTTGGGCGTCCGGAAGCGATTTCAGGACGTAATAATATTATACGCCATACGTCCGCCCAACGGAAGCCCTGCTGACAGACACTCGACTCTGACGCGAAAACAATATACCCGATTATTCTTCGCAAAAGCAGGTATAATTATCCAAGGTTTCGATCAAGTTTTAAACACAACAGCTTTATTCCCCTGCGACTTTTAAGTGCAGAAATACGGTGTGTGTGTGTGTGTGAATTCGGGTTTAACGTCGCTTTCAACAATTTTTCAGTCATATCGCGACGGTGTCTGGTTGCGACAGGGAGCTCAATGCTCACGTTTATAGTGCTGCCTCACTGAAGTATCATGTCCCAGACACATTACATGATACCACATCCAGTCACATTATCCTGACACTGGATCGACCAGTCCTAGCTCTTCCCCGTAAATCTGAGTGCCAAGCGAGGAGCAGCTAGTACCATTTTTAACGACTTTGGTATGTCGCGGCCCGGGATCGAACCCCAGACCTCCCGTTCCCCGGAGCGGACACTCTACCAACTGAGCTATCGGGGCTGGTTCAGAAATACGGTAGATAATACTGTAGTTGTCACGGTCAATAATGGTAATTTTTCAAGTTCAAACTCATTGCAGACAGTCCAATTAGCAATTAAAGATACTGATAGTTATATAAACTTGACACGCATGATTAATACAAGCTGTAGCCGATATACTCAAAAGATCAAAGTTTAAGGTTAGCGAGAAAAGAGAATAAAAAAGAATGAAGATTAGTTTGTTTGTTTGTTTGATTCGAGGTTTAACGTCCCCGTCAACACTGTAAAGGTCATTTTGGAGACGTTGCTTCCAATTTTGTGGGACTTTTACCAGACATTGAGATGAAATGACATCTCAAGCGCTGTCGCCCAATGAAACCAATAGGGTTTATTAGCATGGACGGTCCGCCTCGCACCGCGGTTCCTGGACAGGCTTAGATCCTCTAAGCGGTTTACCAGTACTAGTGTGCGGGCCGGATTCAGCTCTGCGTGGAAGCATCATGCAGCCCATATATTTCTTCCAAGCCCCTTTGGCGGGGGCTTATGCCGATTAGTTTATAATTTAATGATCTAGCCACAAGAGGAGGACCCCTATATCCAAAACTTTAACACCCGCTCTACAAGCAAGTTCAAGGCGAACATCAATGATTTCCACCACCAAAATCGCCTTGAAATCAACCGTCCACAAACAGCAGCTACCGTTTTTCTGCACGCGATCGGAAAATGACGTCATCCCTACCCAGCAACCCCGCACATGTTTAATTCAATGTTTTATTTTAATGGGGCTTAAATGTTTGCAACCGGTAAAAAAATATTTCCTCGATAGCTAAACGGTTGTGAATAGAGCTGGATAGGGAACGGTGCCTTCCACAATTCCTGACTTATCCCGGGAAGCTTCGTGTCAATCACTAACAACAGCATACAGATGTGTTTACACACATTAAAGCGTTCGACTTTTCCCGCCAAGCATCTGCTATTTTGGCGCCAAAACATAACCATGCACGAGACAGTAGAATAGTCTGTTTTTGTTATGATACATTTACCGTTAGATGTAGCTAAACATCTTAGGAATGATTACATCATTTTCACACTGATTGTGGATTAAATTTTATGATTGGGGGATAAATGCAATCTTATTTTCACACCCTGTCACGCAGAAGATTGTAGGCTTATCGAGAGCACCAGAAGCTTGTATTTAAAGTGTAATAATAGAATAGACTGGTCCGTGACAAATATGGTCGGAGTTTATAACACGATATGGTTAACTAACATGGTCCGTCGGTTGAAGGAAATTAACCGTTATGATTTACTTTCAGTTTTGCAATCACTTCAAGAAACGGCTGTTTTCATTTGTTAATGCCCATCTACAGATGTGGACCCGTGTTTTAATCCCCAATAATATTGGACAGTGCATTAATTATTATCAGTATTATTATTATTGTCACGGATTAATTCGGATTTTTTCGCTGGTTTGCACACATGAAAACACAAGTGCAGTTTTTCGAAAATTTGCCAAAAAACAGTATTTTCATTTTTCCGGGAGTTTTATCCTGAATTTCGTAAGGCACGAGAAAAGCTATTTTTTCTTGAGTCTCCCGCAATTTTCGGGAGACTTAACATGTCTGTAGACAGATAGAAAGGACCTGGTGTATGAATGTCATTTGACGTGTCACCAGCAACAATTCTGATCAGTGAATAGACCAGCTAATTCCTCTGCCCTTTCAGTGTCTGTCAGTCTGATTCAGCAACACCATTTCCACCGCTTTTATTATGGGGCAGGATACCTTGCCTGTCTTTCTTCTGGCTTTTGTTATTATGGTTGATAAATAAAGGCAAGCTAAAAGTTACTCAAGAGGAACTAATCTGAGCATTCTCTGATGAAAAAGCCTGTTTTATTTTCTGATATGGCGGCAGCTTTTTGTCAAAGGCAAAAAACAAACAAACTTTTAAAAAAGAAAAAAAATAAACTTTGAAAAGGCCAGAGAAGACTCGAGTAAGAGAGGAGCTTAAGTGTTCTGTAAATTCACCTTCAGATGCAGCTTGTACCAAGTTTTCTATATCAGAATGGCCACTTTCATCATTGATGCCAGTTAAACCAGGATCGATTTGACCATTAAATTTTTCGTCGCTTTCATCTCGATTTTCTTCGTTCGCCATTTTGGACAAATCATGTGATCAGCTTATAAAAGTCTTTAAGGCTATTAATGAACCGCAATTTTAGGAATTAGCCAAAACAACCCTTCTCCCCTTGTCGTTTCGCCACTGTTTTTCGCCCTTAGTTGTTTCGCCCCCTAAACTCTAGTCGTTTCGCCCCAAACCATCCCAAATGTAAATTATAAAATTGATTTATAAATGCCACGAGACACAGAGAGAGAGAGAGAGAGAGAGAGAGAGAGAGAGAGAGAGAGAGTAACAGTTCTATCCATCTATCTATCTTCTTATACTGAGTCGGTCACATTTGGCCATTACCTCAGTTGGTTAGAATTTAGCTGAAACAAGAAGAGGCACTGGATGCGTCCTTAAAACTATTTAAAATCTGCATAACAGAGATATCCTAAAACGCATACTTCTGAGTCTCAATCTTACACTGTGCGGGCTTTGAACTCCTCTGCAGATTTGGCATTCACCGCAGAGGAGGGGAGACTATTCCATTGAGGAATAATTCTAGGAAAGAAGGAGTTCTTCAGGGCATCACTATAGGTCTGGTACCCACGATATTGTGAGTCGTTCACTTTTGATGCCCTTGTTTGGGTCGACACTGTTACAAGGGTCAAGTAACTATCTTTATTAACAGACACTGTATCAGAGTGTATCTTATAGAAGAAGGTTAAAGAGGACTGCTCACGACGGGCCTTCAGGGACGGCCACTCTAGCTCATTAAGCATGTCACCGACGCTACTTCTATTTCGCAATCGAGCAGCTGTCCTCTGCACCTTATCCACCTGCTGAATCTGAGTTTTAACATAGGGGTGCCAATATGGTGATGCATATTCAAGTTGAGGGCGAACCAATGTTTTATATGCAACATCCTTTGCTGCCTAGGTGCAAAGGCGAAGTTACATCTAAGGAATCCTAAAGTCCTAGTTGCTTTAGATGTAATCTCAGAGATATGTTGACCCCAATCAAGATCATCAGTGATGGTGTTACTAAGATATTTGGCGGATTGAACATGGTCCAAAATTTGCTTGTCAGGTGTATAGTCAAACTTAATTTGCTTGTCCGGAGGGTGTCGTGACACCCTCATTGAATGACATTTGGCCATACTGAACTTCGTCTGCCAATCGGCCTCCAACTGTGCAAGTTGATCTAGGTCATCTTGTAAAATAAGACAGACAGAAGGAGAATATATATTCATATACAGAACACAATCATCAGCAAACAAATGGACCGATGGCTTGATATTATCGGGGAGATCATTGATGAAAACCAAGAAGAGAACCGGTCCAAGGACCGAACCCTGGGGGACTCCAGATAAAACAGGGACTGGATCAGACGCTTGGCCATCAAGTACAACTTGGTTTGAGCGCCCAGACAGCCATGAACTAATCCACCTATGTGTGGATCCTCTTATCCCATAGTACTTATCCCATAGTACTCCAGTTTATATAATAGCCTTCTGTGAGGTACCTTGTCAAAGGCTTTAGCGAAGTCCATGATGACCAAGTCAGTCTGTTTGTGGCCACGGTTTATGGCCCCATCCAGATTGCTCACAGTGTCATGGTAAAAATTGAACTAGTTGCGTTTCGCAAGACCTTTGACTGCAGAAACAATGTTTACAGTCAGCAAGAATGCTCTCAAAGGCTAAGTGCTTGTTGATGTTGCTTACTAATATATGCTCCAGGGTTTTGCATGTTAGCGACACTGGTCTATAATTTGCTGCATCGTGTTTTTTCCCTTTTCTTATAGACTGGTGTAACATTTGCTTGTTGCCAGTCATCTGGTAGAGTGCCCTGGGCAAGTGATTCATTGAAGATAAAGACCAATACAGGAGAGATTTCAGCACTACATTCCTTAAGTACCCTGGCATTCAGGTTGTCGGACCCAGATTCCTTATGTATCTTGAGCTTACCCAACAGTTTAGCGACCCCCTTGGGGTCAACTGTTATGTCCATTATGAGTGGAACGGACTTTTAGCTTTGGATGATAGCTCACCATCAGTATCACGCGTGAATGCTGATTGAAACTGTTTATTGCACATGTTAGCCTTATCGCGGGAGTCTGTTTTTTTTTTAGAATTCCATTTTCCCCTAGCGAAGTGATCCCAAACGCATCCTTTTTCAGGGACTTTACGAATGACCAAAACTTTTTAACTTCACCATTCTTCTGAGGGCTGTCGGGATCTGTATTGTCATCTTCAAAGGTAAAGATGCTGGAAACATGCTTCCAGGATGCATCTCTTATAACCTTTTGCACATGTGCTCTGAACCGTTTGTAATGGTTCTTAACGTCAGGGCTGCTAGACTTGCGAGCACGGAAATACATTCGATTGCGTCTTCTGATGAGATGCCTGATCGTGTTATCGATCCAAGGTGCACTATGTTTTGTTTTGGTCATTTTCGTTGGTATAAACCGTTAATTCGGACTTTAAAACTGACCCACAAGTCATTAACTGACATATGCGAGAGGTCAGAGGAAAGGAACGAATCCTTAAATCGCAGCATATGGTCTCGCAGACCATCCATATCCGCACGTTTATAGAGAAATACTTTACGCGGGATTTGGCTGATTCGTTTAGCCTTTAGATCATATTCAACAAGGACTATGTCACGATCAGCTTTGCCAATCGGGGGCTTCCCCTTAACTCGACTTACTGGGGATGGAGAATCTGTAAACAGTAAATCAAGGGTCTTTTCTTGTCGGGTGAGTCAGTCAGTGTTCTTTAATTATGTCCAAAAGTTCGATAGCTTTGCTTCCCTCTGCGTGTCGGGCCTCAAACAGCTCAAACTAGTGAATAAACGCATTTCTTTCTATTCTCAAAATACTAACTTATTACCTCCTAAGCCCAAGACGTCTTCACGTCATCTTAAACTAGGTATTCAAGAATTTCATAAGAAGTTTGTTTTGGCCCCTGCAGACAAGGCCGCTAACAACGTCGTCGTTGTGTGACGGCTCCACTATGTTAACACGCTTAAGCAGGAACTTGGTGGTACTAAGGCCTATGAACTTCAGCCTTTAGCTGAAGAGAGAGCTATAGTAGATAAACATGTTTGTCTTTCAGCCACCAAGTTTGCTGTGTGTGTTAACGAAGGCCAAGACAAGCTTCCTACGCTATACTGGTTACCAAAACTTCATAAAAAAACTTACAAAGCACGGTTTATTGCAAATTCTAGCTCTTGCACTACCACTGAACTTTCTAAATTATTAACTTCCTGTCTTACTGCTATTAAAACGCATGTAATTAAATATTGTGATAAAGTCTTTGAAAGATCAGGAAGAAATCAGTTTTGGTCTATAAAAAATTCGAATGAGGTTTTAAATAAATTGAAATCTAGACATTTTCGTGCTTCTAGTCTGTCTACCTACGATTTTTCCACTCTTTACACTACACTTCCTCATAATCTTATAAAAGAAAAGCTTAATGATTTAATTGAATGGGCTTTTCACAGAGAAGATTCTCTCTATCTTGCATGTAATGTCAGAAATGCATTTTTCACTTCTAAAGAGCATAAGAATTATACACTTTGGTCATGTCAGAAAGTGTGTGATGCCCTCACCTTTCTACTTGACAATATTTATATTAGATTCGGTACTAAGTTATTTAGACAAATTGTGGGTATTCCGATGGGTACGAATTGCGCACCTCTTGTGGCTGATCTGTTCTTGTATTGTTATGAAAGAGACTTCATTTTGTAGCTTTCCATTGATAACCAATCTGAAATTATTGAAGCTTTTAGCTCTACTTCTAGATATTTAGATGATTAATTAAATATTGATAATACCTATTTTGATGGGTTGATCAGTCAGATTTACCCCCTAGAACTTCAGTTAAATAAAGCAAATTCTTCTGATACCGAGGCCCCGTTTTTGGATTTACATCTATCTATTGTAGATGGATTTGTTTCGTGCAAAATTTATGATAAACGCGATGACTTTGATTTTGAGATTGTAAATTTTCCTTTTTTGGATGGTGATGTTCCTCGTGCGCCATCCTATGGCGTTTATATTTCGCAATTAATTCGATTTGCTAGAGTGTGTAGTCATGTAACTGACTTCAACACTCGTAATAAATTATTAACGGCTAAACTCCTTAATCAGGGTTATCGGTACCATAAACTACGCAAAGCCTTTTCAAAATTTTATAGACGCCATTCTGATTTAATTTCAAAATTCAATATTGGACTTAAATCTCTTCAGCAACAAGGTCTATCGGAGCCCGAATTTTATGGTGACTTAGTATATAAATTCAGAAAAATATATAACCGCAATGACTTCAGCACCCAATTTCGTAAAATCATTCTTCGATATAAAAAGATTGGGTACAACATGGATATTATACGACAGGCTGCATGCATGGTAGTTAACCCAATCACGGTTGGCAACTTTGCTTCCCTCTTTAATTGCACGCCGGTGGGTCAGGCCTCAGATTCTATGACGGCTCCAATGTAAAGGCTTATTGAAAATTAGAGAGATAATGTTGGTTGGTGCCTGATGCTCTGTCTCTGGTCGGGCTCATCGGAGTCTAACTGTTGGTTTTCTCTTGCTCCAGCATTTCAGTGGTTTCTTGCTGTCGAGTCCTCACCGTTGTCTCACCTCTGTGGTTCTTTGATTTTTGTGTTCACGGAGATGTTGCACTGATGAGATAGGAGGCCTTCATGCGGACTGAACAAATTATTTGTCTAAATCGCGACGGAAGTAAGGGCGAGGATTGTGGCCACGTAAAATCGATTTAAGCCCCACCCCCCCCCCCCCCCCCCCCCCCGTGGAAATCTTCCACTGACCGTTCCAAGGCGGCTCTTCTGTGGCGATTTATTTATGTTGTTGTTTGTTACTTACTGTGTGTATCACTTGTGTCTTTTGGTTTTGGATGGCCATATGGCCATTTTGTGGGAAAGTAACTGTCCTTATGGCCTTCCTTTGTTTAGGTTTCCATTATGGTCTGGTCGCTTAATGTTTGTATTTCTTTCCCTTTGGTGTCTTTTATGGGTGGAGTAAGTTAATTGTATCAATTCCTGATCTTTGTTTTACTTCTACTTTGAATGGCAATGTAAATTATGAATTATGACAATTATAACCTGTTTTGATCAATGCCGGTAATCGCCTTGCTTATTAAGTTAAGATGCATTAATCACACATCGATGTTCACGCAATTAATGCGATTAATGGTGAGGTGAGAAAACACGGACTCTATGCAAAGTTAATCGTCTTTAATTATCTCTTTAGCATCTTTACCAGTTAAGTGATTTGAACTGGTCGATTGGTTCTGTAGCAAATGCTGAAAAGGGTAAAATTGTCATAATTGGCTTATCTGAATCTGAATCTGCCTGGTATTCCATACACCTCAAGAAGAGTAGTATATGGAGTGCACATAGAAATCGCGTATCAAAAGGAATAAAAAAAAAAATGGTTTTCATTCATTTCAGGGTGTTATGATTTAAAATCGTGTGGAATTTTGGGAACTTTGAGTATTTTGACAAACTGTGAAACTGATATAATTATAAACTTGATGATAATCAGTAGATGATGATGATGATGATGATGTGTGTTGAGTTATTTGAAGTGTGAAATCCGACCTGCCCGGAAAGACTCCAGGTCCGGACTGCGGGGTATACGTATGTCATGGGGCTGATCATTCCACAGTTTTGCAACTCTGGGGTAATAAGAGTACTTATGGCCAGTTATCCTTGAGTGGAGTATTGAAAATCTGTTAGGCATTGAGGGTTTAATGTAGGAGGGGAGGCTTATACGGACATGGCCGTTGTAGATTTTGTAGAGCGTAACCAGAGTGGCTATGTTCCTGCATGTTTCTAGGGTAGGGAGTTTTAGTTCAGTGAGCATAGTTGAGATACTACTAGTGTAAGCATAGTCATTGGATATATATCTGACTGCTCTGTTCTGAATCATTTCAAGTTGATGTATGTATGTCTTTTGCCAAGGGCTCCAGACTGAGGATGAGTATATCTTTTGTTTCAAGAAAATACTTTGCTGCAGAAAGAAGCTGAACAAAACACAGTTGAAGTCCGTCTGATGTCCAATGCATCACCTGAACAAGTCCATGAAATGGAACTTCTGTATATAATATAAAATAGAAGTGGAGGCAATGATCAGGGATCGATACAATTAACCCACAGCTCCCATCAGAGACACCAAAGGGAAAGAAACACAAACATTAAACAACAGACCCTAATGGAAACATCAATAGCGGAAAGCCAAAAGGACAGTTACTTTCCCACAAAATGACCAATAGGCTATCCAAAATAAAATAATATAAGCAACACAAACACCCAAAGACAAACCATAACAAAAATAAACCGCGACAGAAGGACAGCCTTAGAAACGAATTCCATCGGGGATGGGGGGGGGGGGGGGCGCTTAAATCGATTTTACGTGGCCACAATCCTCGCCCTTACATCCGGCGCGATAAAGATAAATAATTTGTTCAGTCCGCATGAAGGCCTCCTAACTCATCAGTGCAACATCTCCGTCAACACAAAAATCAAACAACCACAGAGATCAAACAACGGTGATGACTCGACAGCAAGAAACAACTGAAATGCTGGAGCAAAAGAAAACCAACAGTTAGACTCAGATGGGCCCGACCAGAGATAGAGCAAGACTGGAAATTAGACTGGAAATTTTAGGTCATGTTAAGACTGGAAATTAGTGTTTTATTTTGGAAAGGAGGCGAAACGACCAGCGGGGGCGAAACGTCCAGAGAGAGAGAGAGAAGGGGGGGGGGGGGCAGAGAGGGAGAAACGTCTTAGGGACGAAACGACTAGGGGAGGAAATGGTTTAGGGTGAAAGGACCTGGATACTCCCCTGACACCAAAATGTTGTTAAAGATATGCCACTCAGTCTTCCTTTCATCGGACCATTAGAGATTGGAATGCCCTTCTCGATTTGATCATTTCCTCAGCTGAAGATGCAACTGATAGTATAGCTATGTTTATCTCTTTGGTGAGAGCTAGGGGCTAACTTCCCATAGCTCAGGTCCTGGCGAATGAATGCGGTTTAACGTGTCACCAGCAACAATTCTGATTCTGTCAGCCAGTAATCTTTGATGAGGTCATGCAGTGCGGGACTTCATACACGGTCTCCTGTCAAAACAAGTCTTAAGGTTCCGAGACATTTCACCGACACCTATTTTGAAACAGTTCACCGACTTATTTGAAGAGCGTGATAGCTCAGTGGTTAGTGCACTTGCCCCTGATGCTAGATGCCCTGGTTCGATCCCCGGCGGCGGTGATTATAATATCTCGGTGTCTGAACACGCTCCATTTGTATCATTTACAGGGATGAATGTCAAAAAGTGCACCGTCCTTCCCTGTGCAGGGAGGGTTGTCCCCTGTGCAGGTTTAAGACCTCCACCGTAATTGAATGATTACTTTGTAGGCTTTCATTTGCAAAACCTAGTATCTACGTAATGTACTGCGATTAGAGAGTAGTTTTCGGGACACATCGAAAGCGTTTATAACAAGCAAAACAGATTTCGAGTTATTAGATAATATTTATTATCGTTGCTCACAGAAAACAAGAGTTACGCAAGCTGGGCATTATACGCACGTGGCATGGAACATATATATACTGGCTGTTGTACAAGTTTGGGTTTGTGGAATGTAAACAAGGAACAATATGTGCTCCATATTTTCTTACCTGTGCAGGGATGGTTGTCCCCTGTGCAGGTTATAGACCTCTACCGTAATTACATGATTACTTTGTCTTGGCATATGTGTGCTCAGAAATCAGAATATTAACCTTTTCTTTGAAAGCAAATCTCTATCTATACATTACATTCTGCATCATCCTTTCGCGAGGATTATCTGCAGCTGCGTGCGTCAAAACAAGAAAAGTGTGATAGGAGAAAATGGTTATAATTCAGGAGAATTTAAAAAGTAAACTGTGTTCGTTAAGAAGAGATCAGTGACCTATATATGCAGTGACCTGTAACAGCAGTGTAAAGAAGTTTTTTTATTTGTTTCTTTGTTTGCCTTTCAATATACGCGTATGTCTCAGCTACACAAGGGCTCTTAAAAATGTGATCTTTTATCGACCACTTAATTTGGGTCGGAGTTAAATAGACTCATCACGAAAACACGCCTATATAATTTTGACCCCCTTAATAGTAAAACGGGGGTTTACAGTGGTATACATTATTTGTCTTATTTCTGTAAAAATAAAACATAGAGTGTGGGTACTTGTTAGAACCGCCTCGCTTTTTGGTGGTAAAAGTTTCAATATATTTGAATAGGCGTGTTTTCGTAATATGTTGATAATTATCTTTTTTAATATCTTTGTTTTATTTTATAAATGTTAACAAGTTCTTAAAATGGTTTCGGCTGTATCATTATATATATGTACGTTTAATTTCCACCATTTTAATATCAAACCTGCTCAGATATTTGTTTGGTAGTTATGCGATTTCGATTGAGAACTGATTAGAAAGTAGTTTTCGGGACACATCGGAAACGTTTATAACAAGCAAACCAGATTTCGAGCAATTAGATCATATTTAGTATCGTTGCTCGCAGAAAACAAGAGTTCTGAAAGCGGGGCATTATACGCCCGTGGCATGGAGCATATATATACTGACTGTTGTACAAGTTTGGATTTGTGAAATGTAACCAAGGAACAATATGTACTCCATTTATTCTTACCTTGCAATATTAATAACCCTCAATGGCTCAAACTACCTGTCTCCAACAAATTTTCATGGTCGGTTATATTTGGTGGGCCATAACCTAAAAATAATATAGGCATAACTCCGGCAATAAGTGGTGGACTGTAACCTTGAAATGATATGTGCTGCTGTACATCATAATCTTATTATACGTAAAGTTTCGCCGGCCTCGGTAGCTCAGTCGGCTGCGCGTCTGACTGGTGAACAGGACGCGGGTTCAATATCTGCCGGGGTCGGCAACATTCTTTCGTGGAGATTGATCATAAAATCTTTTCTATGGTCATTCTCTCCCTTCCGCTGATTCAAGAAGAGCAGTTGTCAGTTTCTGGCGAAAGAATGTGCACGGTACTGGTTAAACTCTTACGTATAAGCCTGCCTAGGTAAAGCGAGGATAGGTAGACTTACGGGCTCAAAACATGACCTAAAACAGTATTGACTGGGCCGTTAAACTCCAATACAAACAAACAACGCGTGAAGTTTCAGCTTCATCAGATGTAAAATGTGGGAGGCATTATCCGGAAACAAAATATGTTTAGACATATATATGAAAGGGGAATAACTCCGTTAATATTTGGCGGACTGTGACCTCAAAATAATACGCACTGTTCCACAGCATGGTCTTACTATATGTAAAGTTGCAGCTTCATCAGATGTAAAATGTAAGAGGAGTTTATCAGGAAACGGAATGTTGAGAAAAATCTGTGAAAGGGGTATAACTATGGTATTATTTGGCAGACCGTAACCGCAAAATAATATGCGCTGTTCCATATCGTTGTCTTACAGTATATTAAAGTTTCAACATCATCGGATCTAAAATGTAGGAGGAATTATCCGGAAACAAAAAGTTTACAAACACTTCAAAGGGGCATAACTCTATTATTTTTTGGTAAACCATAACCTTGAAACAAAATGCGCATCATGGTCTAATTATATAGGAAGTTTCAGCTAAATTGGATGTTAACAGTATGAGGAGTCATCCGGAAACGAAAAGTTTACAAAGAATTTCAAAGGGGCATAACTCTATTATTATTTGGTGGACCGTAACCTCGAAACAATATGAGCTGCAACAAATCATGATCTAACTGTGGATGAAGTTTCAGCTTGATCAAAGGTAAACTGTAGCAGGAGTTATCCGGAAACGAAAAGTTAACAAAAGAATTAAAGGTGCACAACTCCACTATTATTTGGTGGACCATAACCTCGAAATAACATGCGCTGCCCCACATCATGGTCTAACTATGTATGACGTTTCGGCTTGATAGGGTGTAAACTGTAGGAGGAGTTAGCCGGAAATGAAAAGTTAATAAAAAAATTCAAAGGAGCATAACTCTATTATTATTTGGTGGACCGTAACCTCGAAACTATGTGCACTGCCCCACATCATGGTCTAACTATGTATGAAGTTTCAGCTTGATCGGATAAAAACTGTAGCAGGAGTTATCCGGAAACGAAAAGTTTACAAAAAAAAAAAATAAAAAAAAATCAAAGGGGCATAATTCTATTATTATTTTGGTGGACCGTAACATCGAAACAATATGCGCTGCCCCACATCATGGTCTAATTATGTATGAAGTTTCAGCTTGATTGGATGTAAACTGTAGGAGGAGTTATCCGGAAACGAAAAGTTTACAGACGGACGGACGGACGCCGGGGCATAACATAATACGACCGTTTTTCAAACGGGCGTATAAAAATAAACAACCTGAAACACACACACCAACCCGCATTAATAATCATATATCCATGTTTGTTTCAAAAAGTGTAAAACAAAGAAAAATAAGTAATATTTTGAACAATCAAACTTTCATCATTTTACACTAAAAACGTCTCCATGCACTTCATCATAGTGTAGATTATATTTTCTAGACAATTGGAATCATAGATTCGATTCCATTGTGGAATTTTTAAAATATTCGAAGGTCACTGATGAGTGATAATTTGCCGAAACTAGCTAGTCCCCCCAACCAAAGAATTGTTCAATCAATACTATTAAGTCCTGCGAAGTAACCTTCTGCTTCCTAAAGATAACCATCTTCAGAACATACTAAAGCACCCACGAAGCAGTCAATTTCCGAAAATTAAAAAACAAAAACCGAAAAGTAAGGACATATGAAAAGTAGAAGTAAAACAAAGATCAGGAATCGATACAATTAACTTACTCCACCCATCAAAGACACCAAAGGGAAAGAAACACAAACATGAAGCGACCAGACCATAATGGAAACCTAAACAAAGGATTGCCATAAGAACAGTTACTGTCCCACAAAATGGCCAATTGGCCATCCAAAATAAATCGACACAAGTGAAACACACAGTGAGTAGTAACAAACAACAACATAACTAAACCGCCACAGAAGAACCGCCTTGAAACGGTCAGTGGAAATAAGGGGGGGGGGGCTTAAATCGATTTTACGTGGCTACAATCCTAGCCCTTACTTCCGTCGCGATTATGAAGCCTAATTTCATAAAAAACGAGTGGTGGCTGGAACAGGTCGATATGTCGAATAAATAACTGAAACAAAATAAAACAAAAAATACCGCAAACCACTTTAGTCCACAGTAGAAGTAAAACAAAGATCAGGAATCGATACAATTAACTTACTCCACCCATCAAAGACACCAAAGGTAAAGAAACACAAACATGAAGCGACCAGACCATAATGGAAACCTAAACAAAGGAAGGCCATAAGGACAGTTGCTTTCCCACAAAATGGCCAAATGGCCATCCAAAATAAAAAGACACAAGTGATACACACACTAAGTAACAAACAACAACATAAATAAACCACCACAGAAGAACGGCCTTGGAACGGTCAGTGGAAAGAATTCCACTGGGGGCTTAAATCGACTTTACATGGCCATAATCCTCGCCCTTATCCGATTACTAATAATGAAATGTCGCATAGAGCTAATCGTATTAACGATGGTGTACATGAGAAATTAAGATATTTCAGTGCATGGCCGCCATTTTATTTGCAGCGACACATTTTTATTGCTTTCACTTTTATTTTGTATCGGTTATTGATCATTGCTTTACCGTGAGTTTTATTTACCTTCGAAAGAATGACCCTCTTTGTAAGCTAAATTCAAAACAAATAATTCCTGACAGGGCTGACAGAGAGAGGTGCGACTTGCCTTTTGACATAACTCTATATTTGAAGCTCGAAAAAAGGATCAACGAAATTAAACAGGCTCCAGTTGTGGCATGATGGGGTTATTCTATGCTGGGTGGGGTTAGGGAGGGGGTGGGGGCTTCTTGTCCATCAGGGGCGTCTACAAGAGGCTCCTTCCCCTATGAGTCTTTTCTTGCCGAGGACACTATAGACTCCTCTCTGGGTCAGTCAAGCTGTTCACATTTCGTTATCCAATAATTGACATGCATTTGATGAATGCAGTACGATGATAAGCTTTAATTTACAAGTCCATGATGTTAAAAGAAGAAGTAAAACAAAGATCAGGAATCGATACAATTAACTTACTCCACCCATCAAAGACACCAAAGGGACAGAAACACGAACAATAAGCGACCGGACCATAATGGAAACCTAAACAAAGGAAGGCCATAAGGACAGTTACTTTTCCACAAAATGGCCATATGGCCATCCAAAATAAAAAGACACAAGTGATAAACACAGTAAGTAACAAACAACAACATAAATAAACCGCGACAGAAGAACCGCCTTGGAACGGTCAGTGGAAAGATTTCCACTTGGGGGCTTAAATCGATTTTACGTGGCCACAATCCTCGCCCTTACTTCCGTCGCATTTTAGACAAATAATTTGTTCAGTCCGCATGAAGGCCTCCTAACTCATCAGTGCAACATCACCGTGAACACAAATAATCAAAGAACCACAGAGGTGAGACAATGGTGAGGACTCGACAGCAAGAAACCACTGAAATGCTGGAGCAAAAGAAAACCAACAGTTAGACTCCGATGGGCCCTACCAGAGACAGAGCATCAGGCACCAACCAACATTACCTTGAATTAGATCTCTCTAATCCTCAATAAGCCTTTACGTTGGAACCGTCATAGAATCTGAGGCCTGACCCACCGGCGTGCAATTAAAGAGGGAAGCAAAGTTGCAAACCGTGATTGGGTTAGCTACCATGCATGAAGTCTGCCGTATAACATCCATGTTGTACCCAATCTTTTTATATCGAAGAGTGATTTTACGAAATTGGGTGCTGAAGTCATTGCGGTTATATATTTTTCTGAATTTATATACTAAGTCACCATAAAATTCGGGCTCCGATAGGCCTTGTTGCAGAAGAGATTTAAGTCCAATACTGAATTTTGAAATTAAATCACAATGGCGTCTATAAAATTTTGAAAAGGCTTTGCGTAGTTTATGGTACCGATAACCCAGATTAAGAAGTTTAGCCGTTAATAATTTATTACGAGTGTTGAAGTAAGTTACATGACTACATACTCTAGCAAATCGAATTAATTGCGAAATATAAACGCCATAGGATGGCGCACGAGGAACATCACCATCCAAAAAAGGAAAATTTACAATCTCAAAATCAAAGTCATCGCGTTTATCATAAATTTTGCACGAAACAAACCCATCTACAATAGATAGAAGTAAATCCAAAAACGGGACCTCGGTATCAGAAGAATTTGCTTTATTTAACTGAAGTTCTGGGGGGTAAATCTGACTGATCAAACCATCGAAATAGGTATTATCAATATTTAATAAATCATCTATATATCTAGAAGTGGAGCTGAAAGCTTCAATAATTTCAGATTGGTTATCAATGGAAAGCGACAACATGAAGTCTCTTTCATAACAATACAAGAACAGATCAGCCACAAGAGGTGCGCAATTCGTACCCATCGGAATACCCACAATTTGTCTAAATGACTTAGTACCGAATCTAATATAAATATTGTCAAGTAGAAAGGTGAGGGAATCACACACTTTCTGACATGACCAAAGTGTATAATTCTTATGCTGTTTAGAAGTGAAAAATGCATTTCTGACATTACATGCAAGATAGAGAGAATCTTCTCTGTGAAAAGCCCATTCAGTTAAATCATTAAGCTTTTCTTTTATAAGATTATGAGGAAGTGTAGTGTAAAGAGTGAAAAAATTGTAAGTAGACAGACTTGAAGCACGCAAATGTCTGGATATCAATTTATTTAAATATGTTCTATAAAAGGGTACCTTTTAAAACCTCATTCGAATTTTTATAGACCAAAACAAATTTCTTCCTGATCTTTCAAAGACTTTATCACAATATTTAATCACATGCGTTTTAATAGCAGAAAGACAGGAAGTTAATAATTTAGAAAGTTCAGTGGTAGTGCAAGAGCTAGAATTTGCAATAAACCGTGCTTTGTAAGGTCTTTTACGATGTTTTGGTTACCAGTATAGCATAGGAAGCTTGTCTTGACCTTCGTTAACACTCACAGCAAACTTGATGGCTGAATGACAAATATGTTTATCTACTATAGCTTTCTCTTCAGCTAAAGGCTGAAGTTTATAGGCCTTAGTACCACCAAGCTCCTGCTTAAGCGTGTTAACATAGTGGAGCCGTCACACAACGACGACGTTGTTAGCGGCCTTGTCTGCAGGGGCCAAAACAAACTTCTTATGAAATTCTTGAATACCTAGTTTAAGATGACGTAAAGACGTCTTAGGCTTAGGAGGTAATCAGTTAGTATTTTGAGAATAGAAAGAAATGCGTTTATTCACTAGTTTTAAAATGCTAAGTTTCCAGTCCTTTAGGGCTTTATCCTCAACATACTCTCGCTTACACCATCGATTACCGAATTCATTCAAGGAAGTAGCGATTTCATCTCTACATTTACTGAAAGCAATTTTAGAAGGAAACCGATATTTCGGTCCTTTAGAAATTATATTCCTTATCCTAGAATCAGGAATAATTTTCAAATTGCCAGTAATTACATGACCAGCAGCAGGATAGCAATACTTTGAGTTTTTACAATCACATGAATCAGAAGTATTAGTATCAATATCAAGATCTGAAACAAGTTTATTGAAATTAAAAATGATAGATCTAACAGGTTTGTTATATTTATAGCAAATAAAGGTGTTTCAATATTTTGAAAATAAGGAGGAATGGAGGAAAGCACCGAGCTCTCACGGAAGATACTGGGCAAATCTATAAAATCCATACCCTTATTAATGAAGGATATTTTGAAGAAATGACGTTTATGATTAATTTCAGAATCAATGTAAGGACGGAGAGTATGCTGAGTATAGCCTCTAGTTAAGAGAGCCGCATCATATAACTGATTGGAACTATCGTAGAATTTATTCGCCTCGGTGTCCAGAAGACGTAAAACAGAAACGGGTAATGAACTTAAAAATGAAAGCATAGAGTGGCGTCCATGATTTAATAATATAATTGACAGTCACTTCAGTCTAGTATTGTTTCGTTTAAACGCACGTAATTTACGTTTAAAGTTTCCATTTTTCCTGGTGCCGTGAGATCTAGTTCTGCGTTTTCGACATTCCAGGAGCGAGAAAATATCAAAGTAGAAGTAAAACAAAGATCAGGAATTGATACAATTAACTTACTCCATCCATAAAAGACACCAAAGGGAAAGAAATACAAACATTAAGCGACCAGACCATAATGGAAACCTAAACAAAGGAAGGCCATATGGACAGTTACTTTCCCACAAAATGGCCATATGGCCATCCAAAATTAAAAGACACAAGTGATACACACAGCAAGTAACAAACAACAACATAAATAAATCGCCACAGAAGAGCCGCCTTGGAACGGTCAGTGGAAGATTTCCACTGGGGGGCTTAAATCGATTTTACGTGGCCACAATCCTCGCCCTTACCTCCGTCGCGATTTAGACAAATAATTTGTTCAGTCCGCATGAAGGCCTCCTAACTCATCAGTGCAATATCTCCGTGAACACAGAAATCAAAGAACCACAGAGGTGAGACAACGGTGAGGACTCGACAGCAAGAAACCACTGAAATGCTGGAGCAAAAGAAAACCAACAGTTAGACTCCGATGAGCCCGACCAGAGACAGAGCATCAGGCACCAACCAACATTATCTCTTTAATTTTCAATAAGCCTTTACGTTGGAGCCGTCATAGAATCTGAGGCCTGATCCACCGGCGTGCAATTAAAGAGGGAAGCAAAGTTGCCAACCGTGATTGGGTTAACTACCATGCATGCAGTCTGTCGTATAATATCCATGTTGTACCCAATCTTTTTATATCGAAGAATGATTTTACGAAATTGGGTGCTGAAGTCATTGCGGTTATATATTTTTCTGAATTTATATACTAAGTCACCATAAAATTCGGGTTCCGATAGACCTTGTTGCAGAAGAGATTTAAGTCCAATATTGAATTTTGAAATTAAATCAGAATGGCGTCTATAAAATTTTGAAAAGGCTTTGCGTAGTTTATGGTACCGATAACCCTGATTAAGGAGTTTAGCCGTTAATAATTTATTACGAGTGTTGAAGTCAGTTACATGACTACACACTCTAGCAAATCGAATTAATTGCGAAATATAAACGCCATAGGATGGCGCACGAGGAACATCACCATCCAAAAAAGGAAAATTTACAATCTCAAAATCAAAGTCATCGCGTTTATCATAAATTTTGCACGAAACAAATCCATCTACAATAGATAGATGTAAATCCAAAAACGGGGCCTCGGTATCAGAAGAATTTGCTTTATTTAACTGAAGTTCTAGGGGGTAAATCTGACTGATCAAACCATCAAAATAGGTATTATCAATATTTAATAAATCATCTAAATATCTAGAAGTAGAGCTAAAAGCTTCAATAATTTCAGATTGGTTATCAATGGAAAGCGACAAAATGAAGTCTCTTTCATAACAATACAAGAACAGATCAGCCACAAGAGGTGCGCAATTAGTACCCATCCCATCGGAATACCCACAATTTGTCTAAATAACTTAGTACCGAATCTAATATAAATATTGTCAAGTAGAAAGGTGAGGGCATCACACACTTTCTGACATGACCAAAGTGTATAATTCTTATGCTCTTTAGAAGTGAAAAATGCATTTCTGACATTACATGCAAGATAGAGAGAATCTTCTCTGTGAAAAGCCCATTCAATTAAATCATTAAGTTTTTCTTTTATAAGATTATGAGGAAGTGTAGTGTAAAGAGTGGAAAAATCGTAGGTAGACAGACTAGAAGCACGAAACTGTCTAGATTTCAATTTATTTAAAACCTCATTCGAATTTTTTATAGACCAAAACAGATTTCTTCCTGATCTTTCAAAGACTTTATCACAATATTTAATTACATGCGTTTTAATAGCAGTAAGACAGGAAGTTAATAATTTAGAAAGTTCAGTGGTAGTGCAAGAACTAGAATTTGCAATAAACCGTGCTTTGTAAGGTTTTTTATGAAGTTTTGGTAACCAGTATAGCGTAGGAAGCTTGTCTTGGCCTTCGTTAACACACACAGCAAACTTGGTGGCTGAAAGACAAACATGTTTATCTACTATAGCTCTCTCTTCAGCCAAAGGCTGAAGTTCATAGGCCTTAGTACCACCAAGCTCCTGCTTAAGCGTGTTAACATAGTGGAGCCGTCACACAACGACGACGTTGTTAGCGGCCTTGTCTGCAGGGGCCAAAACAAACTTCCTATGAAATTCTTGAATACCTAGTTTAAGATGACGTAAAGACGTCTTGGGCTTAGGAGGTAATAAGTTAGTATTTTGAGAATAGAAAGAAATGCGTTTATTCACTAGTCTTAAAATGCTAAGTTTCCAGTCCTTTAGGGCTTTACACTCAACATACTCTCGCTTACACCATCGATTACCGAATTCATTCAAGGAAGCAGCGATTTCATCTCTACATTTACTGAAATCAATTTTAGAAGGAAACCGATATTTCGGTCCTTTAGAAATTATAATCCTTATCCTAGAATCAGGAATAATTTTCAAATTGCCAGTAATTACATGACCAGCAGCAGGATAGCAATACTTTGAGTTTTTACAATCACATGAATCAGGAGTATTAGTATCAATATCAAGATCTGAAACAAGTTTATTGAAATTAAAAATGATAGATCTAACAGGTTTGTTATATTTATAGCAAATTATAGGTGTTTCAGTATTTTGAAAATAAGCAGGAATGGAAGAAAGCACCGATCTCTCACGGAAGATACTGGGCAAATCTATTAAATCCATACCCTTATTAATGAAGGATATTTTGAAGAAATGACGTTTATGATTAATTTCAGAATCAGTGTAAGGACGGAGAGTATGCTGAGTATAGCCTCTAGTTAAGAGAGCCGCATCATATAACTGATGAGAACTATCGTAGAATTTATTCGCCTCGGTATCCAGAAGACGTAAAACAGAAACGGGTAATGAACTTAAAAATGAAAGCATAGAGTGGCGTCCATGATTTAATAATATAATTGACAGTCACTTCAGTCTAGTATTGTTTCGTCTAGATTTTTGTCTTGGCCTTCGTTAACACACACAGCAAAGTCCGGCATTCTGGAAATATTACCCTCATGATAAATGTTGTCATTAAATCCCAGTGGAAAAGGGGTCTGTAAAGATTTAATCCATTTCAGTTCAGCCTCATGTCTTTTGATAATTTTGAATCAAGATGTAGAGTTTGCATCGTAATAAAGTTTTTCCAAAGTTTTTCCAAGTTTTTTAATCCCAATTTACGTAGAGAAAAATTGGTTAACCAGGGAATACATGATTTTCTTACATCTGCCTGGAAACACACACCTTGGGCATTCCTTCAATAGAGCCACCTCACTCCGTCGGCTCTATCGAGCACCTATTAGCTATGTTTGGGTCAAAAATAAAGAAAAGAATACAAATTTTGCCAGAAAATTGTCAATTTGAGCCGTCAAATTTAGTTTTATATGACATGGCTATTTTCCCGATATATGAAACGAATCAGCGCAGACATAACCCTGAATCTTAATTAACCCTTACAATCCTAGCGCCCAAAAGTGGATAATTTGCAAGCAATGTAATCAATGGTCACCTGTCACAAAACGGCGTCTGATCGATCAGGATCTACACAGTTTGGCCGAAGAACAGATAAAACCTAACAAATTAAACAAGTTGACAACCTTAAAATGCTATCAAGTGGAAATTTTTTATGTGAATAACAAGAGTCCTGTTAGTCTGATAAGTACAAAATGTAATACTATTTTTGAACAGATAAATAGCGTTGTGAAAAGATAATGTCTCAAAGTCACATAATGATGTTCCTGCTGGCAGGCAACGAAAGAATGCATAAATCATTTTTATGATTGTGATTACGCTAACTAACATTTGATTACGAGTTTAAATGGCAAAATGTTCCTGCTAAGTTTTCTAATACTTTTTCCTCACTGTTACTTTCTTAGTGGATTCTTGTTAGACGGGCTTTCTTCAAATGCTCCAAGAAATATCAGTGTTCAAACTAATGTTGGTGAGATTGTTGGAATTCTGAAGGACGGTAATTTTGATGGAAACAAATATACAGTAAAGGAGTTTTTGGGGATTCCCTACGCGGAACCACCGATTGGAAGGAACAGATTTCGGAAACCCATTCCAAAAGCACCGTTCACATCCCCATACTATGCTTCAGATTTCGGTTTTTCTTGTCTGCAGCAACAGGCAAACGGTCTTAGGAAATCGGAAGACTGTTTATATTTGAACATTTTTGTTCCAAATGCAACTGATTCGCCATTGTCCAAAATACCTGTAATGATATGGATTCACGGAGGAGGATTCCAACATGGCACGTCCACGTATTACCCTGGTGACGTGCTGTGTAGTTTCGGAAAGGTTATCGTCGTTACACTAAATTACAGATTGGCACATCTCGGGTTTCTACCTGATTTAGAGGGAACTAGCAATTTCGGGCTATGGGACCAACATTTGGCAATAAAGTGGGTACACGACAATATCTTAGCCTTTGGGGGTGATACGAGTCGGGTTACAATATTTGGCGAATCTGCTGGCTCCAGCAGTGTGATATATCAAGCTCTTTATGCTGGAAACAAAGGACTCTTTCAGAGGGTAATCGCAGAAAGTGGAGGTATAACCAGTTCATGGGCCTATGATACAAACACGACTGTCCATGAAATACTTAACAATTTCTTAGATTCGATTAGCTGTAACGGATCACATGACCAAATGGCCTGTATCAGAAACAAGACTACAGGAAAAGTAGAATTTGCGATGGAGAACGTCCACTTATCTAATATTCATCCAAATGATGATGACGATTTTGTGCCTAAATATCCACGAGAAATGTTGGCACCATCATTAGGCTTGAATAGCTCCATTGATTTCTTTCAAGGTTTGGACTTGATGATGGGTAGTAACAGTATTGACGGCGCTTTATTTTTACCCGCGTTTGCACATGAATTGAACATAACGGATATTGATCATTTGGAAATCCCGAGATGGTATTATGAGAAAGGGCTAATTCCGAAGGAATTATCAAATGCTTTTATGAATTATGAACACATCCCGCTGTCTGTACAGGAAGCTGCCATACTAGAATATACTGACTGGTCAGATCCTGATAATTCCATAGCTCGTATCAAAATGCTGACAAAATTTATGACGGATCTTGGCATGGTCGCTCCAATGGTAGCCACAGGCCTGTCACATACACGGGGTCAAAGAGGTCGAACGTATCTCTTTGAGTTTTCTATGCAGTTAGCTCGTCATTTGATACTAGTACCATCTCCAATAGATGGTCCACTGCAAGCGAACCACGGTGATGAACTACCCTTTGTGTTCGGCTTTTCTCAAAGGATGGTACAAACGATGTACAGGTTCAGTGGAGGTTACAATGTCACCGATCAGGATACACAGAAATCCAAGTTTGTTATGACAATGTGGACCAATTTTGCCAAATCAGGGTAAGACTGAGACGCGGCAAGCGAAAGTGTGTCTTTTGACATATACGACCAGTGACATTTCGACAGCATATCCGTGCGACACAGTGAATGCATTCTTTCCTATCTCCAAAATGGTTAATCTTCTCATGAACATTTGTGATATTTTTATTTATAATCAATACATTTATTGTAGGTGTTCGTTAGAACCGCCTCTTTGAGGCGGTTCTAACGAGTACCCACAATCTATGTCTTCCAGAAATGAAAAAAGTACACCCCTGTTAATACCATTTTTCTCAGTATAAACTGAGGTTTACGGAGGTGTTCATTTCACGGAACTATAACATGATGAGGCTCAGATCAGCCTGCCCATCATGTTATAATATTTTAGCCCCATACCAAACTTTATATACAATCATATAATATTTTTTTGTTTGATTTGAGGTTTAACGTCCCCGTCAACACTGTCAAGGTTATATAAGACGTTGCTTCCAATTTTGTGGGACTTTTACCCGACATTGAGGTGAAATGACATCTCAAGTGCTGTCGCCCAATGATACTAATAGGGTTTATAAGCATGGACGGACCGACTTGCACCGCTTTGCTTGGGAAGGCTTAGATCCTCTAAGCGGTTTACCAGTACTCGTGTGCGGGTCGGTTTCAGCTCTGCGCGGAAACATCATGCAGCCCATCTATTTCTTCAAGCCCCGATGGTCGGGGGGGGGGGGGGGGGGGCTATCATATAATAAAGACCCAGTTGAGACTGTGCATTAGCACAGTCAAATAAGAAGCTTACTTTCCACTAGCCTTCGAATCTGGAACTGCCGTAATGTTTGTTCTGGAAAAGGCGGATGGGTCGGCTAATACATAGCAAAGGTTTAGGCAAAGCTGCACATACGTGCAGCCATGTCTTAGCATTTGTTGTTCGCAGATACGTAGGGGAGACCTTTAGTAACAAGAGGCCATGCTTTCAGCCGCATGTACTATTGAAAAACATCATATGAGGTGTACCAAAGGCCCTTTTCTCATAAGTCATCTCAAGGTTGATTTATCAGCGACTAATGTGTGTCATACTCATAGCAAGTAAAGTATCTGATAGGGTATGCTGTGTCACAATTTTATCGACATACTGGTAAACAAACTAGGTCTGGCAGTGACGTCAAATCAATAACAAAGCTAAAAATAGAAAGGATTTGCGCTTTGGTTTATAGTATGAACAGGACACGCCCACTGATTATACAGCAGTCACAACCGCCCAGGGGATGTCAACGCTGCTGGTCATGCTGACGGTCCGAGTTCGAAGCTCACTGATAGCGTTTTCTATTTTTATTTGTTTTATCTTTTTATAGTAAATTAAATGTTCATTGTTTCATATTTTTTATATTTTACTGGTTTAAAATCTATAGCAAATTTTGTATAAATATATATATATATTTTCTGTTTCATTTTTTTTTTTCATCTTTATTTCTCATAAACAATGTTTATGCAGTCAAATGTTATGTGCTTGAAAATGAACAAGAAATATGTTCTGTAAACGTCGTAAGTATCCACTTTTAACATGCCACACGGGTAAAGCAGATTTCACGTCGTGTGTGTATTACGAGGTAAAAAATAAATAAATAAATAAATAAATAAATAAATAAATAAAAAATCATTCGACACGTGGGTTTCGAACCAGCCATTCCTTTGTTTATAGAACAATCCATCTACTCTCTCGGCCACGAAATTCACAAAGCTTTCGCGCTATGTAAATAATCTTAGCTCTAGGTTTCAAGTAAGGGCAATATCATATGAATATTCGAGTAAACTAATTATGACGTAACTGCCAGGAATTCCTTGTCGGACTATTCATAGTTTGCCTGTTTCGTTCAAGAGTCTACACCAGCCGTTTTCATGTTTGCACAGGAGGAACACAAAAACTGAACAAGTGTCACATCAACGTCGATGCAATGTTATCAACAAATAAGTAAGATCGACGTGACATACGACAGCGGTATATTGACGTCGACAGGATTATTGCTGGAAATGTTCCATAAAATCCAAGGAACAATGAATCCTGCTTTATATCACTAGATATATATACTATGACGCCACGCGAAACAAATTGTTGTAGCACGCGTACATATTCTGATGAAATGCATGTTTCGAGGCTAAAAACTGATAAGGAAGCAACATAATTATAGCAACATAGTCAGGATTATGATTTTTTCAGTGTATGATCGATTTGTATTTCACCGAATGAACATAAAAAGAAGTATTGTCACGAGCGGCGAAGCCACGAGTGAAAATACTGCTTTAGGTGATAATGAGTGAATAAAAATTGATCTTACACTGAAAAAAAAATCAAATTTTCTGTTTCTTATATGCTTTAAACTGTAATTATTAAAGCAATCTTAAAGCGTAAGCCGTCACCACGGGGAACAAACTTTTTCCATCATAAGTTCGCGTCGATTTAGAGGTCTTCGTATAATATTGGGTGTAAACGGAAAGTTTGCACCTGGAAAACAGCTAGGAATTTTACTTTGTCCAATCGTTCACTTAAAATTTGCATTCAAATAATGTTCGCAGTTAGTAAGTTAAACTGGCGTCGTATGCATTATTTACGTTTCGTAGGGGCTAAAAGTGAGCCATCAACGTCCGAATGAGATGAAAACGTGCGTGAAGTAATTTCTGACATACATTTATAATGTTTACCTAACTGACATCTAACAAACAGAAAATATGTTATTTTTCAATGATACGTCAAATTCACAAACAGTAAAAATAAGACTCTTATTTTCACAGTTTAAAATAATGACAATATCGATTTCGATTTCATCGAGAAATTCCTATAGTTCATCGAAAAGCAAGGTACAAATATATATTTATCACATGACGTCGCGTCCGCGTTTCCTTATGGCGGAATATCGACATTTTTTGGTAAAAATAACGTGAATAAAACGCGTTTTAAATGCCATATGATAAATAGAATCTTGAATTCGTTCTAGTATTATTATATTTATCGAATTCGTTGAGGTAAAGGGATAAACTCGAGTAAACTCGGCATCGTTGAGGAAAATGGATAAAATTCTCAGCAAAGCCTCGCATTTTATCCCTATTCCACAACAACGAATACCCATGTAAGATGTAAGATCCTGTATGTCCCTCACTACTAGGACTGACTAATCGGAGCTGAAAATATAATCGCTTATCAGTTCTGCCATTGTATTTGATAATCGATTAGTAATAACTGAAGATTTGGTCATAATTTTACATGCCTGGATTTCTGTCTGAGCATGACACCTACCATATGTTGTACCTTACCATATGTATTTGAACAGACATACCTGAGCAAACAGTGTTGACCCAGATGAGACGCCACAGAATGCGGCGTCTCATCAGGGTCTGCAGTGTTCGCCACTCAAGCAGCTATGTTAGGCACAACTTTGGGTAACATATTGCACTTATCAAATAATCGATTGCAAGCAAATCAGTAATGGTAATCATTTTTGTGGAATTTATCGATCGATTAATCGATTGTCCATTAATCGTGCCAGCCTCTCTCAATATAGCCGCATACTCGTGTCCTTCGATATCCCAACTCGAGACAATATTCACCAATTTCAGAACAATGATCCTATATAAAGGATCTTACATGAATGTTCGTGTATTATTGAATTTATTAAACGAGTTGAGGAAAAGGGATAAAATGCGAGGCTTCGTCGAGCATTTTATCCCTTTTCCTCGACGAGTGCAATGATCCTATATAGAGGATCTTACATGAGTATTCGTGTATTATTGGATTTATTAAACTCGTTGAGGAAAAGGGATAAAATGTGAGGCTTCGTCGAGCATTTTATCCCTTTACCTCAACGAGTTTAATAAATTCAATAATACACGAGCACGAATGCAAGATTCTGTCTATCATATGACATTTAGAACACATATAATACACTATTTTGTACAAAAATGTCAATATTCCACTATTAGTAAACGCGACGTCGTTAATGACGTCGTACGTACAACGTTTCAGGACGTATCTAACTAATTTGCAAATTTAATCCACTAGTGGAATTCAGAATTTATTACACGGCGTTGTTACGATGTCAGACGCGAAGTCATATGATAAATCACCCTCTGGTATTACATGTAAATCGGTTTATCTCGATGCTTTCAGAAACCCCAATTTGCCAGTCAGCTTGAAGCCGTATATGCCTGCGAATTGGTTAGCTTACAACGAATCTACGCAAAACTATCTTGAGATAATGCCCATGACGACGACGTCCTCAGTAAAGCAGAGGATCCGAGCAAGGCAAACAAAATTGTGGCTGGATTTACTACCACTACTTTTGAAACAAAGTTCTATGTTACAATGATGAAATTACTCCAAAGCTTGGGCCATGCAGTAGGACAAACAGGACAAACAATTAATCGTTGCTTATCCAGACGCTAGTTTTTAGTCGGTGAATTCACGAAGTGAAGTCGCCAGACTTAAGTCATCGCTCGATGACCCTTCTCATCCACCATCTATTGAGTGGTTTTTAGAAGCATAATAGCTCTCGCTTTTGCTATATGCCTCAGAATTTCTGAACTCCTCCGCTCAAAATGTAGTTCCTGCCTAATTAAAGATTGTAGGCCATGAAACGATTGATAGTATATTCTGTTATCAACACAGCTGTGTTATGTCTGCTGAAAGAGAAAGTACAATCTCTGCATTCTTTATAAGTATGAATGACCCGATAATCTGATTAGATGTGGCAGCTCATAATTGCTTTATAAACATGTAATCAAGCATCATTCTGTTTAAAAGACCCCATAAGGTCAACAAGCCTATGTAATTAACATCACGTGAACACGTCCGCGAAATGAACACCACCTAAACCCCACTTTATATGGAGAAAAACTGGCGTTTACGGGGGTATACATTGTTTTTCTTATTTCTGCTCCAAGTCATAGGTTGTGGGTACTCGTTAGAACAGCCTCAATTAGGCTGTTCTAACGATCACCCAAAGCCTATGTTTGCAGTTTAAATCAGAAAACATCCCGGATTTTCATAAGAAAAGTAGCCATTTTGGAGATCTGAAAAAATACACTACTTCGCACGGGTGTGTTATCGTAATGACACCCCCATATACCCGCCCTTTTTCAGAGAAAAGTAGGGTGTGCAGGCCATACTTTATTCTTCTTATTTCTCTTCATTGACGTAGTTCTAATGAGCACCTACAATCGATGTTTGAAGCAGCCTCCGCCCATCGGGGCTTGAAGAAATAGATGGGCTACATGATGCTTCCACGCAGAGCTGAAACCGACCCGCACACAAGTACTGGTAGACTGCTTAAGGATCTAAGCCTGCCCAGGCAAAGCGGTGTGAGTCATCACGTCCATGCTTATAAACCCTATTGGTTTCATTGGGTGGCAGGGCTTGAGATGTCATTTCATCTCAATGTCGGGTAAAAGTCCCACAAAATTGGAAGCACTGTCTCCAAAATGACCTTTACAGTGTTGACGAGGACGTTAAACCTCAAATCAAACAAAAGCTGAAAGCCAAAAAGGACAGTTACTTTCCCACAAAATGGCCAATTGGCTATCCAAAACAACAAGTAACGGTAGATGGATAGTGTTGTTATTTCTTCTGTTTCTACACTTCCATTCATCTTCCTCTTTCTCCTCTGTCCTCAACTTCATCTCCTCTGCTTGAAGCCTCCGTGGTGAAGTGGCTAGGCTACTCACCTTGTACACCAGGGGTCGCAGGATCGATCCCGGGCTTCTCCAGACTTTCGGGTCAGTCTTTAAGATCGGTATGAAGATCGCTTTAGTTTTGACGGTATCATTACCTTATTAACCCAAATGAGTATCACAAATACATTTAAAATATCAATATCACCCCTCAGGTTACACTCTGCTTCTTCTGTACGGATTCCCCATTCTATTAAGAACTTTAATACTATGCTGCCTTCGGTATTGGTTAGACCCTTAAATTTGTCTTCTGTAACTTCAGTTAATCTCAATGGAGCAGGCAATACCAATGTTTTTGGGAGTAGTCTTCGTATAAGACTATCTCCTCTCAAATCACCCATCCTTCGAAAATATACTAATCCGTGGAAAAGAAGTGGAATGTATCCTAGTATTTCTAAGTGCAATGCCAAGAGGTGCAGATGTTGTTCGCATTTAAGCACTGCGTCTACCGTTATTTCATCTGTAAACGGTAGACGTTTCTTTTTTAGTTAACATGTCTGATTTGACATGACAGTCTACAGATTTAATTTATCTAATTACATGACGTGCTGCAAACTGTAATATGCAGTACGTCGGTCAAACTAACCGCATGCTTAAAACTAGATTGAACGAGCATTATCGTAGAATGAGTAAGCCTAAGAAAACTGACACTTTCTTGTACCGTCACTTTCGACGTACAGGTCATTCTGTAAATAACATTGTTATACAACCAGTGGAAAAACTTTATTACGATGCAAATTCTACATCTAGATTCAAAATTATAAAAAGACAAGAGGCTGAACTGAAATGGATTAAATGTTTACAGACCCCTTTTCCACTGGGATTTAATGACAACATTTATCATGAGGGTAATATTTCTAGAATGCCGGACTTTGATATCTTCTCGGTCCTGGAATGTCGAAAACGCAGAACTAGATCTCACGGCACCAGGAAAAATGGTAACTTTAAACGTAAATTACGTGCGTTTAAACGAAACAATACTAGACTTAAGTGACTGTCTATTATATTATTAAATCATGGACGCCACTCTATGCTTTCATTTTTAAGTTCATTACCCGTTTCTGTTTTACGTCTTCTGGACACCATGGCGAATAAATTCTACGATAGTTCTAATCAGTTATATGATGCGGCTCTCTTAACTAGAGGCTATACTCAGCATACTCTCCGTCCTTACATTGATTTTGAAATTAATCATAAACGCCATTTCTTCAAAATATCCTTCATTAATAAGGGTATGGATTTTATAGATTTGTCCAGTATCTTCCGTGAGAGCTCTGTGCTTTCTTCCATTCCTGCTTATTTTCAAAATACTGAAACACTTATAATTTGCTATAAATATAACAAACCTGTTAGATCTATCATTTTTAATTTTAATAAACTTGTTTCAGATCTTGATATTGATACTAATACTCCTGATTCATGTGATTGTAAAAACTCAGTGTATTGCTATCCTGTTGCTGGTCATGTAATTACTGGCAATTTGAAAATTATTCCTGATTCTAGGATAAGGAATATAATTTCTAAAGGACCGAAATATCGGTTTCCTTCTAAAATTGATTTCAGTAAATGTAGAGATGAAATCGCTGCTTCCTTGAATGAATTCGGTAATCGATGGTGTAAGCGAGAGTATGTTGAGCATAAAGCCCTTAAGTACTGGAAACTAAGCATTTTAAAACTAGTGAATAAACGCATTTCTTTCTATTCTCAAAATACTAACTTATTACCTCCTAAGCCTAAGACGTCTTTACGTCATCTTAAGCTAGGTATTCAAGAATTTTATAAGAAGTTTGTTTTGGCCCCTGCAGACAAGGCCGCTAACAACGTCGTCGTTGTGTGACGGCTCCACTATGTTAACACGCTTAAGCAGGAGCTTGGTGGTACTAAGGCCTATGAACTTCAGCCTTTAGCTGAAGAGAGAGTTATAGTAGATAAACATATTTGTCATTCAGCCACCAAGTTTGCTGTGTGTGTAACCGAAGGCCAAGACAAGCTTCCTACGCTATACTGGTTACCAAAACTTCATAAAAGACCTTACAAAGCACGGTTTATTGCAAATTCTAGCTCTTGCACTACCACTGAACTTTCTAAATTATTAACTTCCTGTCTTACTGCTATTAAAACGCATGTGATTAAATATTGTGATAAAGTCTTTATTATGTTGTTGATTTATTTATGTTGTTGTTTGTTACTTACTGTGTTTATCACTTGTGTCTTTTAATTTTGGATGGCCATATGGCCATTTTGTGGGAAAGTAACTGTCCATATGGCCTTCCTTTGTTTAGGTTTCAATTATGGTCTGGTCGCTTAATGTTTGTATTTCTTTCCCTTTGGTGTCTTTTATGGATGGAGTAAGTTAATTGTATCAATTCCTGATCTTTGTTTTACTTCTACTTTGAAAGATCAGGAAGAAATCTGTTTTGGTCTATAAAAAATTCGAATGAGGTTTTAAATAAATTGAAATCCAGACATTTTCGTGCTTCAAGTCTGTCTACTTACGATTTTTCCACTCTTTGCACTACACTTTCACATAATCTTATAAAAGAAAAGCTTAATGATTTAATTGAATGGACTTTTCACAGAGAAGATTCTCTCTATCTTGCATGTAATGTCAGAAATGCATTATTCACTTCTAAAGAGCATAAGAATTATACACTTTGGTCATGTCAGAAAGTGTGTGATGCCCTCACCTTTCTACTTGACAATATTTATATTAGATTCGGTACTAAGTTATTTAGACAAATTGTGGTTATTCCGATGGGTACGAATTGCGCACCTCTTGTGGCTGATCTGTTCTTGTATTATTATGAAAGAGACTTCATGTTGTCGCTTTCCATTGATAACCAATTTGAAATTATTGACGCTTTTAGCTCCACTTCTAGATATTTAGATGATTTATTAAATATTGATAATACCTATTTCGATGGTTTGATCAGTCAGATTTACCCCCCAGAACTTCAATTAAATAAAGCAAATTCTTCTGATACCGAGGCCCCGTTTTTGGATTTACATCTATCTATTGTAGATGGGTTTGTTTCGTGCAAAATTTATGATAAACGCGATGACTTTGATTTTGAGATTGTAAATTTTCCTTTTTTTGGATGGTGATGTTCCTCGTGCGCCATCCTATGGCGTTTAAATTTCGCAATTAATTCGATTTGCTAGAGTGTGTAGTCATGTAACTGAATTCAACACTCGTAATAAATTATTAACGGCTAAACTCCTTAATCAGGGTTATCGGTACCATAAACTACGCAAAGCATTTTCAAAATTTTATAGACGCCATTCTGATTTAATTTCAAAATTCAATATTGGACTTAAATCTCTTCTGCAGAAAAATATATAACCGCAATGGCTTCAGCACCCAATTTCGTAAAATCAATCTTCGATATAAAAAGATTGGGTACAACATGGATGTTATACGACAGACTGCATGCATGGTAGTTAACCCAATCACGGTTGGCAACTTTGCTTCCCTCTTTAATTGCACGCCGGTGGGTCAGGCCTCAGATTCTATGACGGCTCCAACGTAAAGGCTTATTGAGAATGAGAGAGATCTAAATTCTTGGTAATGTTGGTTGGTGCCTGATGCTGTGTCTCTGGTCGGGCCCATCGGAGTCTAACTGTTGGTTTTCTTTTGCTCCAGCATTTCAGTGGTTTCTTGCTGTCGAGTCCTCACCGTTGTCTCACCTCTGTGGTTCTTTGATTTTTTGTGTTCACGGAGATGTTGCACTGATGAGTTAGGAGGCCTTCATGCGGACTGAACAAATTATTTGTCTAAATCGCGACGGAAGTAAGGGCGAGGATTGTGGCCACGTAAAATCGATTTAAGCCCCCCAGTGGAAATCTTTCCACTGACCGTTCCAAGACGGTTCTTCTGTGGCGATTTATTTATGTTGTTGTTTGTTACTTACTGTGTGTATTGCCGGCCTCAGTGGCTCAGTCGGATGCGCGTCTGACTGGTGATCAGGAGGACGCGGGTTCGACTCCCGCCGGGTCGGCAACATTCTTTCGTGGAGATTGATCATGAAATCTTTTCTACGGTCATTCTCTCCCTTCCGCTGATTCAAGAAGGGCAGTTGTCAGTTTCTGGCGAAAGAATGTGCACTGTACTGGTTAACCGCTTACGTATAAGCCTGCCCAGGATAGTGTTGATAGGTAAACTGACCGGCTCAAAAATGACCTTAATAGTGTTGACTGGGCCGTAAAACTCCAAACAAAGAAAACAAACAAACTGTGTGTATCACTTGTGTCTTTTAATTTTGGATGGCCATATGGCCATTTTGTGGGAAAGTAACTGTCCTTATGGCCTTCCTTTGTTTAGGTTACCATTATGGTCTGGTCGCTTAATGTTTGTATTTCTTTCCCTTTGGTGTCTTTAATGGGTGGAGTAAGTTAATTGTATCGATTCCTGATCTTTGTTTTACTTCTACTTTAAATCCAGGTCCAGTCTCCGTATGACGTTAGCTGTCGGTGAGACGTAAAACTCAAACACTCACTCACTCATCTCCTCTTCTAGCTCTTCTATCTCTTTTCTCCCTTTCTATGGTAGTCGACATAAAATGACCCGCAAGGGACCTGTCGTTAAACTCAAAACAATTAACCAATTATTTATTTTATCTTCGTCGAATTTTTTAATCCTCTGGGACCTTGTCAACAAAATATTAAGATAACTGCTTGATCTACTACTGTGATTGTTATCATGATAATTACTCCTCATAAATCAATTTTCCTCAGTACTTTCAGTACTTTGTCTTTATCTCATATACCCACAGTGTATGATTTAACAACTTCAGTCACAGATGTGAATCAAAGGCTTGAGAAGCCTCAAAGTCGGTGAATTACAGGGAACCTGATCTGGACCTACTGCCAGTGTCCACCAATTTGTATGTGAAGAAACACCACTATAGCCCTCAACATATAACATTCGAACTTATTATCTGATTTTCGTCTAAGATGTCTCTCTGACAAAACAGTTGCAGGAATTATTCTGGACTGTTACATTTATTTCTGCTTCTAACATACATGTACATAGTAGACGAATTCTTTTACAGCTCAAACACTGAGGTTTTTTGTTGGATGGTTTCAGCTCTGCGTGGAAGCATCATGCAGCCCATCTATTTCTTCAAGCCCGATGGGCGTTGGCTTTCCGCCATTGATGTTTCCATTAGGGTCTAGTTGTTTCATGTTTGTGCGTCTTTCCCGTTGGTGTGTCTGATGGGAGCTGTGGGTAAACTGTATCGGTTCCTCATCATTTCCCAATTGTAAGCCAATATCAGCTGGATGCCCCAGTGACTCAAGATAAACATCACATTTGCCTCACCCAACCACCCCCACGAAGAAAAACTGAAGAAAGTAATGCCTGCTGATTTTTTCATGGTAATACCATAAATTTCTAAATTAGCTCAGTAAATTCTGTGCTTTTTCCATCTGCTAAAAATCTTACAGAGAAGTTCTCTTAGCGGGCACATGGCGCCTTAGCAACGCCGCATCAACGTCGCGTTGATACGACAATGCACATCAGCCAGTAGCTATGTTCTTTCGGGCGTGGTGACATAAAACGGAGATAACTTGTCGAAAACATATCATTTTAAACCATTTGATTTAGACATTAAAACCCTGATCAGACGCCGCATTTAGCGAACTTCGACTGACTGACGTTCTAACCAAACGCGAATAAAACTACGTTTATTCCAGCCTGTATTGTATTATAGCTAAATATTAAGCCATAAATACCAATTGTTCCAATTCTGGGACATTCGGGAACAGTTAAGAGTGCTTAGAGGCCACAGAATATGTAACGTCTAATCGGTGTCTTCACTATTTGCTTAAAGTATGGAACTTGATTTAAAACTCGAAGCTTACAACACATATTTTGTAATTAGAGCTCTCGAAAGCAGGTGAATAACTGTCTTCGGTGTCGGTCAGTAAAGTGCTGTTTAATTGATCACTGATAATCACAGAGAAGCGAACTATCCTTTTTAACCCTGTAGACCCCGGGTGGCTATACATTGTTTCTATGCAAACCTTGTAGATCCAGATAAGACGGCACGTAGCGAGCAGTCTCGCCAGAAGGAACATGCACACTGTTTCCCATCGTGCCAATGAACTAATCAGAAGTCCCATTCTATGAGGATACATTTAAAGCAGGAAGAGTCATGTTCAGAAACTCAGGGATGAAAGAGTAAAATCTCAAACCAGTTACATAAATATCATCGGAAAGCGCATAGGAAAATAGTCCCGGAGTGTTGTTCTCTTTTCAGAACTCGTCTTTCTGTGCAAATTTATTTATAAAAGATTATTAGTATGTAAAGTAATTAGAACTTTTCCGAAGTTCCATCCTCATCCCAGTACTGCCATGTTTAGTTTAAAGGACTATTTTTTTAAGTATATGTTCAAAGAAGCGGAGCGCTGTAGTTGTGTCAAGTACCGGAACTACAATTGCGTTGACATAGAAACAAGTATCAACTTTCAAAAATTATATCTTAGTAATCCTTCTCTGGAGCTACCACTGCGTGGCTTTATGTCTACATTGATACGTGCATGCATATCATCGGTGTATGACACTAGAGCTTTTGTATATGAAATACTCTGCGCCCAACTTCTTGACCCTGTCATGCGTGCATCTGAAAATTTTGAGATATCTTGCTTATTGCGTTCAAATGCTGAAATGCTCACAGGGCAGGGACTCAAGAAACAAATCAGATTTTTTTAAAAGTTACTAAGGTCAGTTGATCATCATCCCCTTACAACCTGTTAAGTTTCAAGGCAATAGTCTAAACAGGAAATATATCGCTTACAAGATTAAAATGCTGAACGTTTAAAAGGGTGCCATATCTTAAGTAAAAAAATCAGAATTTGTTCAAAAGTTCATCAGCTCATCCACTCATCATCAGGAATAAATCCACAAAGTTTCGAAACTCTAGCTTTAATACTTTTTGAGATATTTTGCTGACAAGTAAGAATCCCGAAATTTACAAAAGACCATACATCATGAAGTACTCTTCAGGTAATCAAGTCATCTACTCATCACTGCTGATCAACAAGTTTAAACACTGTTGCTTTTATACTTTTCAGATATTTTGATGACACAGTACAAATGTCCAATTTTACAAAGGGCTGTAACTCATGAACCAGATCACGTTATTTTTAGCATATAAGGTATTTTCATTCTACAATATTCCAGAATTTCCCTTTACTACATAAAAGGGATCAGAATTTCCATAGTTTTCAGTTTTGGGTATTTAAAAAAAACGTTCTGAATTCTGTATTGGATTACTTGTGGATTATTATTCATTTAGAACTTAGTGGGGGTCATCCAAAATGATTTCAAGGATATTTAATAACAGAGCTAAATATTTGTTTCTTTCTAACTTCATTACAGTAATAACAATAAGTTAAAATAGGTTGTTAATAAATTTTGCTGATTCTTCTAAAATGCTTGTTTGCTTTTCTTTCTGCTACGCTTGGCTCCTAACGCTGAAATCCATCAAACAAACAAACGTATATTGTGGGTACATGAAACAAAGGAAATGATCTCTTAACCATCTTCAAACATCTTATCTAGAGTTATGACAACATGTCTTTATTTCTGCATTGAAACGTCTGTTGCCTTTACATGAAATAAATTTAATTCTCTTACAGATAGACTACACTTTGGGACAGTGGTCATTTTAAATGCTTCTTTTTCAAAGTTTACAAGGGGCAATCGGCTTTGCCGAGCATTTTATCCCTTTTCCTCAACGAGTTTTATAAATTCAATAATACATGAGCACGAATGCAAGATTCTATTTATCATATGATATTAAAAACGTATTTTATTCAAGATTGTTTACAAAAAAAATGCCAATATTCCGCCATTAGTAAACGCGACGTCGTTAAGGACGTCGTACATGTAACGTTAAGGATTGTATCTAGCTAATTTGCATATTTAATCCACTAGAGGATTATCGAAAATATTAGATGACGTTATTACACGCTCAGACGCGACGTCATGTGATAAATCAAATTAAAGCTAAGAAACAGAAGTTTAATATAACTTATTTTATATACTAAGGGAAATAAGTTTAGCATTTCTCCGGTCCACTTTGAGGTGCTAACTTAATAAAATATGTCTTATAAGTCAGTTCTGATACCAAACTCACTAATTGTGTATTTTGTTCACGCTTTTCTCACTGCCACGGACGTTTGGCGTAATTCTACTCAATTCGCGCCGTGCATGCACGTGCAGTCAATATGGATGATACTCACTTCACATTTGTGGTCCATGCCCATGAACAAAACAAACCGTCGAAAAATCATAAAAGTTCTAAGATGGGGCGCCGTCCTAGACTGACGTTAGACAAGCGTAATATGGCTATTGGAATACTTACTGGCGGCATGAAAGTTAATGAGGTTGCAGAAAATTTTCGTGTTAGTGAAAGTGTCATGTCAAGACTCAGGTCAGAGTTCCGTCAAAATGGTAACGTCAAAGACAGACCATCCTCTGGTAAACAGGGTAAAACAACACAACGTGAGGACAATTATATCGTGACGTCATCTCGACGTATTGGGTTTCTCAGCAGTACCAGAATCGCCGGTATGGTTCGATATGCAACTGGAACACGAATTTTCGGTAGGACCGTGAGGAATAGACTATAGCTACGACCTGCGCGGTTACGCGGACGTCGACGGTACATAGGAGTTCCACTATCGCGGGACAACAGACTGGCTAGACTCAATTGGGCAAGGGCACATCGTCGCTGGACAAGACGGCAGTGGAACCATGTTGTGTTCACGGACGGATCCCGTTTCAATTTGAAATTCGCTGACGGAAGAGTACTAGTTTGAAGGCGAGATGGAGAGAGGATGGACCCTGTTAACGTCGTTCAGCATGACCGTCGTTATGGTTTGGGGCGGAATTTCGCATCGGGCTAAAACAGATTTAGTGACTGTTCAGGGAAACTTGAATGCCGTCCGATACTGTTATGAAATTGTTCGGCCTGTGTTACTGCCTTTCTTACGTCAAGGACATGCCACGAGTTTTCAGCAGGATAACGCACGCCCCAATGTTGCACGTCATACAATGGACTTTCTGCAGGCAATTAATGTGACTGTGTTAGACTGGCCAGCAAAATCACCGGATCACGTTCGACTTATGATCGAGAGGTTGTGCGTTCGTATCCGGCCACCGGTATCGAGGTGTGCCCTTTGGCAAGGCACGTAATGACACTGCCCCACTCCACCCAGCAGTTCAGCCCCCGCCCATTGTGGCTTGAAGAAATAAATGGATTGCATGATGCTTCCACGCAGAGCTGAATCTGACCGCACACGAGTACTGGTAAACCGCTTAGAGGATCTAAGCCTGCCCAAGCAAAGAGGTGCGAGTCGGACCGTCCATACCTATAAACCCTATGAGTTTCATTTGGCAACAGGGCTTGAGATGTCATTTCATCTCAATGTCGGGTAAAAGTCCCACAAATTGGAAACAACGTCTCCAAAATGACCTTTATTATGCTGACGGGCACGTTAAGCATCAAATCAAACAAAAACAAACCCACCCAGCAGTGGTGTAAAAGCCGCCGCCCCACTCTCTCGCGCGCGTGAAAACAACAGGAATGAGCGATTCAATAAGCTTGAAGCTTTCATCGTAATCGAACTAAAATAAATTATTATAAACTAATATCACCGGATCTTTCGCCTATTGAGCACCTCTGGGACCATCTTGGAAGACGTATCAGAACGAGAAATGACGTCAGCAACGTAAGAGACCTTGAACGTGTTCTTCATGAGGAATGGAATCGCATAACCATGGATGTGGTTCGGAGGCAAATTTCGAGCATGGGAAGACGGCGTGGGGCTGTTGTGGACTCAGATGGTGGGCATGCCAGATACTGATAATTGGTGTGAGTTTTTATGTGACACCCCGACGTTGATTGGCGCTATGCAGCGGGTGTATCTTGTGCTTTTTTCAAATCAAATTTAAACAGTTTCATAGCCAGTACATTAAATATTGATGTGTAAAAGTTTGGTTCTATAGACAAGAACGAAATTAGCGGTAATATAAAACATTGCAAAGCTTATTTCCCTTAGTATATATTGTAAAATAAAGTTGTGTTAATGTTTTTAAATAAAAGTAAAAACTCTGAGTTTTTTTTTTTTTTTTTTTTTTTTACATTTTTGGATTCATTTATGCGGTTTGGATTCATTTATGCGGTTTGCATAAAAAGGCCCCGTTTCATTGGATAGGCATTACAAGTACATGCTTTACAGTAATGTATCCCAGATTTTTTCTAACCTTGTTCAAAGAAAGATATAGCAAGTTTTATTTTCTGCCAATTAATCAGTCATACTGAACAATATCCAAATGGAATAAAAATTCTGAAATAGATTTATCAAGTTATGACTTCAAAGCAGTTGTGCCAATTGCACGACCCGCAGAAAAAGCGACCGACTGAAGTCGGTTGATTTTCTAAGAGTGCCCTAAAATCACCGTGTCATTCTGTCAGTCTGTCCGTCCGTAACCCGTTTGTGAAAATTGGGGATAGTGACTTAATCGATTGGATTATTTAAATAATTTTTGGCATACTGATAGATATCAATGAAATCTAACCAATGCACTTGCCAAATATAACATTCCATTTAGTATAGCCTCGCCGAGGGGAAAAATGTGAAAATTTTCGAACTGCTTCTCCTCGGAAACCGTAAGGCCGATTGAAGTCAAATTTCATATGAAGCCTCTATGGGATGGGTAAAACCAAAATTTGCTCATGGGGTCCAGGTCACATGACCAAAATGGCCGCCAAGCCATATATGGTAAAAACCCTTCAAAAATAGTCTTCTCCAGAACCACTGGGCAGATTTCCACGAAACTTGATAAATAGCATCTGGGACGTAGGTCCATCATAAAGTGCTAAAATGGTGACCCTGGGTTGACCTTGACATTCTTTGTGCCTCGGTCAAACTTTGACACATATGCTTTTGTATTGGAAAAGTAAGAATGCATTTTATCCTGCAAACGATTCAGAATACAGTACTAAAGTATAAGATATATTTTTGCTCCTTACGATAAGGCGCATTTATTGGGGGAACCGTTTAAGGTCCAGGTCACATGACCAAAATGGCCGCCATACCCATATATGGTAACACTCATAAAGCTAAAAGCATCCGGCGGGTCGTGCACTTCAGCTGAAGCACTGGTTACTATGCAATTTGGGCACTTATTCATTACGAAAACACGCCTATATAAATACATTGTACTCTTTACGGCCAAAACAAAAAAAACGAACATTTAAAGATGAAAAATTGTGATATTTTTCTTATTTCTGCTCACAATATAGATTGTGGGCACTCTATAGAACCGCCTCATCGAGGCGGTTCTAACGAGTACCCACAATCAATATTTTAGAGAAGAAATAAGAAAAATAAGGTTTACTCCTGTAAACCCCAGTTTTACTATCTAAAGTGGGGTTCGAGGGGGTAGGAATTATATAGGCGTGTTTTCGTGATGTAAGAAACTGAATCACTTTGAAGAGAGCCACCTCACAGAATATTCATTTTATTGGAAAAGCTATAAACGTCTGCTATCCATTGAAATTACTTAAAATAAGATTGACTGGGTTGATAAAGGAGCCCCATCCCCCATTTACCAATCAGTGTTTAAAAAAATCATCAGTGTGTTTTCATTCATTAAATATGTATATTTTTCAAAATGTGCATATTCTACTGATAAGCACGCCTCAATTTCTGACAGGTAAATGATTGACCTTGATGCTAAATGACTGCGTAATTACTTCACACCCAATTGCAGACTTACATGTACACTCCATATATTTCAGTTCTGTGGTGTATTCCTTGCTTCAAAAGGATAACCCTTTTATAGAACGTATTTAGCTCCACTACAGCTAGTGTGTGGGAATGTGTGGCGGCGGTAAAACGTCTCGCTACCCTACATCATAGGATAGATTATATTTTCTTGTCCTTTGGGATCATTGATTCCATTGTGGAGTTTTAAAAATATCTGAGGGTCACTGATGAGGCCTAATTGGCCGAAACTAGCTAGTCTGGTCCAGAAAACATGTACACTCCATATATTTCAGTTCTGTGGTGTATTCCTTGCTTCCAAAGGATAACCCTTTTATAGAACGTATTATTAATTTATTGAAGAAGAAAGTTTAATGGCCATTAACCAAGGATGTGTCTTATCTCTGATATACTAATATCTAATTTGTTCCACACAATAAAATGGCATAAGTGCTTATCAGAAACCAAAACAAATATCTGGGATTTTCAGTTAATTTTAAATTTCTTTTAATTGCAAGCGTATTAAAAAGACTGAAAGTCAGGCTTTTAACATAAGATTTGAAATATAAAAAGGATTTAGAAAATGTAATTTTTTGGAAAACTTATGAAAATTTTGATAATATGGTGCAGTCTACCCTTAACCCACTGTATACAGGAAGCCCCTAAACGGGTACCTTGGCAAACAGCGCAGGCCCAGATCAAACGCCGCAGAACGCGGCGTCTGATCAGGGCCTACACTATTTGCTAACAGTATTTTCCGTCAAAAATAGAATAAAAACGAAAAAAAATGGCCTGACACCCCATATATGACAAATGGACTTGTCCAACAAATAGCAATGGAAGAGTCCACTAGTATACAATGGGTTAATCAGTCTAAGGCTCACAATTTCATCTTACATCTTGCTTTATTAGTACTATGACGCTTCCACGGTATAAATCAAGATGAGAAAAGCCACTGCAAAACTGGCCTCAGTGGACTAATTGCTGAAGCGCTGAATCTTAATCCGTAGGTTTCTCAGCGCTGTGGATTAGAGCATCACTCGGGTCGCGTGTGAGACGCCAAGCTCTGAAACGGAAGTTCAGGTGATTTTAACTCCGGGTACTCCGATTTTCGTCCACCTCTGATTAACGATCGGCTAGAAATCAAGTGTCTGAAGAATAGTGTTTAGGTCTGTGCTCCTGTATTATATGAAACAGCTTGATGGAATTTTACAGATGTAATACTACTGTGGCCATAGACCATACTAAAAGTTATCTACTGTAGCATAAGCCGGGTCGTCCACGAAGTCAAGCAACGCGGTCACCCATCCAGGTACTAACCGCAATCTCCGTTGCTTAACTATGTGAATAAACCAACCACTCTACCCACGTCGCTAAAAGAGCCGGCTCCTACAGCAAGGCTGTAGAAGTGGTATTTATCCATAACCGTTACATTTCTCCCACTCACCTCTTGACTTCGTACCTCTTGATTTCGTCCCGAAGTCACACATGCCTCACAAGGCTAATCCCGAGGGCGGAGTCTATGTAACAAACCAGCGGCACTGTTTCTATCCCACCGCTGCCACCAGTGTAGTGTTTACCGGGTCGTCCACGAAGTCAAGCAACGCAGCCACCCATCAAGGTACTAACCGCAATCTCCGTTGCTTAACTTCGCGAATAAGCCAACCACTCTACCCGCGTCGCTAAAAGAGCCGGCACTGAATAAGCCCCCTTAGCATCGATTAGAGATACTCGGTTTTCAAATTATTCGCAATGGACTCGATGCACCCAAAGAAAATACAAAAGTATAATCTGCACAATGGTGATGTATATGGAGACGTTTTACGGCCGACACACAGCACTAAACACCAGCTGCAGTGTTGTAAAATAAATTGAAAAGGTTGACTTTGGAAGCAAGGAATACATATTAGAATAAAAACCGGAAACTCGGATTTATATAATAAAATAGAAGCGAAGGCAATGATCGGGAATCGATACAATTAACCCAGAGCTCCCATCAGTAACACAAACATAAACAACCAGAACCTAATGGAAACATCAATAGCGGAAAGCCAAAAGGACAGTTACTGTCCCACAGAATGGCCAATTGGCTATCCAAAACAAAATAATATAAGCGATACAAACACTCAAAGACAAACCATAACAAAAATTAAACGCTACAGAAGAACCGTCTTGGAACGGTCACTGAAACGAATTCCACTGGTGTTGGTGGTGGTGGTGGTGGTGGTGGTGTGTGTGTGTGGGGGGGGGGGGGTAGTGCTTAAATCGATTTTACGTGGCCACAATCGTCGCCGTTATTTCCGTCGCTATTTAGACAAATAATTTGTTCAGACCGCATGAAGGCCTTCTAACTCATCAGTGCAACATCTCCGTGAACACAAAAAACAAACAACCACAGAGATGAAACAACGGTGAGGACTCGACAGCAAGAAACCACTGAAATGCTGGAGCAAAAGAAGACCAACAGTTAGACTCCGATGGGCCCGACCAGAAACAGAGCATCAGGCACCAACCAACATTACTCAAAATTATATACTCTCTAATTCTCAGTAAGCAATTACGCTGGAACCGTCATAGAATCTTAGGCCTGACCCACCGGCGTGCAATTAAAGAGGGGAGCAAAGTTTTCAACCGTAATCGGGTTAACTACCATGCATGCACTTTGTCGTATAACTTTTATGTTGTACCCAATCTTTTATATCGAAGAATGATTTTACGAAATTGCAAGAAAAAACACTGACATCCATTGTTTCATTAACTCAAAAGTGAAAAGAAGTAAACAAACCTGGTAAAAGTAATTGAATTGATTAATTCAAGATTTTATCAATTAATTAACATTTATTTCATTTATTTATTATTTGTTTTTAAAGTATGTGACACAAATCATACAATGTCTAAAACAGTAGCTGGAACTATAAAATGCTTCGTGTTTTAGAAACAATCATATCAGAAAACAGAACCCCTTAAACCCCACATTTGTATACAGTAAAACTGGGGTATAGAGGGGGTATACATTATTTTTCTTATTTCTACTCAATGACATATTGTGGATCCTCGTTAGAACTGCCTCTACGAGGCAATTTTAAGTGTACTCATAATGTGAAAACATATAGTAAAGTAAAATTGGGGTTTAGAGGGTATACATTATCTTCTTTATTTCTACTCAAAAACATATATTGTGGATCCCCATTACAACTATCTCGGCTCTAACGAGCACCCATGGTATATGTTTTTACATAAAAAGTGCACTCACTATGCAAAACATATTGTACAGTAACCCTGGTGTTTATAGGGCTATACATTATTTTTTTCTTATTTCCACTCAAGACGATTCTAACGAGTACCCATAATATATGTTTTGAGCAGAAATACAAAAAAACATCGGGATTTTTATTTGAAAAATTTCATTTGGGTGGTAAAATTTAACCAATGTATTTGAATAGGCATGTTTTTAAAATGATTATAAATAATGATGTCTAAAAATAAAAACAGAAAAAAGTGTCGATGTTCCTTCCATTAATATAAAAATCAAACAAAAAATGAAGATGGGTAATTGATTACCCTCCCTTGGTCCCCTACCTGTATGACAGTCGTAATACCGTAATATATTATCTCAAATCTGCTTTCCTCAAAAATCGGTCGATAGGGTGTTATGCAATAAAAAAGATGTGTCTTTAAACTTCAGGACTTTAAAAAGTATCTTGGAATTGACCTACAGTCTTCGTTGTTATGTAAGAATCACATAGCTCGGATCTACAAGAAAGCGAATAGTACACCCGGATTTCTGAGACGTAACTTGAAGGCCGGCACTGAAGATACAAAAGCAACCTTAACTGTTGCTGTTCCGTATGGAGTCAATATCACAATGACAATATCAGGAAGGCCGATGGTACAACGTAGAAATGTTTGTTTTATCACATATCCGTTCAGAAATACAAGCAACACATCATCTATGCTTGGTCACCTCGTTGGAATCACTGGAATTATATCCAGACGCTCAAAGATACAGCTCATCCTTCTGTATAAAGTGGTTCCGGACCTAATTGACACCGTGGCATTCACATTAAAGACCAGAGATACGCATACCGGGAAGTTCAGGCAGTTTTCAAAGGATTTCCTTTAATATCTGGACATTGCCTTTGTTGAACTCTATACCAGCTTTTGTAACGGAAGCTCCTTCGCTGGTATCCTTCAGGAAGGAGCTATCCACCTCATTCTTAGCAAGTTTACTGGCCCAGTCACCTACCAACACCTCAAATGTGGAGCTGTGTTGTCGGGTCGTACCCCCACTGAAGGCAGATTGATCTTTGCTAGTTTAGCCGAAAGTGGCTCCGGAGCCAAGTTTGACGAATCAATGTACAGATATAGATATCGATGTAGCTATCATATGTGGATCAAAATTATTTGTTTCTTGTGGTTTTGCCCCGTGAATATTTCATTCTAACTTCAACTTAAGCGGCTGTCACACAATGACGTATAGCATCAGCGTATGCCGACGTATGATGAATTTGGCAAACACGCAGCTGTATGTTGAATAAAGTTAGGGTAAGTTTCAAACAAGTTTCGTGGACGCTTAAATACGGTGCCATAAGTTGTCATACGCCAAATACGTCCAAAATGTTAGTGCATGCATAAATATTTTCACCTTATGCCGACGTTTTGCTTATACGTTAGTCACAAGTTAGATGTGCGCGGCAATAAGTTTTACATATAAATTCATGCACTTGGGTGTAACACCCAAGTTTCTCATACGTTGAAATGCGTCGAAATACGATTCGGCAAACAGCTGCATACGCGTGACGTATTTCTGACCTATAGGCAACGTACTTCTAACTTATCTGTAGTTGATATCGGGTGTTTCCACATCGTATTCAACGAATTAAGAATTACTGAACTTACATATAGCGCATCCACCAGCGTTTAGGTGTCGGTCCCTTACTGTGGTCAACGCCTTCTGCAACTTCTTGGGGTCGGCCCTTTGGGGTAGGTCCTTGCTTGGGGCGTTTTGGGGTTGGCTGCTTGCTTGCGTCGGTCCCTTCCTGCAACTGTTTTAGATTATTTTTAAGATCCGCGTCCAATTAAAATATGACTTAGGCATTGTCTGGTTGATAGGTCTTTTATTTTAACGGGCACTAAAGGGGACATGGGGACTTTGGGTTGCACAGAACCACAACTTTTGTTCTGACTTTACGTGATCGTCGATACTTGGCAATACGCTATGCGTTAGTTCAATAAAAGTTAGACCAACGTTGTGCACCAGTTCCTCATAAGTCAAGCGCATTAGAGACACGCTGGGTACACGCTGTCTTACGTTTGTATAAGTAGTTTAGGTCGTAGTACCAACGCATTAATCCAAAATCATTAATCCATAGACTAAATGGCAAATATCAATGTTCCGATCAACAGACATGGACTCCAGAAGAGTGTAATCAGGCGTCCGCGGATAGTAAGCATTACTTGGTAAGCAAGCTTCGCCCACCATGCCCATCGACCCGAACGAATAAAAGGAGTAAATGCCGAGAAGGGTATGTCCGAGCTTATTTTGTATAAGTCATCTACTCGCTGGGGATAAGTTATGGACAAGTTACAGGTTAAACATAGGTTCAGCTCGTTAGCAGTACGCTCTGCATACATGTACGTCCGAAAAGAGGTTTCCACTTGAATTTTGTCATTCAACTTCACCGTATGCCAGCGAATTATCTACATTTTCATACGCAGGAATACGATCGTCTTTAAACGTTATAGTGTGACAGGGTCTTTAGATCACTTACTTTGCCTTTGCTACCTGGGTCTCAGACCCAACATTATTGGGTCCGACCCTTGGGCACACATGATTAAATGCCTGTTTTCACTTGTCGTGGCAAAATATTGATCGATCATCAATGACTCGAACTAGTATGAAACTCGAATGGCCTTTAATACATGTAATGTTGACGGAAAAACCCTCAATTCACCTTGTAGTATCAAAGGCAGTATCAGAAGATAGCCGATTTTCACATTATTGTGCAATGCCGTTGAAAACATAGGGGCTGTCACGTTCGAAATATCTAATGTTAAGACACTACCATGTTTATAGTGTTCTACACAGGAGTAGTTCGCGTTACTGAGAGTCAAAATGTCCAACATTTCAGAGGTTTCTTGCTGTCGAGTCCTCATCATTGTTTATCTCGTTGTTTTTTTTTTTTTGTGTGTGTGTGTAGCCAGAGATGTTCCACTGATGAGTTAGGAGGCCTTCATGCGTACTGAACAAATTATTTGTCTAAATCTCGACGGAAGTAATGGCGGCCGCGTAAAATCGATTTAAGCCCCCCCCCCACCCCACCCCACACACAGTTAATTTCTTTTAACTGACCGTTCCAAGGCGGTTCTTCTGTCGCGGTTTATTTTTTTTTATGGTTAGTCTTTGAGTATGTGTATCGCTTATACCTTTTTTGTTTTGGATAGTCAATTGGCCATTTTTGAGAAAGTAATTGTCCTTTTGGCTTTCCGCTATTCATTTTCGTATTTCTTCTGGTGAGAGCTGTGAGTAAATTGCATCGATTCCTGATCATTGTCTTCACTTCTATTTGGGCCCCGCCAAGCGATTTTGGTACTTATCGCCTATGCGAGCAGCGAAGGTTCAGGCGAGCCTGCGCATCCGCGCAGTCTCGCCAGAACCTTCGCTGCCCGCTCAAACAAGCAGTGAATCAAGAGGAACCTTCAGACAGAAAGCCATATCCCTGGCTCCTCTGAATGGCTGGGTATGCGCAGTTAAAGTTTGTCATGATGGAATGCTCGAAGACCCAAATTCGCTTGGCGGGGCTCATTTTACTCACGCCGCCATGTCAGGAGGCATAATGATGGAGATACATGGTGGTTTAAGAAGTGAGGGGGGAGAGGGGTGTTATTTCTATGTTTGTTTTGTTTGAATAGAGGTTTCAACCCAGTAAGCATTCTACATATATCTACAGCGGGCCGTTAGCGGCCCGTCAGGGTGGCTGACGGGCCGCTAACGGCCCGCTGTAGATTTATGTAGAATGCTAGCAGGGAACAGTCTGCATGCATTGGTTTTGATCCAATCACGGTCAGATATTATGCTTTCCTCGGTGGATCGGGGTTCTTGCCTCTGATGCTGGAAGTTCAGGGTTCGATCCCCGGCAGAGCCGATAAAATTTCGGTGACCGAACACGGTCCATTGCCATCATTTGCAGGGATGAATGTCATAAAGTGCCCGGTCCTTCGGATCGGGACGTTAACTGGAGGCCCCGTGTGAAGGAAGGGTCATGCCCTGTGCAGGTTAAAGACCCCTACCGTAATTACATGATTACTGTGTAGGATTTCATCCTGCAAACTGGTGTATATGTGATGTACACCTGCGAGTAATGGTCAGATGTGACCGATCGCAGTATAAGTAGAAAATATAAGTGGCGGCAATGATCAGGAATCGATACAATTAACCCACAGCTCCCATCAGAGACACCAAAGGGAAGGAAACACAAATATGAAACAACAGACCCTAATGGAAACATCAATAACGGAAAGTCAAAAGGACAGTTACTGTTCCACAAAATGGCCAATAAGCTATCCAAAATAAAATAATATAAGCGACACAAACATCCAAAGACAAACCTTAACAAAAATAAACCGCGACAGAAGAACCGCCTTGGAACGGTCAGCGAAAACGAATTCCACTGGGAGGCTTAAATCGATTTTACGTGGCTACAGTCCTCGCCCTAACTTCCGTCGCGATTAAGACAAACAATTTGTTCAGTACGCATGAAGGCCTCCTAACTCATCAGTGCAACATCTCCGTGAACACAAATATCAAACAACCACAGAGGTGAAACAACGGTGAGGACTCGACAGCAAGAAACCACTGAAATGCTGGAGCAAAAGAAAACCAACAGTTAGACTCCGATGGGCCCGACCAGAGACAGAGTATCAGGTACCAACCAACCTAAGCCTTTACGCTGGAACTGTCATAGAATCTGAGGCCTGACCCACCGGCGTGCAATTAAAAAGGGAAGCAAAGTTGTCAACCGTGATTGGGTTAAGTACCATGCATGCAGTCTGTCGTATAACATGTATGTTGTACCCAATCTTCTTATATCGCAGAGTGATTTTACGAAATTGGGTGCTGAAATCAATGCGGTTATATATTTTTCTGAATTTATATACTAAGCTACCATAAAATTCGGGTTCCGATAGACCTTGTTGCAGAAGACATTTAAGTCCAATATTGAATTTTGAAATTAAATCAGAATGACGTCTATAAATTTTTGAAAAGGCTTTGCGTAGTTTATGGTACCGATAACCCTGATTAAGGAGTTTGGCCGTTAATAATTTATTACGAGTGTTGAAGTCAGTTACATGACTACACACTCTGGCAAATCGAATTAATTGCGAAATATAAACGCCATAGGATGGCGCACGAGGAACATCACCATCCAAAACGGAAATTTTACAATCTCAAAATCAAAATCATCGCGATAATCATAAAGTTTGCAAGATACAAACCCATCTACAATAGACAGATGAAAATCCAAAAATGGGGCCTCGGTATCAGAAGAATTTGCTTTATTTAACTGAAGTTCTGGTGGGGGGGGGGGTAAATTTGACTGATCAAACTATCGAAATAGGTATTATCAATATTTAATAAATCATCCAAATATCTAGAAGTGGAGCTAAAATATGTTCTATAAAAGGGTTATCCTTTGGAAGCAAGGAATACACCACAGAACTTAAAAATATGGAGTGTGCATCTTTTCTTGGCCAGACTAGCTAGTTTCGGCCAATTAGGCCTCATCAGTGACCCTCAAATATTTTCAAAATTCCACGATGGAATCAATGATCCCGAAGGACAAGAAAATATAAAGTACACTATGATGTAGGGCAGGGAGAGGTTTTACGGCCGCCACACATTCCCAGACACCAGCTGTAGTGAAAGCTTCAATGATTTCAGACTGGTTTTCAGCAGAAAGGGACATCATGAAGTCTCTCTCATAACAAAACAAAAACAGATCAGCCACAAGTGGTGTGCAATTAGTACCCATCGGAATACTCACAACTTGTCAGAAGCCTCCGTGGTGTAGTGGTTACACTACTCGCCTTGTAAACCAGGGGTCGCAGGATCGATCCCGGGCTTCTCCAGACTTTCGGATGAGTCTTTAAACCGAGGTCCCGTCTCCGTATGACCTTAGCTGTTGGTGGGACGTAAAACCCAAACACTCACCCACAACTTGTCTAAATAACTTAGTAACAAATCTTATGTAAATACAGTCGAACTTCGATGGCTCGAACACCGATGGCTCGTTTACAATGATTGAGTCGAACCCGTTCTTGAGTCCCTAGGGATTTCCTCTGCACAAGAATAAGTGTGGGATAATTAAGGAGATTTTCGACTTTTATCTTGCAAATGTATGCTGTGTGTACTCATTAGAATCGCCTCAATGAGGCGATTCTAATGAGTACAAACAGCATACATTTATGTTACAGAACACCGAAAAGAAGTCCAAAAATACCCCGTTATGTTTTCTGGAAGTATGCAACAGTGGCTTGAACTACCGCTGTCTCGAACAAATTTCCATGGTCACAAAGGGGTTCGAGCCATCGACGTTCGACTGTAGTGTCAAGTAGAAAGAAAGAAAGAAAGAAAGAAAGAAAGAAAGACTCCATGATGGCTTTGACTTAAAGCTTTTTATTAGTTGGTGGGAGTCAGTTTTTTATGTCTGTTGCTTAGCCCAACGGGGTTCATCTGTTGGTTTTCTTTTGCCCCAATGTTCCTGTAGCGTTGCATCGGATGCCTCAGTGCGTTTTACTGTCGAGTCCTCATCCTTGTGTCAACTTGGCTTTAATTGTGATTTCTTTGTTTACCAAGTTGATTCACTGATGAGTTAGAAAACCTTCACGCGGACCAAACAAATACTTGGTTGAACCACAGTGAAAGTGAGGGTGAGGGTTGGGGTCACGTAAAGGTAACTTAAACCCTCTAGTATTTTTACTGACTGTTCCAAGTCGGTGCTTTTGCTGTTGTTCCTTCATGTTTTCTGTTGATGATTCTGAGTCTTTCGCTAACCATATATGTTGTTACGTTGATAATTATGATTCTTATCCATCCCTTTTTGGTTGTTTATGTTAGTTACGTTTGTCCTTCCAGTTTAATGTTTATCTTGTTAGCGATTCTGATTCTTTCCCCCATCATATATATTGCTCCTTTTTAGTTAGGTTTGGATATTCTGAGTCACCACCTGTTTGGAATAGAGCTGCTGACTAGGTTTACCTGTTGTCCATTTTATTAACTGTCTTCACTGCATGTTTTGACTTCTTATCCCCACGCTTTAGCGGAGGGGGTATTATAATCGCCTCCGTCCGTCTGTCGGTCGGTCCGTCCGTTATCTACCTCCTCCAAGACTATTATTCGGAATCAAACCAAACTTTGTGTGTTTTGTTTGTTTGATTGATTTGAGGTTTAACGCCCCCGTCAACACTGTATAGGTCATATTGGAGACGTTCCTCCCAATTCTGTGGGACTTTTACCCGACATTGAGATGTAATGACATCTCAAGCACTGTCGCCCAATGAAACCAATAGGGTTTATAAGCATGGATGGTCCAACTCGTACGGCTTTGGCTGTGCAGGCTTAAATCCTCTAAGTGGTTTACCAGTACTCGTGTGCGGTCGGTTTCAGCTCTGCGTGGAAGCATCATGCAGCCCATATATTTCTTCAAGCCCTGATGGGCGGGGGCTAAACTTTGGTGTGTGGGTTGCTTATATGAGTGGGATGTGCAACAGCATATCTATTTTTGCCCCGCCCCCTAGGGGCCCTGGGGAGCGGTCAAAAGTTCAAATATCAATACAATTCAATTACAAGGTCAATTTTATAGATTTTAATACCAAACTTTGCGGAAGTAATGATTAATGAAATATGTAAACATATTGAATGGGAATTTGGCTGCGACCCCAGGGTCGTGGCTCAGGGTCGGACTTGGTGTGATTGTGTTGGGGGGGGGGGGGGGGGTCGTGGGGTCAAAAAGAAAGTTTTTCGGAACATAGTCATATCGCATAACAAATCAAAGGGGGTGATTAGTAGACTATAATACAAGTAAAATTTTGACCCAGAGGTCAGATTGGGGCCCTGGTGGAGGGGTCAAAATGTCAAAATTTAAAGAAATGGCCAAATATGACCGACTCAGTATATGAAGATAGATAGTCATGTAGCACATCAAATCAAAGTGGGCGATAAGTAGAATGTAATACAAGTAAAATTTTCGGGCCCTCGGGGAGGGGTCAAAAGGTCACATGTCAGTCAAGTTCAGTTGCATTTTGCTATTTATATAGAGAAAGCGTGGGATTTGTGATGGTGTGCCATCGACTGCATTCCCTAGTTTCCCTATAAGGGGTGCCGTTTTACTATCTAATGCGATTTCAAGATATCTATAAAAAAATTCATGATATCTATAATAAAAATATTTGATATCCATAAATATATATTATTAGATATCTATAGATAATATTATATATCTATTATTCATTTTATGATATCAAGTATATATTTAATGATATCTATAATTCCAGTTATAGATATATATTATTCGATTTATAGATATCTAATATTCGAGTTGTAGATATCAAATATTGAAGAAGATTTTATGATATCAATAATTACATTTATTGATATCCATAACATATTTTTTGATATCCATTATTGAAAATTGTGATATCTATGATTTAAACCTTTAAATGACATCTCTAATTAGATTATTGATATCCATAAATCTAATTATTGATATCATGAAATATAATTTTAGATATCCAAAAATCTCAGAATATTTGATATCTTTTAATACAATTTTAGATGCTTGCGTATATGGATCTTCTAGTCTATAACACTTTAAAATGTCAAGTAAAATTTGTTGTCTTTCATCTGTGCTCAGTTTCGAAACTTCAGAACACTTGTGACTCCAAGAGGAGGGGCGTACTCTGAATTTTCCTTTTTACATGGGCTGGATTTTTAGGGCACATTGTCAGTCTTGGTATTGTTTGGGGTCACCTTTAGATGCCGGGGTCCAACCTATGTTGCAGGCAAAATTCGGAGTAACCCCCCCCCCCCACCACACACACACACACACACCACCACCACCATCCCACAATGGGATGTGTCCAGAGTTATTGACTGTAAGATGCATACTTGAAGCCATAAGGCCCAAATGATATACATATATATATTGATAACATGTATGTTTCAGGTTTCAACAAGACAAAGGAAACAAACAGCACAACCCGTGAAGAGCTACCCTATCATTTACAAAAAAATGTACCACACACTATTTTAAACACCCTAGCTCTAATTTTAATTGAGCGACAGCCGCCCATCGGGGCATGGAGAGATAGACTGGGCTGCCTGACGTTTCCACTCAGGGCTGAAACCGACAGCACATTAATACCGGTATTAAACCACTAAGATGGTTTATAAGCCTGCACCGGCAAAGTGGTGCGAGTCAGATTGTCCCCTACATATAAATTTGGCAGGGGTTGAGACGTCATTCATCTCAATGCCGGGATGATGTCACACAAAACTAGAAGCAATGTCTAAAAAATTGTGTTAGAATTAGAATAATATTTAACATTAACCCTTATCTTGCTGTTCACGATAACCCCTATCTTTGCAAAAAGTGTAGATCCTGATCAGATGGCTTCTGAAGAAGCCATCTTATCAGGATCTGCAATGTTTGTGATGCCGTTTGTTAAACGAATGAATATACTATAGCAAGTAATCTGATTGGCTGATGGCTGACAATGGGTGTGGCCTAATTAAACTATTCAGCAGGACAAGCGATAATGACATATTTACAGAATTGCGCCCCCACCCTTAAAGAATTATGGATTTCCATAAATCGAATTATAGATATCAATAATTCGAATGATAGATATCAATAATTCTAATTGATTTATTGATACCTTAAATCTCAATTATTGATATCAATTAATCTATTTATGGATAGCATTTATTCAGAATATAGATATCATTTATTCAGTCAATTAATTGATATAAAAAATCTGATTATTGATATCATTATATAGAATTAATGATATCAACAATTCATAATAACGATATCCATAAATCCTTTAGATATTTATATATCTTTAATTTGAATAAATGATGTCAATTATTCGAATAATGGATATCAATAAGTCGGCCCAATTATTGATATCAATAAGTCTAATTATGGATATCTATAAATAATATATGCAGACAATAAACATCAATGCTTGAGGGTCCGTGGAGAAATTTTAGACATTACTGATAATAATAGTAATTCCAATAATGGTTATGAATTAATAAGTCAGATTTATGGATATCATTTATCCTATATATGGAGATCAAAAAATTCAAATTTATGATATTAATAATTAAAATGATTTATGGATATCCATAATTCAATTTTGATATCTATAATTCGACTTTATGATATCAATAATTGGAATTAATGATATCAATAAATAGGACTGAATTGTTGATATCTATTATTCGATTAATTGATATCAATAATTAGAATTATGGATATCTATTATTCAAATTAAAGATATCAATAACTATTAATATCATTTAATCGAAATATGGATATCCATAATTCGAATTATATTTATAAATAGAAACTGTATCCCATATATGCGGGGACGGTCCAATTTATTTCTCAAAGCCCCGATGGGCGGTGGTCCGTTGGCTGCGGAGCGAACAAACTCGATTCGCTTCAATTTCAGGCAAGAGGCATTATTCTACCAACATTTGCTTCATTTCATCGGAATACTAGCCAATCAGCGATTACATGCCGCGTCGCCCATATTGGCTGTTTTTCATCAGAAGTTTTATTGTAAGTGAAAACAAATCTGAAATCATCTCGAAATTGGGAACGTATATTGTTAATTTACATACCGTTTTGTAGCATCGGTAACCCTGCCTTTTATTTAAACTCCCAGATAAATGTGTAAATCGGTATTTCCTCGAGGATAAAGCTGATCGTGCTGCGAAATTCATGATGTGGCCTTTCTACTTGATCACTCTCTGTCAGAATCAGATTTTCTGTTGATACGTGGTACCTCAGTGGTTAGTGCACTTGCCTCTGATGCTAGAGGCCCCTGGTTCGATCCTCGGCGGCGGTGATCATTTCGGCCGCTCTTGGCATCCTTGAGGGCTTTGACGCAGTGGTAGCGCATCGGATTTGTGATCGTTCGCTCCTCGCGCTGACCAAAGTGTTGGGTCCTTGAGCAAGGCACTTCATCCACATTGTTTAAAAAAAGTACTGGTTACCACCCAGGAAGTCCTGCTCGTAATGCTCAGATTTGAGCGAGTAGCAGTATAACAGGAGAAAAAAAAGAAAAATTTGCAAAAGTGCATGGTCTTTCGCACCAGGAGGTTAAATGGAAGCCCATGTGCACGAAGAGTCATCCCATGTGCAGGTGAAAGACCCCTACCGTAATTACATGATTAATTTTCATCCTGCAAACCTGGAGTGTATGCAATGAACTCCTGCAAGTAAATTTTCATTTCATATCTATCTTCTGATACTGCGTTGGTCACATTTGACCATTACCGCAGGTGTATACTCGCTTCTCATGGTACCGGGGTAAACAATATTTTGCTGCATTTTGAATCTTGTACAATTCATATGGGCTTGTTATCCTCACATCAATGAAGTAGAATGTATATCTTTCCATTGATATATATTTCAGTACATTTTTAGCTTGTCTGTTTTTTGAAAAAAAAATTCCAGCTATTGTCATCACTCCGGCGTCTTCGTTGTCGTCTGGCGTCGTCCTTAACCGAAAACATTAACCTTGACCATATTTCCAAAAGTATTTGGCCTACCTTCATGAAACTTCATACACATACTCACCATCACAAGAGCTACATTCCCTACAAGTTTTATAACTCTATCTTGCAATTTGATTGCTCTTGTTTGACTTAGAACTTTGGTTTTCTAAAAGAAACTGCAGACGAGCGTTGGCACCCGCATGCGGTGCTCTTGTTATGATAAATATCTAGAAAGTTAAAAAGCAGGTGAAATCTGATTTTTCACATTTTCTCTTCACCCCCTGGTTGTTAAAATTGTCTTTTATTTGTTTTTAAAATACCCTATGATTTTTCTTTTGTGGCTTAAGTTTTTCTCAAGTAGGTCTTATAAAATGAAACATGGAAGAACTATCCTCTGTGTTTCCTGTTGATATATACTGCATTCTATATGTATGGCTCTTCGTTTAGTACTGAAAGTGAATTTTAGCCTTAAGAGCACAGACCGTCTATGCATGTGTTCTTAAAAACACTTTAAACAATCCCAGTGTTTCTATACCCTAATGACACCTCTGAGTATAAGCTTAGAACGTAAAGTTAAATGATGAATCAAACTTGCTTGACTTTCATACAACCCTCGTGATGAATTGTACCCCCTGTGTCTCAACTCTAGCTTACTTTATTGTACCATTTGTGGGATTAAAAGCAGTCAAAATATATTTTACACGGCTTTTGCAGTTTTCCCTTTATGAAATACTAATGTTTATTGTTTTAAGTAATATGAAAAGCCATTACATGCATTTTTAATCGAATCAGTTTTCTACATTTGTCACTTTTCTATTTGCCTTGGTACCATGGGAATGTCTGTTGGCATGAGAAAATTCTGCCTGGGTCATATCTGCCAGGTTTGTAAATACACGCTGAAGTATTGTGATCATTACTCCTCCTTAATTGTAAGAAGAGACCCTATAGAAATTTAACATAAAATTACTTTAGTACTGAATAGCTCTACCTTTGAAATATTTATACTGTAACATTAACTACCTTGGTACCATGGGAAGCCGGGCTATATTACATACACTTCAGGTTTTGCAGGATGAAAGCCTACACAGTAATCATGTAATTACGGTAGGGATCTTTAACCTGCAGAGGGGATGGTTCTCCCTGCACAGGGGGCCTCCAGTTAACGTCCCGATCCGAAGGACGGTGCACCTTATGACATTCATCCCTGCAAATGATGCCAATGGAGCGTATTTGGACACCTAAATTTTATCGCCGCTGCCGGGGATCGAACCCGGGACCTCTAGGATCAGAGGCAAGTGCACTTACCACTGAGCTATCACGCTCCACATTTCATCAGCGATCGCAGTACTAGGAAGAAACAAAATACCACCTCTCTTCAGTTCTCCAGCTACATGTAGCTCTGAGGGGCGGGCTTCCACTCTGGCACATTCCAACCGCCCCTCTGCCCTTTTGCACCTACCTTGTGCCTTATTAATAATTTTCATTCAGTACATAAAAACCTACATTTTGGTGAAAATTTCATGAAAATCGGACAAAAAATAAAGAAGTTATTTATATGTTTACCGTATTCGGGCGTGTATTACCCGCAGTTTTTTCCTCAAATTACAGGCCCGAGTTCAGGGTGCGGCTAATCCGCCCGAATTATTTTTGGACCATTTTATTTTTCCTTTTGTCAGCTGAAAATACGATGCATCTCATGTTATGCTCTATCCTTTTACGATTCCCGGCATAAATAACGTTTAATTGTCCACTCAATTTTACTTACACATGAGTAATACAACAATCTCCATTACAAGCAAGCCCGATTTTGAGAGTATTATTCCTAAAACTCTGATTTTAAATGAAATAAACAAGCAAGTTCAATGCGAACATCAAAGTTTTCCGGCATCCAAACCACCGCTACAGTTTTTTTTTCTGCACGCGATCGGTAAATGACGTCATCGGACACCAGCAACCCCACATGTGTCTATTGTTTTATCTTAATCATTAAATGGAAACGGTAAATAAATTCTCGATAGCAAAACGGTTGTGGAAAACATGGCTTTCCGTAAGCTCCGTATCAATAACCAAAACAGCATATAGATGTGTTAAAACATATTAAAGTGTTCAACTTTTCTCGCCAAGCGTCTCAGGGCTTTAGATAATTTTTTTTTCAAAAGAGTACAGTACTCGTCCTTTTTTAAAAAAAGGAGTAACGAGAAATTTTTAAGAGTACTGAAAAATAAATCAAAAAACTTCATTTTGCAGTCTCGACACAATGTTTTTATGGACTGATTTGTGGCCAGGTGTACTGTTTGTTTTCTTATATATACACATATTCAATATCTGTGTCTATTAGAAAACAAGCAGTATGCCAGGCCACAAATCAGACAAACAATGCCATATTGAAATCTCTTCTGAGCAGTATGTTGACGGAGAAATCTAACTTTTGGGGTTCAGTTGTCTTGGTGGATAGCAGGACTTCAATGGCTGATTATTGTGGCCAAAGAGTTTCTAAAAATTTAGAATATCAGCTTCACTTTATTGTCCAAGATATGGAGTGAAACTCATATTCTTTAAAACTTTTAAAATTCCTTTTCAAAACCATATTCTCAATTTCATCATACATTGTCCATGGATATTTATTTTCTTCCACCCTTAGATCGTGGGACCAATCGTGTTTCCTTAAAGGCAATGTTATAATCGGAACCAGTTACTGAATCAAAAATCTGTCGGGATCTTTTTCACAAAAAGTGCGGCAGACTCCTGATCAGCTGAAAAGAACTCTAGGATTGCAGTGCTCCAGCTAGGATTTTAGGGCAGAGGGGCACTAGGATGGGTAGGGCACTTTTGCATGAAAAATTAGCTAGGCTGGGTAGGGCACTTTTGCATGAAAAATTTTGGTACCATGTTCTGGTTTATGAAATGCCATCTAAATCGTTATGATCAGTTGGCTTCTCACACGTTAGTGAAGCTAATGTTACTGGTGTCTATTTTGGAATTATATAAATGTATATGTACATGCATTTCACAAGTAAGTGGTGTACTGGGTCGAAGCAATAGCAACGTTTATTATTTAAAAAAACATTTGAACATTTAACTTCTAGGTATCTTTTAATATAGAATTATAATATTTAAATAAAATAATAATTTGTTTGATTCATCTGAAAGCGTGTTATTAAAGCAATACAAAAAATAACCGATGACTGAATAAGTAATCTGTTCAAGGGAGACTACTCAATAATTATCCATGTCATTTGACATTTCAGAACTCAGGCTGAACGTGCGTCTTCACTGGTTGCCAATGATCTGCAAAGACTCTGATCAAAATGCAGAGCTAGTGTTTGCAATATCCCAGCGGCTTGACCAGTCTGTGACAGTATTAGAAGTAAACAGTGTGTATACCGAGCTGCGTCCCACAACACCTTGCAAAGACCCAGATCAACATGCGCAACTCGGGCAACCTTTTTTCTCACCTATCTCTGAGAAGCCCTTCAAAAGGCTCTTGGGGTCAGCGAAGACTGAGCAGTTTGCAATGATGCACAGGCTACTCCGAGTCTTCACTGGTTGCATGATACTCGAAGACTTAGACCAGCATGCGCAACCACTATGAAAGTCAGAACAAAATGTGCAACAACTACGCAAGTCCGTTTGGATAACCCAGCTTGTAAAATCAGCGATGCTCAGACTGATGAACGTCGATACTGTTGAGCAATGACCTGCTCATCCAATCAATTAGGCTAATGAAGGCTCGTGCGCATGCGCTGACTGATCCGAGACTTCACTGCTCGCTCGTCTTACTGTAGTTCAGATTACTCCGGTTTACGCCCACCTGATTAACGATCGGATCGGCTCTATATGTGATATAATCTTGAAAGGACGGTAACCCCAACCCCAATAAAACTTGATTCCCTTGAAATAATTTATGAATGCATAATTTTCCCGTGTGAGAATTTCCCGCCTTTTATTACACGTCATTTATTTCACGTGCGTTCCAAATACCGGTACGCTCTCAAAAAATATTAAATGCGTAATGCTAATTTGTTTTTCGTACCTGATACGCAGCAGATTTGAAAAAAAGGAGTATCCTCCCAATTATTTTCGTAATTTACGCAGTATGCAGCCTTATCTAAAGCCCTGCGTCTGCTATTTGGCGCCAAAACATAACCATTCACGAGATAGTAGAATAGTCGTAGCAACTCGTCTTAGGAGCAATTAAATAATTTTCACATTGATTGCGGATTAAATTTTATGACTGGGGAATAAACGCAAATTAGATACATAACTTACCATATTTTCACACCTTATCGACACGCACCGCAGGGTGGCAATTATATGACAGGGATTAACAATAGTGTCATAATTGAACAGTAATAAATCATCAAACAGTGTAAATCCAAATCAGACGTCTGCGGCGTCTTTCTTAGGTGTCTGATCTGGGATTGCACTGTTTGCCAATGTCACAAAAAAGGGCGCGGGCATATGTGGGTTAATAAATAAATAACAATGGTGAACAGGTAAAGTTTTTTCAACATTTTAATGTAAAATACATGCTTTCTGGTGATACTCGCACGCACATGCATTTTCCCGCCTTTTGGAGACGATCGCGCGTTCCGTTTTGTGTTACAAAAACTGGCCAAATTCTTACTTTTTTCTCACTCACGCATCCACCAAAATTTCAGCAAATGTTCCATGCGGGTAATACAACAGAATAGCAGTTTTCCCCCAGATTTTAGCAAAAAAAAAGGGGTGCGGGTAGTACGCAAATGCGGGTAATACACAACTGAATACGGTACCTGTTCATTTTATGTGCCTTCAGGTTTCAGACAATTAATGTGACATGCCTTATCATTTGTAACATCTCTTTGATACTTCATGAAATGATGCCCTCATTCTTGCCCTACTATGCAAAAGTGCCCTACCCAGCAACCCTCTGCCCTCAAATCCTAGCTGGAGCACTGCTCTTGCTAGGGCTGGCTAATCGGAGCTGAAAAGATAATCAATTATCAGTCCCGTCATTGCGATCAATAATAGATTAGTAATCGCTAAGGTTTTTGTCATAATTTCACCTGTCTGGCTTTCTTCTGAGCATGACTCTTACCATATGTTGCACTTTACCAGATGTATATATTTGAACAGACAGGCCTGAGCAAACAGTGTAGACCCAGATGACGCCACATCTGGGTCTGCACTGTTTGCCACTCATCCAGCTATTTTAGGCATAACTTTGGATAGTAAATTGTACCTATCAAGTAATCGATTAAAAGCAAATCAGAAATGATAATAATTTTTGTTGAATTTATTGATCGATACTACGATTAATCGTGTCAACCTTAGTTCTTGCACTTGCCTCTCACCCTCTGATGCTTGAGGCCCCTGGTTTGATCCCTGGTACAGGGCTTCCGTTAGGTGGGCGTACGGCGTATATTACGTCCTGAAATCGCTTCCGGACGCCCAAATTAAACATCAAAGGCGTCCCGCGGACTCCCGAAAATTTCTCTGTACGGCCAAAAATCTTTACCGAGACGTATAAACCCGCCCACTTTTAGCGGTTTGTAAAAAGTTTGCTCCGCCTTCTTAGCTGAAACCGCTTTCTGTGTTTATTGAGTACTATGGACGTCCCATTTTCTGCCTGCTGGGTATTATATTGACAGTCAGAATCACGTGCGTCGGCACACCTTTGATGGTCATCGGTGTGTGAAAAACGTGCCGAGGTGAATGCTCGGTGTTTGCATATAATTAAATGGATTAGTAGTTGAGGATAAACTAATTATCTCATAGACGATAAATGTTTTTTAATCCTGTGAACTTGTTACTGTTTAGATTAAAGCGTGTCGTAATTTAGGTGTTTGGAAGTGAGATTATCGTTAGTGATGCAAAGTGTGACAATACATGTAGTTTCAAAGATAGATACGCATTTTTTCTTGAGTAAATAGCAGGTATTCACTAGGTGAAATGACGAAAAGAATTTATAAAATCCCAAAATGTCGCCGCGATTGCTGTTTGATTTTGGCGCCCCGAAAATACGTAAAACTGGCGAATGTGACCAGGCCGGTTCATCGGGGTCCGAGCTGCAGTCTGATCTGTCTGTTAGCAAAAAAGCAAAAAAAAAAAAAAAAAACTACCGCTGACTCGTCTAAGTCTGCTCCAATTGACCAAAGTTGCACATGTTTCTGCATATTTGTCTGAAGCAGTTCCGAGGGTTTAGAGTACAGTGAAGACTCGAAGCGTATGTTTTGCAAAGTTTGTCAAAAATCTTTTACGAAAGAATTTTTCTTTATTTCTTTTTAATCCATATATGACAATGGATGTCGGGTTTGTTTTATTTGTGTTAAGTTCTACAAGCAGTGTAGACAGATCAGACGCTATGTTCTGTGGCGTCTGATCTGGGTCTACACGGTTTGCTAATGACCCCAAAAAATGGGCCACTAGGTATATATGTGGATGGGTAATGCGATTGTTTTCTTTACTTTTTATTTGTTTTTTTTTCTGGGGTGGGGGGGGGGGGTGGGGGGTTACTTGGAAAGTTATAAAATTTATACAGACCAAGCAAAAATATTTTTCTTTTTTTGTATGCACTCCTCTGCACTGTACTGACCGCATGTATGTCACATAGTTATGTGGTAAATCTTTCACTACAATTAGCAACTTACGAAGACATAACATCACTTTTCACAAGCCGGAAAATATCAGATACCAATGCTGGCATTGCCATAGAACATATTCCAGACAGGAAAATGCTAGAAAACATGCACTTCTGGAACACAGAGATATCGAAAAGAAAACGGTGAAACTTATGATTCCAAACAAAAGATGGAAACCGGAAATTTTCACACCAGGACCATGGAATCCCCCACCAGAAGCCAGACCCAAGAACAAAACCATTTACAAATTGGAATTACCAGTAGGACCATCGGAAAAAAGCCATATAAACACGCTAAAACAAAAAAGAAGGATTAGCAAACTCAGCCAGTTCTTTCCGCTAACTATTGAAGAAGCCGTAACAACCATAACGTCAAATGAAACATCAACAGTCGGGAGACTCAACATTCTTCAACTTCAACAAGATCTAGCCATCACCCCTTCATCATCAACGGAAACAATCGTATATGATGATAACATAGAAGACGAACCACAAGATGTACAAGTCACGACAATTTACGGGATCTTTGACACAGCTAAAGATTTAATTTAAATTTCTACTAACATTTCAATTCATATCTTTCATAAGGACTCTCTAATATTGACCTTCTGTTGACACCATAACTTCTACTTTCACTTTGCTTTTGAGAAACTATTTTTAGAACAATAGGTATCACGTGACTAATTTGATCCAGTTTTTTATACTTCAGTAAACATCTCACTCTGTACAATGTCTTGAAAAAGGTCATTGTATGACCGAAACTAGTCGACAATAAAACTAACCTGTCAAATAAGCCCGTGGTTGATTGTTAATTCAGTCTTTTCGTATTTTATCCTTTGATAGTTATGAGTAGTTTTAACTTCCTCACAGAGCTTTGCTTGATTGTTTTGAGTTTAATGGCCCAGTCCACATTATTCAAGTTATGTTTTAGCCGGTCAGTTTACCTATCCAGTATCCACACTTTACTAGCCATCTAAAAGAATATACAGGTGATTAAAAATGCAAACAAGAGATTCATAGATTAAATAATATATATTTCTTAACCAAAACAATTTTACGATCCGCAAACACCTTGCTTCAAAATTGGGACTTCCTGAATTTTCCAGTGGGACTTCCAAATTTCAAGGGTAGGAAGTCCGGGACTTCCTGAATTTGGGAGTTAATGGAAGCCCTGCTGGTAGCAGCGATAAACAGACGGGCACGTGGCCCATTGGTTTGCCTGAAAAATTTGTGGAATGTGTAAAATGTCAAAATATTAATAAAAAAACAACAATTTTCATACTGGTATAGACTAGGGGTGAAATGATTCATTGAAATTAATCGCGATACTTTTGCTGACTATACGCATGTGGTATCATGGGGCTAATCTCAGGATACCTGACGATATGCTCAAAAGTAAAATTTTCAAATACAATGACAGCTGTAGCATATTTCAGACCATTTTCATAACAAATTAAGATCTTCATTGTTACTGAGATACATTGATTGCTCTTTTTGTATCCACTGACTGAGGCACTTAAGGGGAAAATCAATAATGTACACTCTTGTAAACATTTAGTAAATTATTGATTTTCCCAAAGGAGGCCCCTTACCTGTTGAAGACAGAGGGCTTCTCTTCAGTCAGCTCTGAGGGCTAAATATTGTGTAATGAAATGATAGCCCTCAATAGTCAAGAATAAATGCCTTTAAGAACTGTGTATGCTAGGGTTTTGAGATTTCATATGTGGTTTCCTCATACAGACTTGCCTACCCTTACGATTTGGTCGTAAGGCTAATTATTTTTGTCGAAATTGCGACCATACGACCCTGCTAGATCGCGACAGGATTATTTCAGTTCAAGTAAGCGCGCCTTTATACCGTAACGGGACAATAGTTGTCGTTCCTGGCTTACTCGCATTGTGAAATGAAATTAAATTTCATTGGCTTATGATAGGGGAGTAATCCAATCACAGTTCATTTAACAAATTTGTTTCGGTATGAGCGGCAAGATGGATGCCTTTAAGAAGAAAAAACACATTATTTGAAATAAAATAAGAAAAGCTGAATCGGCCCGTTCATTGCAGTAAAAAAATGAGGCAATGGGCTTATTCTGACCCCGGATCAGATACCTTAAAACCCTTAAGAATAAAATTTGAATCTTACAATTTTTTTATGGAATCTTACTGCTCCACTGGTGACACATTTTTTTTTCTCATCTGGATGGTGCCCCTTTCAAGAGTTATTGCCCATTGAAATTTTTTTATGAAATCTTGCCAGCAAAATATCTCAAAAACTACAAGAGCTAGATCAATGAAAGTTGTTGGTGATGAGTGGATGACCTGTTTAACTTTTGACTAAATTCCAAAAATACTTCATGTGTGATGGTCCTTTGTCACTGGGTATTTGTACATGTACATTGTATGCTTTGCAGTGTTATTGATAAGCTTTTGCCCGAGGAGTACTGTTACTCCTTCAACCAAAGACTGTAGGCGTATCCTGTGATTCTTTGAGAGTATCGGTACTCCTAAATTCAAAACCAGGGTCGTATCTTCATCTGTCATCACAGGATGGCTGCTAAATGCACTTATATTAATTTCAGACGTAGCAATAGCCATGTGTAAAAGACGTTAAACACATATTCTTTCATCGTAACATACGGATATACATTTTCATGTTAATAAGCTGACGGACAGCAAAATGAAAAATTACTTTTTCTTCTAAAGAATGTAAATCCAGCCAATGTGGTCGTATTCTTCGCATGTGTTTTTTGCAATTTCCTAGCTGGTCGAAGCCTTCAGCCGTCACACAGATCATACTGTCATCAAAATGTTTTCAAACCCATGTTTTAAGTCGCGTTCAAAGGCGGGGGAAATCTCCACTAATTGTAGCAACTGCATGCGATTGGTAAAAGGCGAGAAATTCAGCGCTCAGCAAAAGTATAATAAAACGTGCGACCAGTGAAGACTCAGATCAGGAAGCGCATCTGTGAAAGCTAATCAGTCTGTCCCGGTTGCTGTGTTTGCGTTCTGTTATGATGCGCTGCCAGTCATTCTGCTTAAAGTTCAAAGACGCCGGCGAGACATCTTAGGGTGTTAACTTAATAGGCTACTTGATAGATAGCGGTAAATAAGCGTGCACTGCATGCTGTGATTCACAATTAGATATATGAGTACCCAAGTATGACAGGTTAATCCTGCCATTGTGACTCAATAAATATAATCTTGGTGAAATGTATACGGTACACGGCGGACAAAGAGTCAGTCTGTACAGTGGTGGTTCTATCTCAGACGTGCATTGACGATTGCTAGAAAAAATACGTCGGGATGATAAAAGTATGAAAAATAGAAGTGGGGTCAAAAGTAAACAACCACCATGATGCAATAATCAAAGGCGCCGGCATACACGTGGCGGAAAACGGCAAGGTTTTTAAGCCCCCGGTTAAGAGTTTCCGCCAATGGCCAAAGGACGCGAAAAAAAAAATGAGTCATGGGTGCAAATTTTCTTGCATCTGCGGCCTGTGGACGCTAAGCAGAAAGAGCTACTGCTAACACTGTCTGGTCGGATATATATTCGCTGCCCATTAATTATAACTTTCCTAGCCCAGTTGATGTTGCTTCTGTTTTGTTTTTCCACAAAATACAGAGTAATCCATTTCTGCGATTTGGGAGAAATAGCCGCCAGAAATTTCTCATGCATTTGATTTTTTTTTCTTCCGTTTTTCCGGAGAAACTTTGTCAGGTCCTCCACAAACTTAACTTTTTATCGCCTGCGCATCTGTTTTGATATTTAATTCCTAAATACATGACATTGTGAATCTTAAGATCTGTCGAACCCAATTTTTTTCTCGAAGATGACACTCCGTAGAAGTCAATGTGGTTGCCTAATAATATTCAGGATTGTATTTTTATGCACGCTTGTCATAAAGTTACTGTTCATGCTTCAGGCGTTGTTAATAAACTTAATAATGCGGGCGGCTTTCCCTTAGATAATAAATACCGTTGTAATAAATACCAACTATCAACATGATTAGGAAACCGATTATTGACGCGTGATTACATATCACGCGTCAATCATCGGTTTCCTAATCATGTTGATAGTTGTCATAATTTGAGGCTGATTAAATACATGTATAAGCTCAATATATGATCGTCAAAAGGTGAGGTTGAAGTGTTTCAGCGTAATTAAAACAAATGCCATCATTCATGAATAGATGAATTTCGAATCGTTCTTGAAGATTGGAACAGTTTTTGTTGTAGACTTATGCTGCGGCGAAAATTACCGCGATTTCGATTGCTTTTTGTCAGGCGGCACTTTTCTTTTCCATTGCCGATACGACTGCAATTGAACGACCTTGGCGTATCGCCAATTTGACGGTCGTATTTGGTACGACTTTTTATTCATTTCTATGCGTGTTTGCGTGATTTTAGAGTCGTATTTACGACGATACGACCCTTATCAATTACTCTGGCTTTGCGATGCAAATGTAGTGGATAGAGTGCTGGACTACTAATCAGAGGGTCGTGAGTTCAAACCCCGAAGGAGGAATGGATTCTTTTTTTTCTTTCCTTTTTTTCTTCCTAAACATACATACACAGTTATATCCTCTCACACAACGAAGTTGTCAGGGGGCTGGGATATTGCATTTGTCCCGCATATATGCATGCATGCACACACATGCGCTTTTGGTTATGGCCCTTGGAAAATTAGGCATTTAGGGGCAAGCATATGATTGGGGGCATTGTGTTTTATAAACACCATTTCTAGTTCATTATATGAACTGTTATGTTTTCGAAGGTTTAGCCATTTCATGATGACTAAAATTTCTGAGTAAATACATAAACAAATTGAATCAGCCCTTGTCTGATGGGGCCAGGCCAATGATCAGGGAATCAAGCCTCGATCTGAGGCTTTAACCCATTTCAGACTGGAAACCCCTAAAGGAGTACCGTGGCAAACAGTGCAGGCCCAGATGAGACACCGCAGAATGCGGCGTCTCATCAGGGCCTCCCACTGTTTGCAGGGCTCAAGCTAGAGGGCGACTCAGGCGAAGAAGTCACCCTGTTGAGGCTCACTTTGCCGACTTTGGCAATGAAAGCGAAAAAAACTTCGCCCTGAAATTTCGCCCGTTTTTTTTTTTTTTTTTTTTTTGGTGTCTTCCTTGTGAACAGTAACGGTAAACTGACAAGGTGACGATAATCCTTCGATCCACTAGTGTCAGAAATCTCAGTAATTACACTGAACAAAGCTAACTGTTTATTCTGCACTTCGTGCCAGTTGCAGTTTGGTACTGTTATGTAATTTAATTCTTACCGTTAGCTCATGCCGCTCGAGTCACTTGCAACACGCTTAGTAGTCTTGTACTGTCATAAATCTATCTCGGTTGATTGCACAAAGTTTTTATTACAATAAGAGCCAATATTATGTAATGTATTATGTAATATTATGTAACTCAAACAGGTATATTTGTACCGTTTAGCGTTAGCTCCTGCCAAAGTCCGGGTGCGGACGCACTTTATTAAGTACTGTTGTATACAGTAATAAGATAATTCAGACCATTGGCATTGACACTGCATTAGGATTTAATAATTTTTAAATAAAGATGGTTTATTTGTTTCACCATTGATTTGTTTGTACATTACTTTTGCATCCATCAATCGTTTTCATTTTTTTTATGGACAAGAACAAAAGTAGGTAGCAATTTTTTATTGTGTAAGTGAAAATAATTATTACTTGCCGGTAAATATTCAGTAATTATCCAAATTCATAAAAAAAATAACAACTGATTTTCATCTAGCGAGGTTGTTCCCCCTTGTTTCTGTAGTCTGTTTTAAAATACAATTGTGACAGGAACTTAGTGAGAAATGATCTAACTATTACGTGTACAGAAACCTCACCATTCATTATAACATGGTTGGATACAACAAAAGTTACAGCTTGCCCAAATACAGTAAAATTACTATATTAAGACCACCTTTGGGACAGTTCAAAAGTCGTCTTTAAGACCACTTTTGAACAGTCCCAGAAGTGATCTCTGATCAGGGGTCACTGTATGCAGAAAACAGAAAGAAAGAAAAACTGCAGCCAACCAAATAAGCTTTTTAAAGCAGAATTAGTCTTCATTTCAGGTGGTCTCAATAGCGGAATTGATTGATACCCCTATAAAACACACTTTTCTCCAAATAGGGGTTTACAGGAGAACTAATTACATTGTTTTTGTTCGGCGTTAAATCGCACCCACTTCTCCCTAGACCCAGCAAACTTCTCCCTATTTTCCCAGGAGGGAGAAGTCACTTCTCCCAAATTTTTTGGGCTAGCTTGGGCCCAGGTTTGCTAACAGTTCAGTCATTTTCCAAATGAATTTTGATGAAAACACAGCCTGACACCCCTAAATTTTGAAATGGACTCCTGCTATATAGGAGGAAGATTACTGTGGCAAACAGTGCAGGCCCAGATGAGATGCCGCAGCGTCTCATCAGGACCTCCACTGTTTGCTAAAAGTTCAGTCATTTTCCAAATGAATTTTGATGAAAACACAGCCTGACACCCCTAACACTTATTTTCTGTCAAAATCAGAACAAAAGGCAAGATGGCAGACAACGAGAATGCTGATGAACTTTTAGACTACGACGAGGAGGAGAATGAAACCACAACTGATGGTGCAGGGACTGCCTCGGTGAAGAAGGACGTGAAAGGTGGTTATGTGTCCATACACAGCTCGGGTTTTAGGGACTTTCTGCTGAAGCCAGAATTACTGAGAGCTATTGTTGACAGGGGGTTTGAGCATCCTTCTGAAGGTAAGTTAGGCAGCAAAGTACACAATTTTAATAGTAATAACTGAACAGATGGGCCCAATTTTATGATAGAACTTGGTACTTAATTTAGTTTCAGCTTCCCCCTCCCCACCCCCTGTAAACTTCAAATTTCATGCTTTGTATTGAAGTTTAACGGCCCAGTTAACACTTTAGGTGGCCCTCGCCCATTGGGGCTTTAAGAAATAAATGGGCTGCATGACGCTTCCACGCAGAGCTGAAACCTACCGCACACGAGTACTGGTAAACCACTCGGAGGATCTAAGCCAGCCCAGGTAAAGCGGTGCGAGTCGGACCGTCCATGCTTAAAAACCCAATTGGTTTCATTGGGCGACATGGCTTGAGATGTCATTTCATATCAATGTTTGGTGAAAGTCCCACAAAATTGGAAGCAACGTCTCCAAATGACCTATACAATGTTGATGGTGACGTTAAACCTCAAATCAGACAAACAAATATAACACTATTAAGGTAATTTTTGAGCCGGTCAGTTTACCTATAATCCACACTTTTACAGGGCAGGCTTATACGTAAGTGGTTAACGAGTTAAGTGCATGTTCTTTTGCCAGAAACTGACCACTAACTGCCCTTCTTGAATCAGCAGAAGGGAGAGAATGACCGTTGAAAAGATTTCATGATGGGTCTCCACGAAGGAATGTTACCGATCCCAGCAGGTATCACCAGTCAGACGCACATCTGACTGAACTACCATGGCCGGCCAAATCTCATACTTAGTATTTTGATTTTGATATAACTTCACAATAATGATCTCGGGTGGATTCGACTTTCAGGTTCTGGGCAAAAGGTCAAGGTGACTTAGTTCGGCCCCCGCCCATCGTGGCTTGAAGAAATAGATCCGGCTGCATGATGCTTCCATGCAGAGCTGAAACCAACCGGGCATGAGTATTGGTTGATCACTTTGAGGTTCTAAGCCTGCCTAGGAAAAGTGGTGCAAGTTGTATCATCCATGCATTTATATTAATCCTTTTAGCTGTTTCATTGGGTGGCAGGGCTTAAGATGTCATTTCATCTCAATGTCGGCTAAAAGTCCCACAAAATTGGAAGCAATGTCTCCAAAATGTCCTATACAGTATTGACAGGGATGTTAAACCTCAAATGAAACAAACAGGTCAAGGGTTAAAAGCTTTTGTCTGAAGTACCTGTTGGAAAGAAGCTAGGTTAGTTGTTACCCAAAGAAACAAAAGGTGTGCACATTGGTTTATTGGGATTTTAAAGTATCTCCATTAATCCATCTTACAAATTGTTATCATTGAATGCATTTAAAGCGAGTTCACTGTTGCTCTGTATATCATGATAGTTTGGTTTTATATTTTGCAGTCCAGCACGAATGTATTCCTCAAGCCATCTTGTCCATGGATGTATTATGTCAAGCCAAGTCTGGTATGGGAAAAACGGCAGTGTTTGTCTTGGCAACTTTACAACAGCTTGAACCAGTTGATGGTCAGGTATGTAGCTGTTAATGTTGTTCATTTGCCTGTAACCCAGTCACTGTTCAAAACTCAAGGTAGGGAGTACAGAAGATACATAGCAACAGAGAAGGTGGGACTGAGATGGTAGTTGGAGTATGTTTTTTGTCAATTCTCTATAAAAATCTCTGTGTTGTGGGAATTCATCAGAACTGCCTTGCCAATGGTCACCATCAACCAAGATTGCTGAAACCCTCTACATCACCATATATTACCTACAGTTTCATTCGTACAATCAATGGCCCTCTTGTGTTTTGTTTTTTTTTTCATTTTATGAGTTACGGCCCTTTGAACAATTTTGCATTTTAATGCAAGATTATCTCAAAAACTGTTTAAGCTATTACCTCCAAACTTGACAGGCTGATAGAGAATGATGAGTAGATGACCTGATTAACTTTTGAAAAATAAATCTGAAATTTTTTATATTTTTTCAGTGATGGCCCTTTGAAAATTTCGGCATTTAGGGCAAGCTTACAGCTGGGGGCATTTAGTGTTTACAAACACAATTTCTAGTGTTAGATAATGTATTCGCCGGTTATGCATCCTTATCTTGAGCCTTTGAATCATTTAGTTTAGTTCTTTTGGATTTTAACTGCCCAGTCAAAGCTAATTAGGTCATATCAAGGCAGTCAAGTTTTCCTAACCTCACTTTTCCTGGGCAGACATACATGTTTAGTGAACATTCTTTCTCCAGTAACTGACAACTGCCCTTCTTGAATCAGCTTAATGGAGAGAATGACCATAGAAACGATTTCGTGATCAGTCTCCTAAAAAGAATCTTGCCGGCCACTGCAGGTATTTAACCCCTGACCTAATCACCAGAAGGACATCCAACGGCTACAAATTCGTTTGATGGCATAAAGTATTTAGGTTAACACATTGTATGCGGGGAAAACCGTAAAGGGGTACCTTGGCAAACAGTGCAGGCCCAGATCAGATGCCGCATAACGCGTCGGCTGATCAGGGCCTGCGCTATTTGCTTGCAGAATTTTCCATCAAGAATAGAATAAAAAGGAAAAAATAGGCCTGCCACCCCTAATATGACAAATTGACTTGTCTAACAAAAAGCAATGGAAGAGTCCAATAGCATACAATGGGTTAAGAGAAAGCAAATGTTGTTGTTGTAGGTGTCTGTGTTGGTTCTGGCCCATACGCGAGAGTTGGCCTTCCAGATTAGCCAGGATTATGAGAAGTTCAGCAAGTACATGAACAGCCTGAAGATTGCCGTGTTCTTCGGCGGTATGCCAATCAAGAAAGATGAAGAGGTGTTGAAGAAGAACTGCCCTCACATTGTTGTCGGCACTCCTGGTCGTATACTGGCTCTGGCTAAATCTAAAATATTGGGACTGAAACATGTCAAACACTTCATCTTGGATGAATGCGACAGAATGCTATGTGAATTAGGTAAAGAATTTACACTCGCAACATTTTTGTCGCGCCTGCTATTAGCATGGCGCAATATAGGCGCCCTATTTTCCGTCCGTTTGTCAAGGCGTCAACATTTCGTGACCACACTAGCGTTCACCCTAATGGTCAAGTTTATTTCTCAAGATTTTTAAGACCTTCATTAATGATACTTGATACAAACTTGTATCTGGGGATGGCAACTTAAATGAAAGCATCCCTATATGACCTTGACCTACATTTTATGGTTCACTGACTTTGTAAAATATTGCTGCCACCCTAGTGTTCAACCTAATGGTCAAGTTTATTTCTCAAGAACTATAAGAGCTTCATTAATGATAATTGGTACAAACTTGAATCTGGGGATGGCAACTTAAATGCAAGCCTCCATATTTGACCTTCACCTAAATTTCATGGTTCACTGACTTTGTAAAATATTGCGCCACCCTAGCGTTCACCTAATGATCAAGTTTATTTCTCAAGAACTATGAGAGCTTCATTAATGATACTTGGTACAAACTTGTATCTGGAGATGGAAACTTAAATGCAAGCATCCATATTTGACCTTGAGCTCCGTTTTATGGTTCACTGACTTTGTAAAATATTGCAACCACCCTAGCATTCACCCTAATGGTTAAGTTCATTTCTCAAGAATTATTACAGCTTAATTAATGATACTTAGTACATTTCAGAATGGCAACTTATGCAAGCATCTATGTTTGACCTTGGCCTAGATGTCATGGTTCGGTGACTTTGCGCCCCCACATGCGCGGCATAGCCTTCGGCGGAATTCTTGTTATTATATCACTGTTGTTCAGGATCCAAAGCTGAGCAGTGTTGTTTAATACAAATGAAAATGTATAAATTATACAGAAATCCAAGGCTGAGCGGTGTTGTTTAATACAAATGAAAATGTATAAATTATACAGAAAATGGACCATTTGTGGGATTCATCCTTAAACCATGTTTTGTCCAAAACTGTAATGGTATCATGTTTCAAAAAGGTGATGTGTTACCAGTAGCTCTTATTAAAAATGATGCAACCCAATCACCGCTAGGTGTCTGAATTTTATTCGTCTATTTATTTCTAGCAGAAAGGGTTTGCAGTCAAAATGAGAAAAACAAAAACAAAAAACAACGTAACAGCAGTGAATGATAAATCTTGTGCTGAGAAAGCTAAAAAATTAAAACAGATTTCGTATATTATCTTGACTTGTACATGTAGTTATATCTGACATTAGACAAGCAAAGACAAAGAACCATCTCCTTTAAGTGTTGAATAGAGACTATTAAATTGGACCTGAAACGGGGTAACTTGGCAAACACTGCAGGCCCACACGACGTCTGAACTTTTTGCTAACAGAATTTCCGTGAAAAAAAGAATAAAAATGAAAAAATAGGTCTGACACCCCTTCTATGACTAAAGGACTTCTCCAATCGATAGAAATGGAAGAGTCCACAAGTATGTACCGTAATGATCCGGCTATAAGACGATTTGGCTAGAAGACGGGGGGGTATTTTTTGGCTTTTCTTTGGGTGATTTTTGCTTAGTCTCGGCTATAAGATGGGTATAAATTCTAACAATCTGACGGGGCTCGCGCCGATGTAGAAAGTGCCGAACATTTCAGAGTGAGACACTGTTTGATCAATTTCGCTCGGTGTTTTGCGGTCGCGAAATCTAATGACAACGACGACTTTACTAAAATAAAATTTATATTAGACCGACTTCAATGATAAACAGATAGTTTTAGGTACCTAGCAAGGCCCTGAATAAATTTTCTTACCTAGAAACTGTAATCACTTATTTTTTTGTGTCTGAAATTTGAGTTTATTAACGTCACAACTTTCGCCTCATTAATATTCATGAACTCATTATCATAAACCAATGAAGGAAGGAAAGTAAAATGATTGACAGTAACTTAGGGAAGCAACTACGCGTAACTGGCATTTTCTACAGTTTAATACATGTGCGTCGGCATACATTTGATATCTCCCGATTCCATCGGAATAACAGGATTTCGAACCCTATCTCCCGGTCTTCCACCTGATGGCCCCAATCTCCTGACAAGACAATTTTCCTTTAAAATATTTCGCCGCCCGACCATTCTAGTATTTACCGCAGTAAAATAGCTATTCGGTTGACCGTCAGAAGATTTACACCTGTGTTGAACTGCTGACGCGTGTAAACATTATCGGACAGTTAATAAGGTGATTAACTCTGCAGGGGTTATTGGATAATTGGTATGTTTACATAAGAGATTAAAAAAACAGGTTATTGCTAATCAAGAGTGATATAGGAAGAGACAGAATAGCCTGTGCATCCATAATGTTTGACCGGAGATCTGTTTTGCTGCATTGGACATTTATGGAAAAATAATAACAATAGTAAAAAAAAAACGTAAGGCATCATCAACTTATTTTCTTAAGCAAATGGTGTGAAACTTTTGCCTCATTAATATTTATGAACTCATTATCATAAACCAATGGAAATTCGCGCATGCTTATTATGTTCCGGGGCACCTTCCAGGGAATGTATCCATTGAAAACGCATGGGATTTAATCCAATTATGATAAAACCCTTTAGGCTTGAATTATAACTGTTCTTCACGATTTTTTGGTTTCTTTTACCGATGTTTATAATTATTTACTTGGAATCGTTTATAATTATTTACTTGGAATCACGCTCCCGCTCATCACTTCACAGACCCATAGTTATGCAACAGGTATACACATGTACTTACCGCACGTGATTTTCCTTCCGTTCTTTGCGGAAAATTTCAAGGATGCCCGAGATCTCGGTTATAAGACGGGTGTAAAAATAAGCGGGTATTCTGGCGGTAAAAAAACGCGTCTTATAGCCGGATCATTACGGTATACAATGGGTTAAAAGCTTAAATTTTGAACAAACAATGTAGACCCTTATCAGATGTTGAGTTCTGCAGAATCTGACATGGGTCTACAGTTTACCAATGACAGCACATGAGTCAAGTCCATGTTTTACAGATAGCCTCCTTTACACAGCAGTCTGACCTCACTGGGACAAAAAAAGCACCACTATAAATAACAACTACCCAGAATTCCTACAAACATAATGTGCATGGTGTTATTTTATTGGTCAGGTGTATAGTTGTAGGATAACTCTAGATCAGTTAGTAATTTGAGTTGATTGATAAACAGTTGACCCAACAGCATGTATGTTACGTCCATTAATAGTCAAAAGCTGGTCTGAATTATTATTTCAAGGAGGTCCCGGACAGGTTTTCTGTTCAAGTATTTATGGCTCTGTTCTTAATTTCAGACATGAGAAGTGATGTCCAGGAAATCTTCAGGATGACGCCACACGAGAAGCAAGTGATGATGTTCAGTGCTACCTTGAGCAAAGACATCCGTCTGGTCTGCAAGAAGTTCATGCAAGATGTAATTACCAACCTAGTTCTGTTGTCTGGCACCTTTGGTGGTTGAGTTCACTTTGGCAGCCATGTCATGTAGCAAAATGGGAGTTTAATTTAGCTGGTTTGGGGTGAAGCACAGGCAGCAATCACACCAGGAAGACATGGCAATTTGAAGGAGTACTACATTGGGAAAATAATCTTTGTCAACCTCAATTAAATCCAAGATCTTGAAAATTTGGATTCTGAAAGGCAACAAATTAAATAAGCTTTTAGTAAATGGGGGAGAACACGCCAATCACCAAGTTAACCATCGTGGTAATTTGTCTTTAGTAAATCATTCTCCTGTAATTTTTTTCTTAAAGTTAGGAGTAAGTTATGAAGTATGTTGAAATGAATCATTAGGTTTCAACTTCAAGGTACACTAAGCCATGGCTCTCAAAGTAATGGTGAGGGTGTATCTTACAAAGCAATTAAATACCAGGCTCAGTAATGGAGGAAACAAAGACTTGAAAGTGAGTTGCAATGAACTCTTACTCCGTGCGCATGTGAATGTGACATTTCTCAGTAGGACATTGTTTAAAGGATGGGGATGTTTATCATAAGATGATAACACGGATCATCACTAGCTGAGATATATAAAAGGTAATATCACAACGGAATAAGATTACGTAGCTCATCATGTTTAATTCTCACATTGATATATAAAGATTATAAGGGAAGTTACAATCGCATTGATAAGCTCTGTTTCGTAAGATTTTTTTGCGCTTGTTTTCAGAATAAAGAGTAATTTTAAGATATTCTTTAGAAAGTAAGCAAAAACCATTTCGAAATTTGTTCTCCCCTTTCCAAAATTATAAATGTTAAAAAGGTAGAATAAAATATTTCATTGAAAATGAAATGGGCAAGAAAAAAAATGGTCAGAAATACAAAAAAAATGCACCCGAGAAATTTTTATAAGGAGTTGGGAAAGCATACGCTAGAACTCTCAAAGTGATGGCAAAGTGCTCTCCCTGCATAGGATAGAGAATCAAGTTCAGAATTGTTAGAAAATGAACATTACATAATAGAATGTCTGCAGGAGTAAAACAACAGGTCACTGCTAAACCATGCAAGTTGGATGTGCTGGACCATGGATGTACTTGATGGGGATGTTGGAGCTCATGGGTGTTCCAGTTGCCAAAGCGTGATGGTTACCAACCTGGGGGCTTGCCTCAAGTATGCCTTTCCAATGAACATCTGTGATTTGCTGCCTTAAAGTCCCCCACAGGGCCAGGATTATAGTAGCTACGCGTATCTTGCTTCCTGGATACGGTGACTGGTGGTTTGGTGCTTTTCTTTGAAGGAAACTGAACCAATAACGAAATGAAAAGAATATATTTGCCAACAAAAAACTGCATAAAATTGGGGAATATTATTGTGTGGGATGGGAACTTCAATTATACTTCCAAAGAAAGTTTATTGCAACTTTTTGTTCCATATCAAGATTTTCTTTACCTCCATTAAATATTGGTTCAGTTTTCAGTATTGCTTTTGTTGAAATGCATTTTTTTTTTTTCCAATGCATGTTGTCTAATGTGAAGCACACACATGCAGTTAAAGAATTCACACATGCTGACACGTAATTACGAGCACTTTGAGTGTACCATACACATATATTAATGTTTTCATACCATGTTGCTCAGGCTAGACTGGAACAGGTGTGTATGAAGTGAGGTTTACCAAGCCCTAGCAGCCAGTTTCTTGTTTACATAGTCTGGTAATCATGGTATCAAAACTTTAATATATTCAAGCGGATGCATGACAAAACATACAATTAGAACTGTGTTACCAGTGAAGACTCATTTCCAGATGTGTATCCGGTCTTCCAACCAGTCTTCTGTTGTTGCTCCTTGAATAGATCAGCGGCTTAAGAAGAAAGAAATAGAGAGGCTGCATGAGGCAGAGCTAAAACCGACTGCACACGAGTACTGGTAAACCGCTTAAAGGATCATGAATAATATTATCTTAAATAATGCAGTTTTAATGTACCGTAAAAATCATAAAGATTCAAACAGCTTGAGGACTGTGTCCAAACTGTGTCCAAACTGTGTAATTCTCCTAGAACTTTTGAAAAAATTGTTTCACGATCCTGCAAGGATCATTAATATCCCCACTAATATCAAGTGGTGCAAACCTGGCAAACAGTGTAGACCTTGATCAGACTGCTTCTTCAGGTCTGATCTGGTTCTGCACTGTTTGCTTAGGCCTATCCGTCCCATTATTTAGGATCATTACGGTAACCCTCACCATACTTAACCCGGGTATATCCTGTTTTGGAAACGGTTTAGATGCAGATCAGGATCTACTAATAGTTTCCTGTCTGCTTCAGATTCCTAACTTAATGGTAAAAATTGAAACCATGCAATACACATGGCTGAAAAAGTGGAGGACTATTGCATATTGAATTTAAGTATTCAGCGTGGCGAGGGTTAAGATTTTCTAATTTGGTAAAGGCGGAGAATTTGATAGTATTTGGAAAAACAATTAACATTATCAGATGTTGCTGGGTTTTTCCAGGCACTCTAAAGAGTTGAAAGCTGGCTTAATGCCTGTCAAAGATACATGAATGGCAAAAACATCTTCCACCTAGTCTCATACTATATCAATGGAGCGCTGTGATGCAGTGGTAAAACATCAGTCTCGAGATTGTGAGGTATGGGGTTTGGTCCCCACTAATATCAAGTGCTGTTACCTTGAGCAAGAGACTATCCACATTTAAGGAGGGCCACATGGAAGATTAGTTCTAGTGTTACCATATCAAGTCATTTATTATTAGGCATTACTCAGTTTTGTAAAACAAAAAAAAATGTTTTGTCTAACCATGTATGTTCTCAAACCTTGCGTTCTTTCAGCCCATGGAAGTTTTTGTTGATGATGACTCAAAACTTACACTACACGGTCTACAGCAACATTATGTGAAATTAAAAGATAATGAAAAGAACCGAAAATTATTTGAATTATTAGATGTTCTCGAGTTCAATCAGGTAATTACACTTTTTCAATAGGCTGCTTGACATGAGGCTAAAGGAGCAAGTGGCGGCACATGTGTCATCTCATCGCCATAGCTACAAATATGGGGGAGGGACAAGGATAAATTCTTACATCTTTATTAAATCCTATGTTGTGAGTACTTGTTAGAATTGCCTTTACAAGGTGATTCTATGAGGGCCATTTGGAAAGTATAATTGTAGCCATATTGCGTACCCTGCTTATTAAGGAAGGGCAGTTGTCAGTTGTGGCAAAAAATGCATTAACACTCATTTAACAATGTGCCAAGAAGTAGTGTATAGTTAGGTAAGTTGTCTGGCTTAACATGACTAACTCCATACCAAACGAAAAATAACCTACTGCGGTTTTCCGAAAAGTGAAGACATTAATCTGGCTCTGTGTCTGTTCATCAATGATTAGATCATCATGCAGGGTTCAACATTAACTTTTGAAATAACTGGACAAGGTGGTCCAGTAAATCTTTGGATGCACTGGACCTGATCTAAGTTCAACTGGACCGAAGAAATGATGAGAATCATACTAAAATTTGTTTCATGATCCAGCAAGGAGTCTAAAAGATCAAGACAAAATGGCAAACAGTGTAGACCCTGATCAGACTGCTCCTTCAGGGGCAGTCTGATCTGGGTCTGCACTATTTGCTTAGGCCTGTCTGTCCCAATACTCAGGATCATAACAATATTATTTATTTACACGTAGTAAAACTACCGCAACAAACTGAAAATAGAAACCCATTTTATGGTAAATGAGATTAAAACATGGATTTTGATAACTGAGGTAGCAGATGTTCAACTGGACCATTCAGACCAGCCAGCCACTAACCTTACTAGACCTGACCAGTTTTTCACTAGACAATGTCCATCGGTCTTGGGTTAATGTCGAACCCCGTCAGGGTACTGTTTATGCTCAGTATCCCACCACTGTCTGTTTCTCCTCTTCCGTTTGAGACAGCATAAATTAGCCTCAAGAGTTGATGTGTCAGTAGAACCCCAATAAATAAACAACAAATAAACACTTTGTATATAAGTGTGCCTCAGTGTTGTCATAAGAATTCATCATGTTTTTATGGCGTCAAATGGGGCAAACATTAACATGCTGATGTTGGACTCCACTTGTAGTACTGATATATTCAGACTACTAACTCAATTCCAACACACAGTTTCTGGACATATATCCCGGTTGCTTTTAAATGGCTGTCGGATACATGCCCAACAGAGCCCAGTTCAAAACTAAGGATGTTTTTGGTTAACATATTATCGTTTAAATTTTGATCATTTCGCACAGCATATATACACTATTATTAATTGACATTCTTGTATTGATAGGAAGCCATCCGTATTAACACCAAGTCAAAAAGTAATAATCATGTTTTTTAATTGTGTCAATTAACAAAAATTGTCATTAACCAAGTATTTTTGTATTGGCCAAGTTACAGGTCCTCGGTCAGCTGTATGGCCTCGGCCTTCGGCCTCGGGCCAATACAGCAGACCTTGGACCTGTAACTGGGCCAATACGAAATTATTTGATTAATAACATTATAGTATTATTTGCTGAAAAATATGTGTAGCTTTTGCAAATGCAGAAGTTTTCAGAAAAAAAAACCCCAAAGAAAACAACTAACAAACTAATATTAGATATTGTCTGCTGCAACAGTTAATGTGTTGGTAATTACTTGTTAGTCTTAACAGTACCTTCAACAGCGGGCCCTGGTGATCCGGCAATAATAGATTCTATCCCCTTTGAAACTTGTGTGGTTTAGCTAAAATCCTCTGCAAAACATGTACATTTTCCACTCAAAAGTTTTAAGGAGACTAGATACACTAGTTGGGCTGATTGTTGCATGTGGTGTCTGCCATTAGCATAAAACTGTATATTAAACCATTTTGTACCAGAAACTCCAAAATGGGTAATTGGCAAACATTGTAGTCCCAGATAAAAAAGTTCAGCCATTTTCCAATTAATTTTGGAGAAATTACAGCCCCCGCCCATCTGGGCTTGAAGAAATAGATTGAGCTGCATGATGTTTCCACTCAGAGATGAAACCTACCGCACAAGTACTGGTAGACAGCTTAGAGAATCTCCTGCCCAGGCAAAGTGGTGCAAGTTGGACAGTTCATGCATATAAACCCTATTGGTTTCATTTGGTGGCAAGGCTTGAGATGTCATTTCGTCTCTGTGTGGGGTAAAAGACCCACAAAATACAATGACCTATAAAGTATTGACGGGGGTGTAAAACCTCAATTCAAACAAACTCCCTCTTTTATTTCTTGAACACTTGTGTCTTTGGAAAAAAAAAGGTCTACTCTTAAAGTAAAGATTTCTCTGGAGCAAATTTCTTTGTTTTAAAAAAGCGTAGATCCCTATTGATAAGAAAGAAAAAAGAAGAAACAGTTCTAAGAGAACTGCCTCACCTGAAGACAGTCATTCTCCTACCATTTCTTCTCTTTAAACCCATAAGAGCAAACGGCAGACCTGGTTCAGATGCCACGTGATGCAGTGTCTGATCAGGGTCTAAACTGATCGCAGGATGGGATTTTCTGTCAAAAATAGAATTAAAAGGAAAAAAATAGACCCGACACCCCTGGAAGGACAAATGCACTTGGGATTTTCTATTAAAAAAATAGAATGAAAAGGAAAAAAAAAATAGACCTGATGCCCCTGAAAGGACAAATGGACTTAGAGGATCTCGTGCCCAGGCAAAGTGGTGCAAGTCGGACCGTTCATCAGGGTTCGCACTAGCGGTCGCCAAAGTCGCCAAATGCGAAAAGAAAATAAATCTGGCGCAAATCTGTGTCATTTGGCGAAAACTAGTGGCGAAAAAAAACAAGAGGACCAAGCTGGTCCTGTATCGCTCACCTGAGCTAACAGATTCAAAGTTTCAGGAAGTGCCAAGTAGAATGTAACTCTATGATAAATAGGCTGACCTCACCAGTTTTCAAACTCATTCAAGCTTTTATTCCTGACTTGCTAAGAAGATCCGATATAAACAGATGGGGTTATGGTGATGACAAGTTAAATAATAAGCAATTAACTGCTGCAATCAAACGCATGTTACTCTGTGACAAATAGGCAAACCTCACGAGTGTTCAAACTCCTCCGAGCTTTTCTGCCTGACTTATTTGTTTGTAAGTTTCACAAAGATCTGATCAAAACTGAAGGGGGCAGCAGTGCTAACAAGGTCTAAAATAGGCATTTTAAGCAATCAAAGGCATGTAACTCTATGATAAATGTGCCGACTTGACCACTATTAAAACTCATCCCAGGTTTTATTTCCAGCCACCTTACATATAAGTTTAAGAACGATTCGATCAAAACTGAAGGGGTTACGGTGATGACAAGGTCAAAATTTGGCATTTTTAGCAATCAAAGGGATGTTACTCTAAAATAAATGGGCCGACTTGGCCAGTTTTCGAACTCATTCGAGGTTTTATCCCAAGCCACCTTATATATAAGTTTCAAAAAAATCCGATCAAAACTGAAGGGGCTACGGTGATGACAATGTCAAAAATCAACATTTTCAGCCATCAAAGGGACATAACTCTATGATAAATGGGCTGACTTGGCCTGTTTTCTAACTCATCAGAGATTTTATCCCCAGCCACCTTACATATAAGTTTCAGAAAGATCCGAACAAAACTGAAGGGGCTATGGTGATGACCAGGTCAAAAATCGGCATTTTCAGCAATCAAAGAGACGTAAATCTATGATCAATAGGCCACCTTGGCCGGTATTCGAACTCATCCAAGGTTTTATTCCCAGCCACCTTACATATAAGTTTCAGAAAGATCCGATCAAAACTGAAAGGGCTATGGTGATGACAAGGTAAAAAATTGTCATTTTCAGCAATCAAAGGGACGTTACTCTGTGATAAATGGACCAACTTGGCCGGTTTTCGAACTCATCCGAGATTTGATCCAAAGCCACCTTACATATAAGTTTCAGAAAGATCCGATCAAAACTGAAAGGGCTACGGTGATGACAAGGTCAAAAATCGTCATTTTCAGCAATCAAAGGGACGTTACTCTGTGATAAATGGACCAACTTGGCCGGTTTTCAAACTCATCCAAGTTTTTATCCCCAGCCACCTTACATATACGTTTCAGAAAGATCCGATCAAAACTGAAGGGGCTATGGTGATGACAAGTTCAAAAATCGGCATTTTCAGCAATCAAAGGGACGTAAATCTATGATAAATGGGGCGATTTTCAGCAATCAAAGGGACGTTTCTCTGTGATAAATGGACCAACTTGGCCGGTTTTCGAACTTATCCAAGTATTTATCCCCAGCCACCTTTCATATAAGTTTCAGAAAGATTTGATCAAAACTGAAGGGGCTATGGTGATGACAAGGTCAAAATCGGCATTTTCAGCAATCAAAGGGACGTAAATCTATGATAAATGGGCCAACTTGGCCGGTATTCGAACTCATCCTAGGTATTATCCCCAGTCACCTTACATATAAGTTTCAGAAGGATCCAATCAAAACTGAAGGGGCTACGGTTATGACAAGGTCAAAAATCGACATTTTCAGCCATCAAAGGGACATAACTATATAGTAAATGGGGCGACTTGGCTGGTTTTCTAACTCATCCCAGGTTTTATACCCAGCCACCTTACATACAAGTTTCAGAAAGATCCGATCAAAACTAAAGGGGCTACAGTGATAACAAGGTCAAAAATCAACATTTTCAGCAATCAAAGGGACCTAACTCTATGATAAATAGGCCAGCTTGGCCCGTATTCGAAACTATCCAAGGTTTTATCCCCAGCCACCTTACATATAAGTTTCAGAAAGATCCGATCAAAACTGAAAGGGCTACTGTGATGACAAGGTCAAAAATCGTCATTTTCAGCAATGAAAGGGACGTTTCTCTGTGATAAATGGACAAACTTGGCCGGTTTTCGAATTCATCCGAGATTTTATCCCCAGCCACGTTACATATAAGTTTCAGAAAGATTCGATCAAAACTGAAAGGGCTACGGTGATGACAAGATAAAAATTCAGCATTTTCAGCAATCAAAGGGACGTTACTCTAAGATAAATGGGCCGACTAGGTCTGTTTTCGAACTCATACAAGTTTTTACCCCCAGCCACCTTACATATAAGTTTCAGAAAGATCCGATCAAAACTGAAGGGGCTATGGTGATGAAAAAGTAAAAAATCGGCATTTTCAGCAATCAAAGGGACGTAAATCTATGATAAATGGGCCAACTTGGCCGGTATTCGAACTCATCCAAGGTTTTATCCCCTGCCATCTTACATATAAGTTTCAGAAAGATCCGATCAAAACTGAAAGGGCTACGGTGATGACAAGGTCAAAAATCGTCATTTTCAGCAATCTAAGGGACGTTACTCTGTGATAAATGGACCAACTAGGCCGGTTTTCGAACTCATCCAAGTTTTTATCCCCAGCCACCTTACAAATAAGTTTCGGAAAGATCCGAACAAAACTGAAGGGGCTACGGTGATGACAAGGTCAAATATCTGCATTTTCAGCAATCAAAGGGACGTAACTCTATAATCAATAGGCCGAATTGGCCGGGTTTCGAACTCATCCGAGCTTTTATCCCCAGTAACCTTACATATAAGTTTCAGAAAGATCCGATCAAAACTGAAGGGGCTATTGTGATGACAAGGTCAAAAATCGGCATATTCAGCAATCAAAGGGACGTAACTCTATCATTAATGGGCCGACTTGGCCGGTTTTCGAACTCATCCGAGCTTTTATCCTCAGCCACCTTACATATAAGTTTCAGAAAGATCCGATCAAAACTGAAGGTGCTACGGTGATGACAAGCATTTTCCATTGTAAGTCTATGGGAAATTGGAATTGCCATAGCAACCAAAGTTTTCAATCAATTTTGATAAAAAGCTAAATTCTTCGTTGCCCCACCCAAGGCATGCTACAGATAAGAAATGATTGAGATCAGCCTGCAGGCTGCAGAGATATAACTGGTCAAAGGTGGTGACGGACAGACGACGGACGACGGACGGCGGATGACCAGTTATACTAAAAGCTCCCCTGGAGCCTTCGGCCCAGGTGAGCTAAAAACTATAAAAAAGAAAGTCCCATCCCGGTTATTGCCGACTTAAGCTGTCTGACACGTTTATTTCACACCTTTTCTTCCACTCACTCGACAATTAACACCTTTGACTATTGAACATATTAGCAAAATTGGAGGTTGTTTTATTATCGACACGCGCCAACAATTTAGCTCCGCCTTCTTATTATAAAAAGGTGCGGCTAGGTCGAATATCAACCAGTGGGTGAAAAATATTATTACTGTCCCGCATGACGTAATTGAATACCCGGTGTTAAATCTAGTCATCCGATTGACTTTGCAGTCAAGGTTGATCAATGAAGAAATGGGCGACAAAGACCGATGATGTAAAATGTAGACGTTAATTGCTGCTCAACAAGCGTAACGGTAATTATCACCAACGCTTGGGCAGGTGTCCTTAATTGGGTTTTCAATACAAATTAGCTCTTGTTCGACCTAAAGTTAAATTCTTTTGTTATGCCTGCATTCTATAAATTTCGGCTTGAATATTCAGAAATATGAGCGGGCTAATTCAGGTTATAAAAATAAATGTTGTTCTTTCTATCTATCTATCGTTGCTGCGATCGGTCATTACTTATTTTGTTTGTTTAAAAATGGCGTGAAATAATTAGTTTGGTAGCCTCTTTTTCTACCATTTCATCTCTAAGTTTATTTTTTTGCGATAAAAACTTGATTGGTTTATGAAATCCCTTTGCTTTCCGATGATTTATCAAATGGCTAATCGAACACGCTCTTTATGCCTGTTTAGGTTGTTTCCCTTTGAATATAATGTGATCATGTGATCAACCAAAATGGCAGCCTCCATGACCTAACAACGCTTATTTGTTGGAGCAAAAACAAAATGCCGCTGGTAGTCGGAAAACTCAAGCTATCTAAATGATTTTGGTCTATGGATTTTGCTAAGCTATCTGTCGGCAAGACAGCATAGATGACTGGTTTGAAGTGTGACTGTGTTGGTTTGATCGAAAAACCTGGGGTCTTTAGGTGCATCTACTCTTGGATAATGCACCATTACACACATCCATAAAGGCCACAAAAGGACAGTCTGTACATTTAAGCCTTAACCCTTTAAGTGCCAATGAAAATTGTAGAGCAGATGACAATCATTTTTTATCCATGTTCTGCATTTTGCGAAAAAGTTTCTACAACTGGCTCAGGTTTTAAGATTTTGGCACAAAAAAAAATAGAATTGCGAAAGTGATGGCGAAAGAAAAAAAAATCCCAGTGCGAACCCTGGTTCATGCATTTAAACCCTATTGGTTTCATTTGGTGGCAGGGCTTGAGATGTAATTTCATCTCTGTGTCTGGTAAAAGTCCCACAAAATTGGAAGCAATGTCTTCAAAATGACCTATAAAGTGTTGATGGGGGTGTAAAACTTCAATTCCTTTTTATCCTATTTTTGACAGAAAATCCCATCTGCGATCAGTTTAGATCCTGATCAGACACTGCATCATGTGGCATCTGATCCAGGTCTGCTGTGCCTTCTCTTCTATTTTGTCCAATATAATTATAACAATACGGGCCTCCGTGGCCTAGTGGATAAGAGCGCTGACTCTTAGTCATTAGGTCTCTCACCGCCGTAGGTTCGAGCCTCGCTCGGGCCACGTGTGAGACGCCAAGTTCTGCAACGGAAGGTCAGGTGGTTTTTCTCCGGGTACTCCGGTTTTCGCCCACCTCCGATTAACGATCGGCTCGATATGAGTGAAATAATCTTGAAAGGGCCGTAAAACCCAAACCAAAAAAAAAAAAAAAAAAAAATAATTATAACAATGGAATAGGTCACATGCATACATTTGGTTAGGTATTCTAATAGCAAAAAAGTACACCACATCTAACACTATTTATGGGGTCCGAAGCAGCAACCGTGTTAGTTATACATATTAAAACAAAAATGTATAGATATTATAGAAAAATGCTATATAATATATACATTTTTGGGATCCATCTTGAAACCATGTTCTATCCAAAACATGCTATAAGGAACATTGTTATGACGAGGTTGTGGTGTAATGTTTACATGAAGAGAACACATTCTAACTGGTAAAGTTGTTGTAGGTAATCATCTTTGTGAAGAGTGTTCAGAGATGTATGGCCCTGGCCCAGCTTCTTGTGGAGCAGAATTTCCCAGCTATTGCTATACACAGAGCCATGACACAGGAGGAAAGGTAAACAAATCTACAAACTTGATGGTCCTTTATGATGGCTCAAGTACCTTTGGGAACATAAAAATATCTGGGTTTGACTTGTTTAAGCCAGTGAGAGTTCCACCTAGTGCCAGGTGTAAGGCTGGCACAATTCATCGGATGATTGATTAATCGATCAAAAATTCCACAAAAATGATACATCATTATCATAACTGATTTGATGATAATCAATTATCGGTCATTCTCTCCCGCTGATTCAAGAAGGGCAGTTGTCAGTTTCTGGCAAAAGAATGTGCAAAACAAACATAGGAGTGTACCTTAACTCTTAAGTTTGGTTAACTAAGGTCCCCTTACTTTCTGTGTTTTAATACAAAGGTTATTTGCATTTATTAACAGCACCTAAATAACCGGGGCCCTGGGCCATCAGGGCTTGAATAGATCGGCCTGCATGGGCTTCTACGCAGAGTAAAAACAACTGCCTCTACTGATACTAGTATGGGCCTGTGTAAATTTTTATTTAAGGACTTATACATCGGTCTGAGTGGGGGGGGGTGTAACTATAGAACCCCGTTTTGAAAGGGAAGGCAAGTAATATTTTGTGAGTACATGTATCCTCTCTTTCATATATTTGTTATAGAACATACTTATATGAGAGTATCTTTGGAGGGCTACGGGCCTCCGTGGCCTAGTGGATAAGAGCGCTGACTCTTAGTCATTAGGTCTCTCACCGCCGTAGGTTCGAGCCTCGCTTGGGCCCATGTGAGACGCCAAGTTCTGCAACGGAAGGTCAGGTGGTTTTTCCCCTGGTACTCCGGTTTTCGCCCACCTCTGATTAACGATTGGCTCGATATGAGTGAAATAATCTTGAAAGGGCCGTAAAACCCAAACCAAAAAAAAAAAAAAATCTTTGGAGGGCTGATTCGAGTCTTTCATTGGTCTATTTGGTGTTGATAAGGAGTGTGATAGCTCAATGGTTAGTGCACTTGCCTCTGATGCTAGAGGCCCCTGGTTTGATCCCTGTAGGCGGTGGTTACTTCAGTGTCCGAACACGCTCCATTGGCATCATTTGCAGGGATGAATGCCAAAAAGTGCACCGTCCTTCAGATCAGGATGTTAACTGGAGGCCCCCTGTGCAGGAAGAGTCCTCTCCTGTGCAAGTTAAAGACCCCTACTGTAATTACATGATTACTGTGTAGGCTTTCAACCCTGTAACCTAGAGTGTATGTAATATACACCTGCGAGTAATGGTCAAATGTGACCGATCGCAGTATAAGTAGAAAGGAAGAAAGAAAGGTATCATCATGTAGAGAGATAGCTGCGTGGGAATACATGATGATTTGAGACTGCTTGCACATCCGAAGACATTTTTTCTTAGGTGACTCGTATACACTCATGGTTGGTTGTTTTCGCATTTGATTTTGACAGATCTTTCACACTTTCAGGTTGTCTCGCTATCAGCAGTTCAAGGATTTCCACAAAAGAATTCTGGTGGCCACAAACTTGTTTGGTCGAGGCATGGATATAGAACGGGTTAACATTGTATTCAACTATGATATGCCAGATGACTCCGACATGTACCTTCACAGGGTAAGATTCATTTTATTAACTTTAAAGAACTTGCAAGAAAAGGGACCCCAGTCTTATGTGACCCTTAACCCATTTAATATGTGGGAAGCCCCTAATTTGGTCATTGGCAATTAGTCAAGGCCCAGATCAGAAATAGCAGAATGTGATGTCTGATGAAAGCCTTCACTGTTTGCAGAAATTTTCAAAATCACCCATTTTCTTAATAAATACTAAAAAAACACGACTGGACCGGACACACCTTAATTTCAAAATTGATGCCTGCTGTTAGGGGGAAAATTCCATTCAGAACAAAAAGGGTTAAAATATGCAACTACAGCTACTTTAACCCTTTTTGGACAGGAAACCCCTTAACGGGTACTTGGCAAACAGTGCAGGCCCTGACACCCCTAAATTTTGAAATGCACTCCTGCTCTATATATAAGGCGGAAGATTCCATTTGGTACAAAAAGGGTTAATCAGAAATTTGGCTGTTTGTTGAAGCCTATATTGTATTGTGACCTAAGACTGATGTAGTTCCCATTATTACTTTTGATCTGGCTGGTATTGCTCGGGGCCTTCATAGGAATGCAGGAGAGCTGTATTTAAAGGCGGATGAAGTAATGCAACATAGAGATCATCTGATAGGCAGGAGGCCTCCATGGCCTAGTGGTTAAGAGCACTAATTCTTTAAACATTACTACTTTCGCCACTATGGGTTCAAGTCCTCACATGGGTCTTGCTGCAAGATGCAAAGCTCAGTAAAGAAAGCCCAAGGTCCGGTGATTTTTCTTGACAGTTTTCGTTTGCCTTGGACAACTGGATACAAGTAGAATAATAAGGGCTTTTAACATCATAAATGAACAATTTGTAACTCGCTGACTAAGAGTTAAAATCTGACAATTGAATTGACAGAACAAAGTAATTTTTTAAGAAACTTGCACTAAAATAGTAAAAATGTTCCTGCTGCTGCAGTAATAATTAGGCATTTTGTTTTGTATCTAGATATCTTTTTATTTAGATCTAAGCTTAAAAAATCTTTGTGGGTACTGATCTTTAACTTTTATTCTTCAGGTGGCAAGAGCAGGAAGATTTGGTACCAAGGGTCTGGCCATCACGTTTGTGTCCGATGAGAGTGATGCCAAGGTGCTGAATGATGTACAGGAGAGGTTTGAAGTTAACATCTCAGAACTACCTGATGAGATAGATATATCATCCTACAGTAAGTATTTACCCTTTAAAGCAACAGACTAATTTTAATGTCAAATATAACTACCCATCACTACAATTTAAGCCTTTTCACCCGACGCAGGTCTGGTGAAAAGGCTTAAATCGTAGTGATGGGTAGGTATATTATTAACTAAAATTAATTTTACATTAAAAATATCATTTCACAGCACGGCCCCCTCCCATCGGGGCTTGTTTGTTTGATTTGAGGTTTAACGTCCCCGTCAACACAGTGAGTATCTATAGGTCATTTTGGAAACGTTGCTTCCAATTTTGTGAGACTTTTACCCGACATTGAGATGAAACGACATCTCAAGCCCTGTCGCCCAATGAAACCAATAGGGTTTATAAGCATGGACGGTCCAACTCCCTCCACTTTTACTGGGCAGGCTTAGATCCTCTGAGCGGTTTGCCAGTACTTGTGTGCGGTTGGGTTCAGCTCTGCGTAGAAGCATCATGGAGCCCATTCATTTCTTCAAGCCCCAATGGGCGGGGGCCTTACCATCAGGGCTCTAAGAAATAAATGGCTGCATGATGCTTCCACGCAGAGCTGACATGAGTACTGGTAAACCGTAAAGGATCTAAGCCTGCCCAGGCATTGGCAGGCAAAGCTGTGCAAGTCGAACTGTCCATGCTTTTAAATTATGGTCAAAATTAAGGTTATGGTCAAAGTTTTAAAATCTGCTTTATATACCAGTCAGGTTTAAGGGTGGGGGAGGGAGAGTTCTGCAGGTCTTGTTTTCATTAGATAGCTATTACCTGTTAACTGATACTGTGTGAAAAAGGACCCTGTTCTTAGAGCAAAGAAATGCTTTCGAGGCAAATCTTTAAAAGAGTGGACACCTATTGTCCATCTCAGAAATATACAGGTGTTGCCTCTGATAACATGGAAATGGATGAGGTAAATATTGGGTGTTAATTAAAGGATAAGTTTTGTCAGCTATGTTGTGGATATTCATTTGAATCACCTCGCCGAGGTTTATATGGCTAAATGAGGGAAATTATTGCTGTTACCAAGAAATGCCCACCTAATCTGTTGCTTTTGTTTGTTTGTTTGATTTGAGGTTTCAGTCCCCGTCAACACTGTAAAGGTCATTTTGGAGACGTTGCTTCCAATTTTGTGGGACTTTTACCCGACATTGAGATGAAATGACATCTCAAGCCCTTCCGCCCAATGAAACCAATAGGGTTTTTAGCTCACCTGTCACGTAGTGACAAGGTGAGCTTTTGGGATCACTTTTTGTCCGTCGTCCGTCGTGCGTCCGTGCGTGCGTGAGTGCGTCCGTAAACTTTTTCTTCAAACGACATCTCCTCCTAAACCACTGAACAGATTTTGACCAAACTTCACAGGAATGATCCTTAGGTGGTCCCCTTTCAAAGTTGTTCAAATGGTTCCGGTCCGTTGCACATATAGGTCACAGTAGCCAAAAATAGATTTTTTCACCAAAAACTTAAAAAATCTTCTTCTCTGAAACCGCAAGGCCCAGGTCTTTGATATTTGGTATGAAGCTTCATCTAGTGGACCCCTACCAAGATTGTTCAAATTATAGTGCTGGAGCTCAAAATGCCCCCGCACGGGGGCCCTTTGGTTTTACATGGGCTTATATAGGGAAAATCTTTAAAAATCTTCTTCTCTGAAACCGCAAGGCCCAGGTCTTTGATATTTGGTATGAAGCTTCATCTAGTGGACCCCTACCAAGATTGTTCAAATTATAGTGCTGGGGCCAAAAATGCCCCCGCACCAGGGCCCTTTTGTTTTACATAGGCTTATATAGGGAAAATCTTTAAAAATCTTCTTCTCTGAAACCGCAAGGCCCAGGTCTTTGATATTTGGTATGAAGCTTCATCTAGTGGACCCCTACCAAGATTGTTCAAATTATAGTGCTGGGGCGAAAAATGCCCCCGCACGGGGTCCTTTGGTTTTACATGGGCTTATATAGGGAAAATCTTGAAAAATCTTCTTCTCTGAAACCGCAAGGCCCAGGTCTTTGATATTTGGTATGAAGCTTTATCTAGTGGACCCCTACCAAGATTGTTCAAATTATAGTGCTGGAGCTAAAAATGCCCCTGCAGGGGGGCCCTTTGGTTTTACATGGGCTTATGTAGGGAAAATCTTGAAAAATCTTCTTCTCTGAAACTGCAAGGCCCAGGTCTTTGACATTTGGTATGAAGCTTCATCTAGTGGACCCCTACCAAGATTGTTCAAATTATAGTGCTGGGGCCAAAAATGCCCCCGCACCAGGGCCCTTTTGTTTTACATAGGCTTATATAGGGAAAATCTTTAAAAATCTTCTTCTCTGAAACCGCAAGGCCCAGGTCTTTGATATTTGGTATGAAGCTTCATCTAGTGGACCCCTACCAAGATTGTTCAAATTATAGTGCTGGAGCTAAAAATGCCCCCTGCACTGGGGCCCTTTGGTTTTACATGGGCTTATATAGGGAAAATCTTGAAAAATCTTCATCTCTGAAACTGCAAGGCCCAGGTCTTTGATATTTGGTATGAAGCTTCATCTAGTGGTACCCTACCAAGCTGGTTCAAATTATAGTGCTGGGGCCAAAAATGCCCCCGCACCAGGGCCCTTTTGTTTTACATAGGCTTATATAGGGAAAATCTTGAAAAATCTTCTTCTCTGAAACTGCAAGGCCCTGGTCTTTGATATTTGGTATGAAGCTTCATCTTGTGGACCTCTACCAAGATTGTTCCAATTATAGCCCTGGGGCCAAAAATGCGCCCGCTCCAGGGCCCTTTGGTTTTAGATAAACTTATGTAAGGAAAATCTTGTTTTACATAGTCTATATGCAGGCTAAACCTTTAAAATCTTCTTCTCTGAAACTAGAAAGCCCAGGTCTTTCATATTGATATGAAGCTTCATCTTGTGGACCTCTACCAAGATTGTTCAAATTATAGCCTTGGGGCCAAAATTGACCCTGCCTGGGTCCCACTTGTTATACATTGGATCAGGTGAGCGAACCAGGGCCCTCTGGGCCCTCTTGTTTAGCATGGGTGGTCCGCCTCGCACCGCAGTTCCTGGACAGGCTTAGATCCTCTAAGCGGTTTACCAGTACTAGTGTGCGGGCCGGATTCAGCTTTGCGTGGAAGCATCATGCAGCCCATATATTTCTTCAAGCCCTTATGGGCAGGGGCCGCTAATCTGTTGCTATGACACATAGTGAATTCAAGACATCTTAAGTTACCACCTAATTTATTTTCTGTTTCCAGTTGAAGGACGATGAGAGGAAAATACTATGATCTCTTGTAAATAGACAGAAGACAGAAGACTTGCAGGCCAACATTCTGTGATGCACCATTTCATGAAATGCCATTGAAAGCTGCAAAAATTTTATGCCTGTTCCCATTTGTTGTGACAGGACTGGAAATTTTTATTTCATTGTTCTCATTTGAATAGCATTCTTGCACTTTACTTAATATTGAGGTAATTGAATGTGCATGAACACGAGTTAAGAACAAAAAGGAGGTACTCCACTGCATATCTGTCGTTTTATATGACTTGACTTGCAATGTTTGGATTTTAATTAGCAAGCATGAAGGAACATTTATTTCCATAGCTTTGAAAAGCTCATTTTATGTGTATAGTGTATAAAATTTGATATGTGATAGTTTTTATTTGACTTGATGTTCTGCTGTACATCAGGGGGTCAGTTGTTCAAAAACTAATGATGTCGTGAGCTAGCATTTTGTTAAAGCTTTGATCATTTAATACAGTAAACTCACTATATTTTTGCTGAAAAAAAAGTGATAGCAAACTACTACTAGCTTTGCAGCAAAGATATTGTATTTCTGTATTTACTAGAAAGATTGAACACAGGCTCATTACACGATGCTTTGAACAAGTTGGCCCAGGGTTATAATGCATACACCTCAGAAGTGTTATTCTTCTTTTCATAAAGTCCCACTTCACTTATCGCTGCACCTTCAAGAAAATCATATAAGGCATGTCTACACTATCATTCTTGTTTTAGGGGAACGGATACACCTTATGAGAGGCAACACCTGCAGAAGTGTTGTTTCATGTCAATAGGGGTCAATTCTTTCCTTTAAGAGTGGACCCCTTTTTCGGTGGGACTGAGCCTATAGAAACGCGAAAAGGAAGACCCAAAAGTTGTCTCCCTTTGAAAAAAGCAGAAAAATGTGCTTTGTCAAAAGTGTTCCCTTTCCTCAAATTTGGCATAAAATTCAACGAGATTGGTGTTGGCATTTGAATAGACTGGTGAGAAAAGGACCACTTGCATTCTCTGATTGATAACTAAAATAGGGCTAGACAAATGACCCATTGTATGAAGCTACCTCAAGTGTGTAAGTTTGCAGGCTTGTCCGAGCCATTACTGGTTGCCCATGCAAAAATTGCTCTCGGGGGTAGACAGGAAAAACATAAGAAACATGGAAGTCAAATCTTTGCATATACCATCTAGTTAAATTTGACAAAGAATGAGTGTTTGGCCACTGCCTAACTGCACCACAACCTCATAAAACGGTCCGTTATAACACGGTTTTGGATATAACACTGTTTCAAGATGGATCCCAAAAATGTATAGATTATATAGAAAAATGACCATAAATTGTCATTTTTCTATATAATCTATACCTTTTTGTTTGGATATAACACGGCTGTTTAACTAACAAGGTTTGTGCTTTGGACCCCATTGATAGTGTTCTAAAGAGGTTTTGGTGTAGTGAAATTAAAATGGCTCAAAATTGTCATGGTTAATTACAACTGGTCAGTGATAGTCATGTAGCTGTGCTTGCATTTGACTGATGAACTGTAGAGCCAATAACCCAGACATGGCAGTTGTAACAAACAGCCACACTGCTTATGACCCTTATCATTACTCATCTAAGCTTTGAGGTTGTGAGAAAGGAGACATAAGTGTTGTGTGATTAGTAATAATATGCTACTGTAACACATGGCCAGCTCAGCAGGACTGTTTGCAACCCAGGACGGTTCCGGAGAAATGCATTTTTGGTGGTGTCCAATTGACCATGCATGTAGGGCAAACCAGCAGTAAATGTTTGCATGAGCCAAACCTTTCCTGCAGATTTGTGCAGTAAGGACCCTTTTCACATTATTGGCTACTACACATTGCATTACCATTTCATATTCACATAAGTTTGGTTTTATTTCATTAAAATTTTGTTTCATTAAAATTTTGTTTCATCGATCGTACATGTAGTTTATTTTAAAAATAAAGCAAATGTATTAAAATTGAAAACAGAATATTTGGTTACTTTTAGCACCTTCCAGTTATTATACTTAAGCTGAGGGGTAATAGGGTGTCGCCAGGGTATCAACTGATATAGGCTTATAGTTGGACAATGTCTGCTATTCTTGCAGCAGGAAAGGGTAGTGGGTATTATGTTGTACTTATTCTTCAGTATTATTTTCCTTTCCCCTTTTTCCTGCCACTCTCAACCGCCCCCCCCCCCCCCCCCCCCCCAAAAAAAAAAAATAGTGAAAGGCATGCAAAGGAAGGATCTGTGCTATTGTATAAAAGCAGGTTTTTGTAGCTTTCCTGTAGAAACTTCAGGAAGAGATGCTAGCTCCAGATAGGGAGGATTTGTTTGTTTGATTTGAGGTTTAAAGTCCCTGTCAACACTGTAAAGGTCATTTTGGAGACACTGCTTCCAATTTTGTGGGACTCTTTACCTGACATTGAGATGAAATGACATCTCAGACCCTGCCGCCCAATGCAACCAATAGGGTTAATAAGCATGAACGGGCCGACTCGCACCACTTTGCCTGGGCAGGCTTAGATCCTCTTAATCTTTACCAGTACTCATGTGCTTGTCGGTTTCAGCTCTGCGTGGAAGCATACAGCCCATCTATTTCTTCAAGCCCCAGGTAGGGAGGATAATACCGGGATAATTTTCTTTAGGTACTTGTTAGAATCATGGTGAGGCTATTCCAACAAGTACATGTACCAACTAGAGAAATGAAAAACATCACTAAGCAATGCTTATTAGATACTCCCACCCATCTTCCCCTGCACCTCGAGGGGGCAACTCCCTTTATCCCTATATATGGTGTAATATGACCGTATACAGACTTCACATGGATCACAGGATGTTCTTTTGGACAAGACTTTTAAATTGATACCACGCTTCTTGACCTGTGAACTTTACCTTTGAACTTTGACCTATTTTTAGCTCGCCCGAGCCGAAGGCTCTACCGTATAGGCGACTCTGTCGTCCATCTTCAACACCTTTGAACTCAATATCTCAGTTACTTATTGGCCAATCTTGATCCAATTTTACTGGGTTTGGGGTTTGACTGCATTTGGTTTTTGACCAGTTTTGATCAGAACTGTGATTGCCATGGAAGCAAACACCTTCCACAGACTTATAATGGGGAAAGCGAGGTCTCCATTTTGTCTCGGCCATTTCTGATCCAATCTTTATCAAAACTTGCAGATAACCAGGAGAGGCATACAGTCCTGGTACAGTTCGAAATTGGGCCTCACAGGACCAATGGCTTTGGAGTTACCTGCCCTTAGGCATAAAAATAAGCGAAAAATGGTGTCTCCACTTTTTCTCCTGATCTTTTTGAAACTTTTAGTAAATAAGGACAAGCATAATATATCAGATATGTTAGAACGGGCCTCCGTGGCCTAATGGATAAGAGCGCTGACTCTTAGTCATTAGGTCTCTCACCGCCGTGGGTTCGAGCCTCGCTCGGGTCACGTGTAAGACGCCAAGTTCTGCAACGGAAGGTCAGGTGGTTTTTCTCCAGGTACTCCGGTTTTCGCCCACCTATGATTAATGATCGGCTCGATATGAGTGAAATAATCTTGAAAGGGCCGTAAAACCCCAACCCCCCCCCCAAAAAAAAAAATATCAGATATGTTCGAATTTGGCTCAAATCTGACAACCTGTTTCGCAGTTTTGTTACTGGAGCGTGAAAATTTTTTACCATAGGCTTAAAATGGAACAAGGATGTGTCCAACTTGTCTCCGCCATTTCTGATCCAATCTTTATCAAACTTGCAAATAACCATCAGAGGCATACGGTCTACGTCCATTTCGAATTTGGGCCTCACGGGACCAATGGCTTTGCAGTTACCTGCCCTTGAGCATCAAAGTAAGCGAAAAGTGGCAACGTATTATTTTATACCCTCCGAAGTTATGAGTGTCCGTCAGCGCCCCATATTTCCATGTCTGCTCCATAACTCTGATATTGAGATATTTTCACGAAACTTCACAGAATGATATGTAAAGCACTATCGGACCACGTGCAGAACAGATAAATCGTAACTCTGATCTTCCTTCTTTTGGAGTTGTTGAACATTGAACATAGGCATTTCTATCATGGCTTCGTGTCCGCCCCATAACTTCGATACCACTTGAGATATTTCCATGAAACTTCACAGATATGTAGAGCACCATGAGACGACTTGCAGAACTCTGATTTTCCTACTTTTGGAATTATTGGACGGGTTTTTAAAAAAAATCCGTCCTTTAAAGTAGCGATGTCCGGGCGGGCGGGGGTCGTCCCAGGTTTACCTTTTGGTTAACCTTTTTATGCCCCCGCATCATATGATGCCGGGGGCATATAGTTTTTGGGTTTTCCGTACGTGCGTACATGTGTACGTCCGTCTGTACGTGTGTACGTACGTACGTGATCCTGTAACCTCAGGTTAAAGTTTTTGTAAGAGGTAGAGCCTGAACTTTTAGAACTCATATTTTCCTAACCATTTGATGGAACTGGTTCATCTTTGGTATGATGATAGATATAGGTCCAAAGTTTTATTAAGCAATACCCCCACCCATGCCTGTGACCTCAAGGTCAAGGTCACAGACTTAGAAATTTTCAATGTTAAAGACTCAGGTTAAGGTTTTTGTAACAGGTAGACTTGAATATTTTAGAACTCATATTTTCCAAACCATTTGATGCAATTGGTTCATATTTGGTATGATTATAGATATAGGACCAAAGTTTTATTCAGCGATACCCCCACCCATGCCCATGGCGTCAAGGTCAAGGTCATGGACTTAGAAATTTCCCATGTTAAAGACTCCAGTTAAGGTATTTGTACCTGGTAGAACCTGAACTTTTATGATGGCTTTGGTTCATATGATGATAGATATAGGTACAATGTTTTATTCAGCAATACCCCCACCCATGCCTATAACCTCAAGGTCAAGGTCACAGACTTAGACAATTTTAATGTGAAAGATTTTAAATATCTCACATTTTCCAAACTATATTATGGATTTGGCTTATGTATGCTATGATGATAGATACAGGTCCAAATGTTTATTTGGCAATACCCCCACTCATGCCTATGGCTTCAAGGTCAAGGTCACAGACTTAGAAATTTTTAATTAGATATTTTAAGAGTTGATATTTTCCAAATCGTGCGATGGATTGAGTTGATATTTGATATGATGTTAGATACCTGTCCATTTTATTCAGCAATACCCCACCCATGCCCATGAGCTCAAGGTCAAGGTCACAGACTTAAAATTTTTTAATTATCCCCGCGCACAACATAGCTCTAGCGTCTATATTTCTTCACTGATTTCAATATAACTTCACACAAATGTTCCTTATGACAATACCTCAAACGAGTTTGACTTTCAAGGTCAAGGTCACTGTGGCTATTTTTAGAAAAACTTTGTCATCGCTCTAGCACCTGCATTTCTTCACTGGTTTCAAAATAACTTCACACAAATGTTCCTTATGACAATATCTCTACCAAGTTCCACTTTCAAGGTCAAGGTCACTGTGGCTATTTTTAGAAAAACTTTGTCATCGCTCTAGCGCCTGCATTTCTTCACTGGTTTCAAAATAACTTCACACAAATGTTCCTTATGACAATTCCTCGAACGAGTTTGACTTTCAAGGTCAAGGTCACTGTGGCTATTTTTAGAAAAACTTTGTCATTGCTCTAGCGTTTACATTTTTTCACCAATTTCAATATTACTTCACACAAATGTTCCTTATGACAATATCTCTACCAAGTTCCACTTTCAAGGTCAAGGTCACTGTGGCTATTTTTAGAAAAACTTTGTCATCGCTCTAGCGACTACATTTCTTCACTGATATCAATATAACTTCACACAAATGTTCCTTACGACAATACCTCGAGCGAGTTTGACTTTCAAGGTCAAGGTCACTGTGGCTATTTGTAGAAAAACTTTGTCATTACTCTAGCGCTTACATTTTTTCACCAATTTCAATATAACTTCTCATAATTGTTCCTGATGACAAGGTCACACACTTAGAAAATTTTGTTGCAACATGGATTTTCGGGGTGAGGCGGGGCCCTTGGCGGGGGCATCTGTGTCGTCTGGACACATTTCTAGTTTTCAAAGTGATATTTTTCATCTATTCTGTAGCAGATTGTTTTAATATCAAATATAACTACCCATCACTACAATTATAGCCTTTTCACCAGATGCAGGTCTGGGACAGTCTGACACAAAAAAAATCTAGCCAGAAATGCCACCGGCATGTCCCTTTTCCTGTGACCTCCCCAGCGTCGAGTCCTGATTGGTCGCTGATGTCACATGACCTATCAGACCAATAGGCAGACGATACAGGTCACGTGACTGCGATTTTCGCGCCGAGAAGGTCATTATTTTTTCAGACTTGCTTGGGATAGGATCGTCAAACTACATTCCATGGAAGAATGAATAAACGGATAAGTGTTTTATTCTTTTTTGATTTTGCACTTACCTTGAGTTTCCACAACGTACTTAGGCTTTTTAAGCTTACTGTTTATTCCGAAATTCTTAGAGACTTTATTTCGCGTGTTTCTGCCGACATTACATGTGTAGTGGTTGTCCGCCATTTTGAATTTTCACTTGGAAGTTTTGGTTTATCATGTGATCAACCGTTTTTGGTTTTTGATAAGCACCACACTTCTTTTCATGTTATGTGCCAGGGTATACGCTCATATTATTCCTGGTAATGTTTTAATAGAAGTCGGCGTTGTGGAAACTTAAATTGCCAGAAAAGAGGACGGTTTTTGTGCGTGTTCCTTCCACTTCCGGTATCGGAAGACGTTGTATCGCTGAATAAAAATTCTTAGCATTAATTTAGTTTTGAACATGTGCAAGACCCGTCTTCGTTTAGCACTTATAAATCCCACGATGCAGATGGATAATATTCAGGTCCCTTTGTGGCCTTTCTATAGTATCTTCTAAACAGAATCCATCCAATTCGTGTGGGTCACCTTTGCCGAATCAAGATGAGCCAGTCTATGTCCCCTCCTCCAATTTGGGCCTGGGTTGACTAGGATAGGTTCGTCAACCACCCCGTAGAGACCCTGCTCATAATTGCGGGGACTCCAGGGTGCGGGGAACCTATGCCCAAAAATTTTTTCCGAATCCATGTTACATACGAATTTTGGTACGGTTCCGATCCCGGTTTTTAGCTCACCTGTCACATAGTGACAAGGTGAGCTTTTGTGATCACATTTTGTCCGTCGTCCGTCGTCAGTGCGTGCGTCCGTGCGTCCGTGCGTGCGTGCGTGCGTGCGTAAACAATTTCTTGTCCGCACGATAGCATCTTCATTTATGATTTGATTTTAACCAGACTTGCACACAACTTGTACCACCATGAGATCTAGGTTCCTTTCTTGAACCAACCATATCCCATCATGTGTTACGGAGTTACGGCCCCTGAAAGGGCAAAAATTGCCTTTTTTGGTCTTGTCCGCATGATAGCATCTTCATTGTTGATTTGATTTTAACCAGACTTGCACACAACTTGTACCACCATGAGATCTGGGTTCCTTTCTTGAACCAGCCATATCCCATCATGTGTTAGGGAGTTACGGCCCCTGAAAGGGCAAAAATTGCCTTTTTTGGTCTTGTCCGCATGATAGCATCTTCAGTTTTGATTTGATTTTAACCAGACTTGCACACAACTTGTACCACCATGAGATCTGGGTTCCTTTCTTGAACCAGCCATATCCCATCATGTGTTACGGAGTTACGACCCCTGAAAGGGCAAAAATTGCCTATTTTGGTCTTGTCTGCATGGTAGATGTTTCATTTATGATTTGATTTTAACTAAACTTGCACACAATTTGTACCACCACAAAATCTCGGTCAAGTTCGAATATGGGTCATGCCGGGTCAAAAAGTAGGTCAGTAGGTCAAATCAGAAAAAAACCTTGTGAAAACACGAGAGGCCACAGTTTTGGTCCGATCATCATCAAACTTGCCCAGAATGATCATCTTGACAATATCTCAGTCAAGTTCGAATATGGGTGTTGTCGGGTCAAAAAGTAGGTCAGTAGGTCAAATCATAGAAAAACCTTCTGAACACACTAGAGGCCACAATTTATGTCCAATCATCATCAAACTTGTTCAGAATGATCATCTTAATAATATCTTGGTCACATTCGAATATGAGTCATGCCGGGTCAAAAAGTAGGTCAGTAGGTCAAATCATAGAAAAACCTTGTGAATACACTAGAGGCCGCAGTTTTGGTCCAATCATTATCAAACCTGCCTAGAATGATCATCTTGACAATATCTCGGTCACGTTTGAATACGGGTCATGTCTGGTCAAAAAGTAAGTCAGTAGGTCAAATCATAGAAAAACCTTGTGAACACACTAGAGGCCACAGTTTTGGTCCGATTATCATCAGACTTGCCCAGAATGATCATTTTGACAATATCTCGGTCAAGTTCGAATATGGGTTATGGTGGGTAACAAAGTAGGTCAGTAGGTCAAATCATACAAAAACCTTGTGAATACACTAGAGGCCACAGTTTTTGTCTGATCATCATGAAACTTGCTCAAAATGATTATCTTGACAATTTCTCGAGCAAGTTCGAATATGGGTCTTGTAGGGTCAAAAAGTAGGTCAGTAGGTCAAATCAGAGAAAAACCTTGTGAACACACTAGAGGCCACAGTTTTGGTCCGATCATCATCAAACTTGCTCAGAATGATAGTCTTAACAATATCCGGGTCAAGTTTGAATACGGGTCATGTCAGGTCAAAAAGTAGGTCAGTAGGTCAAATCATAGAAAAAGCTTGTGAACACACTAGAGGCCACAGTTTTGGTCCGATCATCATCAAACTTGCCCAGAATGATCATCTTGACAATATCTCAGTCAAGTTCAAATATGGGTCAAGTTGGGTCAAAAAGTAGGTCAGTAGGTCAAATCATTGAAAAACCCTCTGTACACACTGGCGGCTACAGTTTTGGTCCGATCATCATCAAACTTGCTCAAAATGATCATTTGACAATATCTCGGTTAATTTCGAATATGGGTCATGTCTGGTCAATATGTAGGTCAGTAGGTCAGATTGTTGAAAAACATTGTGAACACACTAGAGGCCCAAGTTTTGTTTGGTCTGATCATCATCAAACTTGCTCAGAATGATCATCTTGACAATATCTGTGTCAAGTTTGAATATGGGACATGTAGGGTCAAAAAGTAGGTCAGCAGGTCAAATCATAGAAAAACGTTTTGAACACTCTAAGAGGCCACAGTTTCAGTCAAATCATCATAAAACTTGCTCAGAATGATCATCTGGACAATATCTCAGTTAAGTTTGAATATGGGTCATGTCAAATCCAAAAGTAGATCAGTAGGTTATTTTGTCATAACTTTTGAACCGTTTGAGATAGAGCCTTCATATTTGGCATGTAGGTTCCTTCTGACAAGGGCTTCCCACTCATAAAGATTTGACCTGTGACATTGACCTGTGATCTACTTTTTCATACCTTTTGAACCATATGAGATAGAGCCTTCATATTTGGCATGCATGTTCCTTGTGACAAGGTTTTCTCAGCCATTCAAAACTTTTGACCTATGACCTTGACCTTTGACCTGCTTTGTCATAACTTTTAAAGCATTTGAGATACAGCCTTCATATTTAGCATGTAGGTTCCTTGCGACAATGTTGCTTAGATTATCCTCTACCAAAAAGGCTAAAACAATCCCACTCGGATAAACAAAATGGCCACCGGAGGTAAAAATAGAAAAATATTGTAAATTTGATTCAAACGGAAACTCCCCCTAAACCCTAAGGCCAATTTGATTCAAAGTTCCCAGGAATGTTGCCTAGGTTACTCCCTACCAAATAAGCTAGAATCACTCTGCTGATGAACAAGATGGCCACAAGAGCTAAAAATAGAATGTACTCAAGACAGTGACACACAGGTGAGCGAACCAGGGCCCTCTGGGCCCTCTTGTTATCGGGTAACCTTTCCGGACCTTCGGTACTGAGTTTACCTTGGTCATATGCTTCTTTCCTCTTATTATGATGAATTTTTGTTATCATAATCATTAAATTGGATTGTTTTCCCTTGTAAAACATACAGATTTGGGCATCGTTTATTGGAATACCGTAACTTTTGCAAGTGAATCCGGGACGTTTCGGTACTGAGTCGTTTCGGCCTGGGTCGTTTTCGACCCGAATTTGCACCTGGATCGATTCGGCCTATTTCGGTGGGTCGTTTAGGCCTTGGGTTGATTCGGCCTTGATCGTTTTAGGCACGGCTCCTTGAATGCTCAATTTTGATTCGGCAATTTCGCATGCTCAGTGCACGATACACAATAAAGGGCCTAACACTGGGGAAGTTTAATTGAGCCTCGAGTGTTTTGCCCCTAGAGCTGAATCTGGGCCTAGTGAATTATCCTCTGGGGATTTATCAATACTCAGAGGTTGGTCTTTTTTCGTCCTTACTAATTAGCGATTATGAGAAGGACATATTTAGAGCCTCATCACCTATTGATTCTAAAACTATAAGCGGACCATGTCTTCCCAACGTTTTCAGAATCAAGCTTCAAGACCGGGGGCACTCGTGCGAAAAGAACTTGGAACATTGGTTCTAACAACAAAAACATCAATTTTTTGTTCTTATGAAATTCCAAAATTCGACCCAGATTCAGTCTCTGTATATATGACGTCAGGGAAATTGGCATTACTTCCTGTTTCGACGCTCTAACATTGGAGCTTCTTACCAGGACTATTATTATACCCCCGGCATACAAAGTATGCAATGGGGGTATATAGTTTTTGTCTTTTCCGTCTGTCTGTCTGTCCGTAAACAATTATTTTGTGTCAAAGATATCTCAGGAACTGCTTCACATAGAAACTTGAAATTTTGCACACATGATCAGTATGACTACTTGTATTGTGGGAAAGAAAATAAGGGCCAAGGGGTCAGGCCTTTTAGGGCCAAGGGGTCAGGCCTTTTAGAGTTATTTCCCTTTGTAGTTCTTGCTGTTTAATAGTGTATATTTTTATTTTGTGTCAAAGATTTCTCAATAACTACTGTACATAGAAACTTGAAATTTTGCAAACATGATCAGTATGACTAGTAGTATTGTGGGAAAGAAAAAAAGGGCCAAGGGGTCAGGCCTTTTAGAGTTATTTCCCTTTGTAGTTCTTGCTGTTTAATAGTGTATATTTTTATTATTTTGTGTCAAAGATTTCTCAATAACTACTGTACATAGAGACTTAAAATTTGGTAGCAACAACCAGTATGACTACTTGTATGGAATGTGGCCTGTATATGCAAAGAACCTTTTGCTATTGCCATTTTCAACTCAGGCGATGGCACTGGCCGGGGGTATACGTGCCCCACTGGGCACTTTGTCTAGTTAAGTGGGTTCTCATTATGACTGGTATTCTAGTTCTACCCACTTTGCCTTCAAACAAGAGCATTCCGACCATATAGCTGCTATTCTAATGCTTTTGTTTATTTCCCGGTCATTTTTTCACATGCCATGGCTGTCTATCACCATGTTGCATGTTTGGCGCAAATCTGCTCTTGATAACTGGTTCAGTTTTTACTGAGCATAGTAAATGAAAACTTAGAGCCTCAGCGCCTCTTGATTCTAAAACTATAAGCGGACCATGTCTTCCCAACGTTTTCAGAATCAAGCTTCAAGACCGTGGGCACTCGTCTTTTTTGAAGTCTTCGGAGAGCGTATCAAGTACAGGTACCGCAACCAAGAGACGCTCTTCGACTACTTCCGATGACTTTTAAGTGCTTATCACCCTCGACTAGAAGATCTCAATCAGTCCCCATCTACTAGTAGATCATTCTCAGATCAGGGTACACGGTCCTTTCGTTCCAGAGGTCGGACTGGAACGAAATCTCCCAATAGAGGAAGACACAAGTCTAACAAATGACTTTCTTCCTTCCCCTCCTCTTCATCTTCTTCCAGTAGGAGCCGAGCTATTTCAGTTCTATCAACCCTTGGCTTCTTTTATCAAATATATTTTGAATTTTATGAGTTTTGAGAAAGGGTTACTGGATTGCGTTCGTTAGGAATCCTTTCTCTTTCTCACATGCAAATACTATTTCTGGTAAATAGTATCAAGAAAAGAAATCTTTTTATTGGAAGAGGAAGGGTTCTTCTCCAAAAGAAAGCCGTGTAAGTAGAAAAATTTCTCCTTTCCCCAGGCTTCTACAGGCGGATCTTTCTGTTCGAAAAGAAAATGGGAAAATCGACTCATCATCGACTTCTCACACTTAACACAGATGATGCAAGTCGATCATTTCAAAATGGAAACTTCGTCCTCGATTAGTCAGGTCAATTCTCCCAAATTCGGGGACGATTTCCGTAGTTTTAAAGGACGCTTACCTTCACATCTCCATCCATAGGTCATTACGCAAATTCCTTCGTTTCACCTTGGATGGAATTTTGTGTATCAGTCCGTTGCCTTTCCTTTGTTGGATTTGTCAACGGATCAATGAAAAGAAAAGAAGAATATGGGAAAATCGACTCATCATCGACTTCTCACACTTAACATGATGATGCGAGTCGATCATCTCAAAATGGAAACTTCGTCCTCGATTAGTAAGGTCAAATTTCCCAAATTCGGGGACGATTTCCGTAGTTTTAAAGGTCGCTAGCCTTCACATATCCATCCATAGGTCATTACGCAAATACCTTCGTTTCACCTTGGATGGAATTTTTGTGTATCAGTCCGTTGCCTTTCCTTTGTTGGATTTGTCAACGGATCAATGTTTTCCCTGTTCACCAACTTAATGGAAATTAATTAAGCAGCTCTCATCATAGAATTAGGCCCCAATCTCGTGTAGTGTTCCGATGATGGGTTTTGTCATCATTTTTACAGATACTGTTTATCATACCTTGTCCTAACGTGTACAGGTTATTGTGAATTTAGATTTCATACACTTTATCGAGAAGTTGAAATTGAATCTACCTCAAAGATACTTCTCCAATTTTTTCACGCCCCGAAAAACTTTCGATTTATGTCAGGGGTTTGTTTCCCCTTTTTAGAAACTTAGTAATTGAATCCAGTTTCCCTGGACAATCTCATCTTAGACCTTTCCAGTTTTTTTTTGCTATTATTATCACTGGAAATACCATACGGTCTATAGGAGCAATAAATTCCATTATCAAGATTGCTCTCTACGATTTATGAATCCCTCAGTATCAAATGGGGTCTCCTCTTTTAGAGACTATTCCCTTTTTGTTTTTTCGCATGCCAGCCTTTCAGTTTGGTTTCCCACTTCGAACCTCAGGGATTAGTTGTTCAGGGAACGTGGGGCCTATATTAGGCGGGCTATATATATATATATGTGTGTGTATGCGTATATGTATGTATATGTGTATAAACATTCTGAAACTTCAGACAAATTTCCTTGGTTTATCAATTCTTCATAGCTCCAAACTGAGGAACAGCTTCATTATTGTTACTCCAGACAAATGTTCTACTTATCAGGGAGTGACTCATTACTCTTCCCTGTTGGCTTTTACATGGAAGATTATAACTTGGTGTCTTCAGGAAGGTATGTCTATCCTTGTCGGACACCTCCAGGGCAGATTATGTCATTGGGATCGCCCCTATAGACCAGTTCACCATCCGTTCTCTACAGGGCGTTTTCTCAAATGGAGAGAACCTTTATTGGGCCTTTTTTAATCAAATGTCCAAACAACTCGGTTCTCCAATCAACTTCCATTGTGTTTCAAGTTTCAGATCACCTGGAACGTGCAGTTGATTTAAAATCTCTAGATTGGGGGAATCTTTTACATATGCGTTTACACCATTCAACTGAATTCCTCTAGTTCTAGGTAAAAATTCAAGCGTCCAAAAGCCGAGCCATTCTGATTACGCCTCCTATGGCCTCAGAGATCTTGGTTTTTAGTCATTCTGAGCCTAGTCTCAAGACTTGCAACCCGTCTTCCAGTAGTTCCAGATCAAATATCTAATAGGTGTGGGTCAAGCATTCCATTTCAATCCAGAAATGCTTTACTTACACATCCAGATGTTGTCAGGAATCAAACCAGAGGTAGACACTTTTTCTGGTTTCTCTGCCGAGTGTATCTTCAAATATAGAAAGATCTCCACTCTCAAGTTTTACTCTGGAAGATGGAAGATATTTTCTAGTTGGTGTAGGAAAAGGGAAATAAATCCAGACAATTCCTCTAGGGAGGTTTTTTACTGGATTTCTTTTTCTGTCTGTTCTCTACCCTTCAATTTCTATTTCATCTAAGAGAAGGGTACAGATCAGTAATCTCGAACATGTTAAAATTTTAGTCGGCTTCACACTTTTTCATTAAACCCTACCATCACCAGCTTATTAAAGGGGTTTTTCACTATGCCGACATGTTTCCAGGACTTTGAATCCAAATGGAATCTTGCATGAGTGTTGTGGTCTTTTCTAAACCACCTTACGATCCGGTGAATTCAGCTTCTTTTGTTCATTTGATAGTCAAGCTGTATTTCATTTGACATTTGCTTCAGTTCGTAGAAGTTATAGTCATGCTTTGCCAATTGCAGAGGGTTGTTTTCAGGTATGAGAAGAACAATGACTTCTTTTTCTCTTCTCATTCAACCTATTTTTGTTTCAGGCTATAAATAACCTTGTCTGAAACTATTATTTGTCCTGTCATTTCCAGGATTCGTGGATCGTAGGCTAATGTGAATTTTTTGTATACATTAGAACGTTTAAAACGTTTCGAGATTATCATGAGAATTTTTTCTTTTCAATCAAGGGGTTTTGGATATATTTCTAACCATCCTTGATTGCAAAGTGGATTTGTAAAGTGATAAAGCTTCTACCAGTATATGCTAATTTCACTTCTGCCCTATTATCATTCAGAATACAGTATGAGGTTAGAACCTTCTACATTTGGGGCATATTGGAACTCCGTTTTTTTCTTCAGAATGTTTTATCTTACTGCGTAATGGATGTTTCAACGCTACTTTTCATCCCTTCACCTAAGGAGCTTGGTTCCCATTCGTAGTGGTACTCATTCCTTGGGTAGTTTAGTAGCTTCTCAATCTATTATGAGCAGCACTTATTTTGGGATTTTATTTTCCTTGGTTGTTTGTTAGCCTGTTTGAATAGGTATGAACCTTCTATTTTGACTCCGGTTCCTGATCATTTATCTTCTCCACTTGTGAATTTTGGATTTGGATCCCTTGCAGTCATGGTGGATACTCCCTTACGTTACCATCATTGGATGGTTTTAAAAGGGGTATAAACAACCAAGGTTGGAGGAGTTAGGTATGTGTAACTTTATTTTTCATCCAACCCTCCACTTGCTTTGAATTCAGGCTATAATTGTAGTGATGGGTAGTTATATTTGATATTAAAATGATATTTTTAATGTAAAATTAATTTTAATTAATAATATACCTACCCATCACTACAATGGTATGTCCCGCCTCCCAGCCCCGCCTGAAATATTTGTTTTCCTGAAAGAAATAATGACCTTCTCGGCGCGAAAATCGCGGTCACGTGACCTGTATCGTCTGCCTATTGGTCTGATAGGTCATGTGACATCAGCGACCAATCAGGACTCGACGCTGGGGAGGTCACGGGAAAAGGGACATGCCGGTGGCATTTCTGGCTAGATTTTTTTTGTGTCAGACTGTCCCAGACCTGCATCTGGTGAAAAGGCTATAATTGTAGTGATGGGTAGGTATATTATTAATTAAAATTAATTTTACATTAAAAATATCATTTTAATATCAGGACTGATGCATAAGTGGAGGTACCGCTTTCATGTATTATCCATAAATGGCGCAAAAGACTAAAATTTTGGCGGAAATTGTCCTTTTTCAGGTTTACCTTTTGGTTAACCTTTTTTCAAATGCCAGTGTAGTTGATAGAGTGCTGGACTACGAATCCTATTGTTGACTATGAATCTGAGGGGCGTGAGTTCTAACCCCGGTGGAGACATTTTTTTTTTTTTTTCTTTTTTCATTCTTTTTGGACGGGATTTTCAAGGAAAAATTCCGTCCTTTAGAATAGCGATGTCCTTGCGGGCGTCCCGGTTTACCTTTCGGTTAACCTTTTTTAGCTCACCAGAGCCGAAGGCTCCGGGGGAGCTTATAGGATAGGCATTTGTCCGTCGTCGTCGTCGTCGGCGTCGTCGTCGGCGTCTGCGTCGTCGTCAACACTTTCAAACGACATCTCCTCTGAAACCACTGGGTCGATTGGGCCCAAATTTTATCTGTAGCATGCTTGGGTTGGGGGATTAAAAGTTTGTGTTTTTTATGAAAATTGGCCCATTAGTTTGGTTGCTATAGCAACTTAGAGCTCCCATAGACTTATAATGGGGAAAATTGAAAAATGGCATTAACTGCCAAGCCTTTGCAGATATTGGAACAAAACTTTCATAGAAATGTTCCTTAAGCAATCTAGTATCTACCATATGATTTTAGGCCTACTGCTCAATTTTAATGGTTGCCATGGAAACCAAAATGCAAAAAATAGAAAAAAAAATACTTAAAAAATCATCTCCTCAGAAACCGTATGCTCTATGAGGCTGAAAGTTTATGGAACTATTCACCATATTTGCCTTTACAGGTTTTGTGTTTTTTATGAAATTCGGTTCTTTAGTTTGGTTGCTATGGCAACTTAGATTTTCCATAGACTTATAATGGGGAAAATTGAAAAATGGCATTAACTACAAAGCCTTTGCAGATATTTTGACAAAACTTTCATAGAAATGTTCCTTTAGTAAACTTCTCTCAGCCATATGCTTTTATGTCAACCTGGGGGTCCAGTAGGTTGTGCCGGGGCCATGCCCCGCCCCTAGTACTTCATAAAATGACCTATATCTCAGAAACCTTACAGATCCCCACCCCTAAACCATATATATTCTTGTTCCTATTGATAAGACGCATTCAGTGACACCAACCTGGAGGTCCTCCGGGATGTGCCGAGGCCATGCCCCACCCCCTCCACTTCATAAAAGGCCCAATATCTCGGAAACCATTTAGATCCCCACCCCTGAACCCTATATACTCTTGTTCCTTATGATAAGACGCATTCAGTGACATCAAACTGGGGGTCCCCCGGGAGGCGCCGGGGCCATGTCCCGCCCCTCCATTTCATAAAAGGCCCAATATCTCGGAAACCTTACAGATCCGCACCCCTAAACCATATATATTCTTGCTCCTTATGATAAGACGCATTCATTGACCCCAAATTGGGGGTCTTCCGGGGTGCGCCGGAGCCATGCCCCACCCCTTCACTTCACAAAAGGCCATATATCTCAGAAACTGTTCAGATCCCCACCTCTAAACCATATATGTTCTTGTTCATTATGATGAGACACATTCAGTGACACCAACCTGGGGATGTGCTGGGGCCATGCCCCACCCCCTCCATTTCATAATATCACAATATCTCGGAAATCTTTCAGATCCCCACCCCTAAACCATATATATTCTTGTTCCTTATGATAAGACACTTTAATTGACACCAACCTGGGGGTCTCCCTGGGCCTTGCCCCACCCCTGCACTTCACAAAAGGCCTTATATCTCAGAAACTGTTCAGAGCCCCACCCCTAAACCATATATATTCATCTTCCTTATGATAAGGCACATTCATTGACACCAGCTTGTGAGTCCCCGGGGCATGCCCGGGCCTTGCTCCACCGCTTGACTTCATTAAAAGCCACATATCTCAGAAATAGTTCAGATCCCCACCCCTAAACCATATACATGTATATTCTTGTTCCTTATGATAAGACTCATTCAGTCACACCAACTTGGGGGTCTCTTTGTGCTGAGGCAATGTGCCCCGCCCTTCCACTTCATAAAAGGTCATATATTTCAGAAACCATTCAAATCCCCACCCCATATTCATATATGTTCTTGTTCCTTATTATTAGCACACCTACTGTAGGGGTGTCCGCAGGGGCCAGTCCTCTCCTTTATCACTTCATGAAAGGATATCTTGGAAACCGTTCAGATTCCCACCCCTAAACCATATATATACTTGGTCCTTATGATGAGACACATTTAGGGACAACAATCTTGGGCTTTCCTGGGAACGACAGGGCATGCTCCAACCCCTCCACTTTTATCTCCAGCCATGCAGATCCCCACTGCTAAACCATATATATTCTTGTTCTTTGTGATAAAACACATTTAGTGATACCAACCAGGGCTCCATTGGGTCCATGCCCCACCCCCTCTACTTCATAAAAGGCCTAATGTTTCATATACTGAGTCCACATTGATGCTCATTTGGATATGTGGGTTCATTTGGCAGATTAAAATGATATCATGTTAAAATACATGGCTGCAATTTGGCAGTGCCCACCTGAGCTCTGGTGAGCATAGTGGCCCATGGGCCTCTTGTTAGCTCACCTGTCACGTAGTGACAAGGTGAGCTTTTGGGATCACTTTTCGTCCGTCGTGCATGCGTGCGTCCGTGCGTGCATCCGTGCGTGCGTCCGTAAACTTTTTCTACAAACAACATCTCCTCCTAAACCACTGATCGGATTTGACCAAACTTCAGAGGAATGATGATTAGGTGGTCCCCTTTCAAAGTTGTTCAAATGGTTCCGGTCTGTTGCACATCTAGGTAACAGGAGCTAAAAATAGATTTTTTTTACTGAAAATTTTAAAAATCTTCTTCTCTGAAACCGCAAGGTCCAGGTCTTTGATATTTGGTATGAAGCTTCATCTAGTGGACCTCTACCAAGATTGTTCAAATTATAGCCCTTGGCCCAAAAATGCCCCCGCCCTTGGGGCCTTTGGTTTTACATAGGCTTATAAAGGGAAAACCTTTAAAAATCTTCTTCTCTGAAACCACAAGGCCCAGGTCTTTGATATTTGGTTTGAAGCTTCATCTAGTGGACCTCTACCAAGATTGTCCAAATTATAGCCCTGGGGCCAAAAATGCCCCCGCCCGGGGGCCTTTGGTTTTACATAGGCTTATAAAGGGAAAACCTTTAAAAATCTTCTTCTCTGAAACCGCAAGGCCCAAGTCTTTGATATTTGGTGTGAAGCTTCATCTAGTGGACCATTATCAAGAGTGTCCAAATTATAGCCCTGGGGCCAAAAATGCCCCTGCCCTGAGGGCCTTTGGTTTTACATAGGCTTAAATAGGGAAAATCTTGAAAAATCTTCTTCTCTGAAACCGCAAGGCCCAAGTCTTTGATATTTGGTGTGAAGCTTCATCTAGGGGACCTTTATCAAGATTGTTTAAATTATAGCCCTAGGGCCAAAAATGCCTCCGCCCCGGGGCCCTTTGCTTTTAAAAATGGGTTATATAGGTAAAATATTTAAAAATCTTCTTCTCTGAAACCACAAGGCCCAGGTCTTTAATTTTGGTATGAAGCTTCATCTAGTGGACCTCTTCCAACATTGTTCAAATTCTAGCCCTGGGGCCAAAAATGCCCCCGCCCCAGGGGCCTTTGGTTTTACATAGACTTATACAGGGATAATCGTTAAAAATCTTCTTCTCTGAAACCGCAAGGCCCAGTTCTTTGATATTTGGTGTGAAGCTTCATCTAGTGGACCTCTATCAAGATTGTTCAAATTATAGGCCTAGGGCGAAAAATGCCCCCACCTGCAGGCCCTTTGGTCTTACATTGGCTTATACAGGGAAAATCTTTAAAAAGCTTCTCCAAAACCAGATGGCCCAGTTCTTTGAAATTTGGTGTGTAGCTTCATCTAGTGGACTTCTACCAAGATTGTTCAAACCATAGTGCTTGGGTCAAAAATGCCCCAACCCCGGGACCCTTTAATTTTTAGATTGACTTATATAGGGAAATTAAAAAAAAATCTTCTACTCTGAAACCACAAGGCCCAGGTCTTTGATATTTGGCATGAAGCTTCATCTAAATTGTTCTAATTATAGCCCTGGGAAATAGAAGTTATGGCAATGAAAACCTTTGAAAATCTTCTTGTCTGAAGGCCAAGGTCTTTGATATTTGGTATGAAGCTTCATCTTGTGGATTTCTACCAAGATGGTTCAAATTATAGCCCTGGGGGCAAAAATGGCCCGCCCTGGGGACCCCAAGGTTTATGTAGACTTATATTAGGAAAACCTTTAAAAATCTTGTCTGAAACCAGAAGTCTCCGTTCTTTGATATTTGGTATGAAGCTTCACCTTTTAGACCACTACCAAGATTAATCATATTATAGCCCGGGGCCTATAATGGCTCTCCCAGGGGCCCACTTGATACCCTATGGATCAGGTGAGCGATCCAGGGCCATCATGGCCCTCTTGTTTCAAAAACCCGTCCTTAATGCATTTTGGCACTTTTTCTTGTTTTACTTTGAATATAGCTGTTGCTATCAGTTTCGTGTCCGCTACATAACTGATACCATTTGAGATCTTTTCACGAAACTTGACAAATAAGTAGAACACTATCAGACGACATGCAGAACATCTGAACTGTAACTCTGATTTTCCTACTTTTGGAGTTATTACCCTTTGAACATTTGAAATAGCCATTTCTATCATAGTTTCATGTCTGCTGCATAACTCGATACCATTTGAGATATTTCCGTGAAACTTCACAGATATGGAGAGCACCATGAGACGACTTGCAGAACATATGAACCAGAATCTGATTATCCTACTTTTGGAGTTATCACCCATTGAACATAGCCATTTCTATCATGTAGTCTGTTTGAAGCACTATATCTCCTGAACTTTGTGATTGATTCTGACCAAACTTGCATGGTTACATCACTAGGATGTGGGAAAACAGCCATTAGGTTTTGTTTCACTGTGATATGGCACTTGCTTGATGTATTGTAGTTGGTTGGTTGATTTGAGGTTTAACGTCACCGTCAACACTGTAAAGGTCATTTTGGAGACATTGCTTCCAATTTTGTGGGACTTTTACCCGACATTGAGATGAAATGACATCTCAAGCCCTGTCGCCCAATGAAACCAATAGGGTTTATTAGCATGGGCGGTCCGCCTCGCACCGCGGTTCCTGGACAGGCTTAGATCCTCTAAGCGGTTTACCAGTACTAGTGTGCGGGCCGGATTCAGCTCTGCGTGGAAGCATCATGCAGCCCATATATTTCTTCAAGCCCCTATGGGCGGGGGCCTGATGTATTGTAGTGGCGGGGCATCATGCAGTGCTTGCAGTTTTATTCTCAGCTGTTTTCGATAGGATCTTTTGAAACTTTTAGAAAACAAGGAAAGTGAGCGAGTGTGAAGAGTTTTACGTCCCACCAACAGCTAAGGTCATACAGAGACGGACCTCGGTTTAAAGACTCATCCGAAAGTCTAAAACAAGGACAAGCATAATATATCAGACGAGTTTGAATTTGGCTCGAATCTGACAACCGGTTTCGCATTTACGTTTGCTTGAGCGTGAAAAAAGTTTGCCATAGGCTTACACTGGAAAAATAACATCAACTTTTCTCAGCCATTTCTGATCTGATTTTTATCAAACTTGCAGATAACCAGGCATGTCAAGTTTGAATTTGAGCCTCGCAGGACCAACAGCTTTGGAGTTACCTGCCCTTGAGTCTAAATATGAGCGAAAAATGGTGTCGACTTTTTGTACGCCCGTTTGAAAAATGGTCATATTATGCTATGACCCCCCCCCCCCCCCCCCCGCATCTGTCCGTCCATCTGTAAACTTTTCGTTTCTGTATAACTCCTACATTTTACATCCGATCAAGCTGAAACTTCATACATCACACCGTACAACCGGCTGCGTCGAAGACAGATTACTGTCTCTAAGACAGATCGTGGAAAACGTGTCATAGAAAGGGTAGGTGAAGTTTTTTTTGTTTGTATAAATTGAGAAGGCAATCTGTTGACTTTTGCTGCTATTGGAGAAGAAACTAAATGCCTGGAGATACCGCAGCAACATTCTGACTATTTCAAAGCCAGATACGGCTTTTCCAGTACGTTAAAAAATATTTTCATCGAAATTTTTATGAATTTTTGTTTTCGGCGTCTAGTGTACGTTCACGCAACAAATTGTTACATTCACTTACTCATGCTAAAAGTTTGATTATTCAGCAGCATTTCTGCCAAATTGGACTGTATAACTGTTAAATAAGCAAACTACGCCCCCCCCCCCCCCACCCCCCCCCCTAAAGAGACCAGGTGTCTACAGATTGTTTCTTTATACGACTGTCAAATTGGACCGTATAGCTGTTAAATAAACAAACTACGCCCCCCCCCCCCCCCTAAAGAGACCAGGTGTCCAAAAAATGCTGTCTCTAACTACAGATTGTTTCTTTATACGACTGTCCACAAACACAGATCAGGGATTTTGAAGGCTAACATTGATGACAGATCAGAATTTCCGTTACATCTTCAATAAAGACGAATTCTGGATGACTTAACACTGGCAACTTCGGTGGCAGCTATTTCATGCCAGCTCCAGGGCATTACTTGTAATAATGCTGCAATTGAGTAACATAGAGGCTGCTCTATAATCATTTATATTTCCTGTCAACACACAAATTGTGCAATCAGTAGAAGCCTCCGTGGTGTAGTGGTTATGCTACTTGCCTTGTAAACCAGGATTCGCGGGATCGATCCCGGGCTTTTCCAGACTTTCGGATGTGTCTTTAAACCGAGGTCTCGTCTCCTTATGTGACCTTAGCTGTTAGACGTACAACTCTCTCTTTTTCTCTCTCACTCTCTTGTGCAATCAGTAAACATCTGAGGCGTTATTTGTTTAATTTTCTTCTGCCTGTACCTTTTCTTTCCTAGATGTCACACGACTCAGCGATTTCTGTGTTGTAATTAGTTAGGAATTCGATATTGAAGGTAAACAGCTGACGTTTGTGCGAATATCTGGTTGTGCCATTTTTTTACCATCAAACGCCATGTATTTTTATTGCATGAACGAGGTTGCACAATGCAATAATGAACCTTAAATAGGTTGTTATGCAAATGGAACGCCCGTTTGCATAATGACCTATTTAATGTTCATTATTGCATTGTGCAAAATGTGCAATAAAAATACATGGCGTTTGATGGTAAAAAAATGGCACAACCAGATATTCGCACAAACGTCAGCTGTTTACTTTCAATATCAAATTCCTAACTAATTACAATACAGAGTGTCGCCCCGCCCATAGGGGCTTGAAGAAATATATGGGCTGCATGATGCTTCCATGAAGAGCTGAATCCGGCCCGCGCACTCGTACTGGTAAACTGCTTAGAGGATCTAAGCCTGTCCAGGAACCACGGTGCGAGGCGGACCGTCAATGCTAATTAACCCTATTGGTTTCATTGGGCGACAGGGCCTGAGATGTCATTTCATCTCAATGTCGGGTAACAGTCCCACAAAATTGGAAGCAACGTCTCCAAAATGACATTTACAGTGTTGACGGGGGTGTTGCAAACAAACAAATTACAACACAGAAATCGCTGAGCCGTGTGACATCTAGGAAAGAAAAAGTACAGGCAGAAGAAAATTTAACAAATAACGCCTCAGATGTTTACTGAATGCACAAGAGAGTGAGAGAGAAAGAGAGAGTTGTACTTCTCACTAACAGCTAAGGTCACCTAAGGAGACGAGACCTCGGTTTAAAGACACATCCAAAAGTCTGGAGAAGCCCGGGATCGATCCCGCGAATCCTGTTTTACAAGGCAAACAGCATAACCACTACACCATGGAGGCTTCTACTGATTGCACAATTTGGGTGTTGACAGGAAATATTATTTAGACTTTCGGATGAGTCTTTAAACCGAGGTCACGTCTCCGTATGACCTAAGCCGTTGGTGGGAAGTAAAACTCGAACACTCACTCTCACAGGAAATATTAATGATTATAGAGCAGCCTCTATGTTACTCAATTGCAGCATTATTACAAGTAATGCCCTGGAGCTGGCATGAAATAGATTCCACCGAAGTTGCCGGTGTTAAGTCATCCAGAATAGTCGTCTTTATTGAAGATGTAACCGAAATCGTCTGATCTATCATCAATGTTAGCCTTCGGAATCTCTGATCTGTGTTTGTGGACAGTCGTACAAAAAACAATCTGTAGTTAGAGACAGCATTCTTTTGGACACCTGGTCTCTTTAGGGGGGCATAGTTTGTTTATTTAACCGAGTTATACGGTCCAATACGGCAGAAATGCTGCTGAATAATCGTAGTTTTAGCATGAGTAAGTGAATGAAACATATTTTGTTCCGTAGACATACACTTGACGCCGAAAACAAAAATTCATAAAAGCATTTAGTTTCGTCTCCAATAGCAGCAAAAGTCAACAGTTTGCCTTCCCGATTTATACAAACAAAAAAACTTCACCTACCCTTTCTATGAAACGTTTTCCACGATCTGTCTTAGAGACAGTAATCTGTCTTCGACGCAGTGGGTTGTACGGTGTGTACATAGTTAGACCATGATGTCGGGTAGCATATATTGTTACGAAATTACTGTCCACAAATAATAAAGAGTTATGCCCCTTGGAAATTTTTTAAAAACTTTCTGTTTCCGGATAACTCCTCCTACAGTTTACATCCGATCAAGCTGAACCTTCATCCAGTTAGACCATGATGTAGGGCAGCACATATTGTTTCGAGGGTATGGTCCACCAAATAATAAAACCATAGGGGCTTGAAGAAATATATGGGCTGCTTGATGCTTCCACGCAGAGCTGAATCTGGCCCACACACTAGTACTGGTAAACCGCTTAGAGGATCTAAGCCTGTCCAGGAATCGCATTGCGAGGCGGACCGTCCATGCTAATAAACCCTATTGGTTTCATTGGGCGACAGGGCTTGAGATGTTATTTCATCTCAATGTCGGGTCAAAGTCCCACAAAATTGGAAGCAACGTCTCCAAAATGACCTTTACAGTGTTGATGGGGACGTTAAACCTCAAACAAACAAAACCACCAAATAATAATAGAGTTAAGCCCTTTTGAAATGTTTTGTAAACTCTTCGTTTCCAGATGACTCCTCCTATATTTTCATCTGATTTTACTGCAACCCCATTTATAATTAGACCATGATGTCGGGCAGGGCACATTGTTTCCAGGTTATGGCCCACCAAATAATTAATAGAGTTAAGCCCCTGTGAAAAATATTGTAAACATTTTGTTTCAGGATAGCTCCTACGTTTTAGATTCGATGATGTTGAAACTTTACATACAGTAAGACCATGATATGGAACAGTGCATATTATTTTGAGGTCACGGTCTGCCAAATATTACCAGAGTTATACCCCTTTCACATTTTTCTGAACATTTCATTTCTGGATAACTCCTCTTACATTTTACATCTGATGAAGCTAAAACTTTACATATAGTAAGACCATGATGAGGAACAGTGCATATTATTTTGGGGTTACAGTCCGCCAAATATTACCAGAGTTATTCCCCTTTCACATATTTTTCTAAACATATTTTGTTTCCGGATAATGACTCCCACATTTTACATCTGATGAAGCTGAATCGTTATGCCTCTATTTATGGTTATGGTCCACCAAATATTACCGACCATGACAATTTTTTGAGACAGGTAGTTTGAGCCATTGAGGGTTATTAATAGTGCCAGGTAAGAATATATGGAACACATATTGTTTCTTGGTTACATTCCACAAACCAAACTTGTACAACAGTCAGTATATATATATGCGCCATCCTAAAAATTGCCACGGGCGTATAATGCCCAGGTTGCTGAGCTTTTGTTCTCAGCTGTTTTCAATAGGATCTGTTTGAAACTTTTAGTAAACAAAGACGAGCATAATATCTTGGATGAGTTCGAATTTGCCTTGAATCTGACGACCTGTGATATTTCTCAGGTGAGTGATCTTTGCCCGCTGGGCGACTTGTTCGAATATGTAACCAATCTTATCAACTCTGTTGTGCAATTTGACAGATTTATCTCCCTTTGTAACATACTAAGAAACGGCCTGTTTCAAGAGAACATTTTGGTCTCTCATTTTTATACCACGAAGATACAGCTTTCAAAATCCATGTGTTCCTTTCATTTATGTCAAACGTTAAACTTTTTATCCTGTGACTTGACCTTTGTGAACTATTTTTTTTAGCTCTCCTCAGCCAAAGGCTCCAGGGAGCTATTGTGATCGCTCACCGTCCGTCGTCGTCGTCCCTGTGTCTGTCTGTCCGTCCACAATTGCTTTAAATGACATCTTATAAACCACTGAACAAGTTTTGACCAAACTTGGCAGAAATGATCTTTGGGTGGTCCTGGCTCAAAGTTGTTCAAAGAATTCCATTCCATGCAGAACTCTGGTTGCCATGGCAACGAAAAGGAGAAAATAAGAAAAGACCTTTGAAAACCTTCTTGTCTGAAACCAGAAGGCCCAGGTCTTTGATATTGTTATGCATAAGAATTTATTTTTCTGATTTCCACTTTCACCCCACTGTTGACCTAATAGTGCTATAAATATCTTGTTTATCTTCTTATAGAAGATTCTAGAAAACTGAGTCACAGATTAATTTCATTTTTTAAACAACATGTTTACAAGGAAAAGTACTTCAGAACCTTCCCGAAAGTTCAGGTTTGCATTATTTTTAGAAAATTACCTCATCTTATTCCACAGCCCTCTGGAATGTTCTAGAGAAATCTAAGGGTCTATAAAAGAGCTTGATTTTTCTCATTGAGTCAGACTTTGGAGTTTCAAGTTTGGGCTTAGAAGAAAAGTTATTTCTTAATTCTGTGTTGGATTGTTAAAGGATATTACTTTTCATTTTGGACTGTGAATTCTGTGGGATCAAGGAAAATAGATTCATTCAGGATATTTCATAACAGAGCTAAGTACATTTAATTTTCTTACTTCTACAGGTTAAAGTTAACTTGTAAATACATTTTGTTAATTTTTTCCAAAAGGCTTGTTTGCTTTTTCTTTCTGCTACGCCTGGCTCGTAACAGAAATTGGGGGCTCGTCCGGGATAACATCTTGAACATTTTATTTGTAGGCAAGTAATTGTCATTTCTTATCAAATATAGACTTGGCAGTTGCTTCAACAGATTAGCTTTTCCCCATAGGCATAAAAAGGGATTGTCATTTCATGTGAACTGACATTTCAGGTGAAATAGTACTTGTCATTTCATGTGAAATTCTCGTTGGGCTTGTCATTTCAAAAAAAAACTTTGTCAAATTAACCTCAATCTGTATTTCCATAAATACTTTATAAAACAAACAAAAAGTAAACATGTCGTTTGATTTGAGAAGGTTTTTGGCTCAGCCTAATCAGGAGTTGTTTAATCTGGCCAAAAGGACAGATTTGCTAGAAATTGCTTCCCATTATGGGGTCACTGCTGTCAAAACAAGCATGAAGACGCATGAAATTAAGAATATTTTGGTACAGTTTTTTGTTGATGAAGAACTTTTCGATCCATCTGCTTTGTCTCTCATTATGGTTTCACATACTGAATTGCAAATGAGACAAATTGAAATAGGAAGGCAAATTGAATTAGAAAAATTAAGATTAGAGATGGAAGAACGCATTCAGAAAGAAAAAAATGAAAAGGAAGAAAAAGAAAGAGAAATGCAGAGACAAATGCAGATGGAAAGATTAGAAATGGAAGAAAGAGAGAGGGAAAAACAAAGAGAAATGGAAGAACGCATTGGAAAAGAAAAATTAGAACAGGAAGAAAAACAAAGAGAAATGGAGGAACGCATTCAGAAAGAAATATTAGAAAAAGAAGAGCGACTTGAAATAGAAAGAGAAAAATGGCATTTTCAATTAAAGATGAAGGAACTGGAACTCCAGGGTCAAGATAGGGTGAAACCTACCCCTGTTTTTTACTCTGGTAGTTACTTTGATGCCACAAAGCACATCAGATTAGTTCCGCCATTTCAGGACCACAATGTAGATAAGTATTTTTTGCACTTTGAAAAAGTTGCAGAAAATTTAAAATGGCCAAAAGAGCATTGGACCTTACTTTTTCAAAGCGTTGTTTTCGGAAAGTGTCGAGACATTTACACTCAGCTGACTGTCGAGCAAAGCTCAGACTATATTTTGGTTAAGGAGCTTATTCCTAAGGCATATGAGTTTGTCCCTGAAGCTTACAGGCAAACATTTAGGAATTGTAGAAAAAAAAATTCCCAGAACCATATAGAATTTGCTCGAACCAAAGAACTGTTATTTGATAGGTGGTGTTCTTCTAAAAAGGTAGGCTCTAATCATGACAAACTTAGACAGCGTGTCCTTGTTGAAGAGTTCAAACGGTGCATAAATTCAGACATTAAGTCTTTTCTCGATGAGAGACAGGTTGAAACTTTGAAGGAAGCTTCTCGTTTGGCAGATGATTATGCTTTGACTCATAAAGTCTCATTTGTGAACAGGCCTTATCCTCGAAAACCTTATAATCCACAGACAGGTCCAAGATTCTATCCCAGTAATCCTTTTGGTAGTTATAGCCATACACCTAGTACTATGCCCAAACTTTCTGGTGAAAATAAAAGCCAGAATCCTTCAAAACCTTCTGGTGAAAACAGAAGCCAGAATTTTTCCAAACCTTCTGGTGAAAACAAAGACCAGAATCCCTTATCTCAATCTCAAGTAGTTTGTTATTATTGTAAAAATACAGGTCATTTGATCTCTGAGTGTTTAAAATTAAAGCGAAGGAAAGAAAGAGAAAGACAAGAGGAACTTAAGCCTACAGGCTTGACTTCTATAAGGCCAAAACCACAGTCTTGTGTAACGGAGGAAACTCTTTCTGATACCAAATTATCTGAGACTGATTCAGTTATGGAGATTTATGAACCATTCTTATCAGATGGTTTTGTGTCACTAAATGGTGACAGTCATGCCCATCCTATCCCTATTAAAATCTTACGAGATACTGGAGCTTCTCAATCTCTTATTCTAGCAGATACTCTGCCTTTTTCTGAGAAGACTTCTTTGGGCCAAAGTGTCCTTATTCAGGGTGTGGAATATGGATTTGTTAATGTTCCGTTTCATAACGTGTATTTGTCATCAGACTTGGTATCCGGGTCAGTGGCTGTTGGTATTAGACCGTCTTTACCTTTTAAGGTGATCATTTATTGCTAGGCAATGACTTAACTGGAGATAAGGTTGTGGTAAACCCACTTTTGACTTCTAATCCTTGCACTGATCAACCACCCGATCCCATTGAGCAGGAAATTCCTGATCTTTATCCGTCCTGTGCAGTCACAAGGGCTATGGCACGTAAGGCCAAGCAAACTGATGGGAAACAGGATTTTGATTTTACTGATACCATTTTGGGTCAGTCTTTTAATGACGAGATAACAAGGTCTCTGTCTTCAAGCCTGCCTGATAAGCAGACAGATTTTCATGAGAATAACTCATCTTTCGGTCTAGACCATGACAAAATGTCCGGGTCTCAACTAGCTATAGAACAGCACAAGGATCCTGAGATTTCGCCTTTGTTTGAAAGGGCTTTAGATGAGCAGGAAGTATCTCAGGTCCCAGTCTGTTATTATGTCAAAAATGACATTCTTATGAGAAAATGGCGTCCACCAGACGTCTCAGCAGAAGACGAGTGGACTGTCAACCATCAGATAGTCGTTCAACGGGTTTACCGTCCGGAAATATTAAACTTGGCAAATGAAACTCCCATGTCAGGACATTTAGGTGTAAATAAAACCTATCACAAGATTCTTAATCTTTTTTACTGGCCTAGGTTAAAATCAGATGTTTCTCAGCATTGTAGGTCCTGCCAAACATGCCAAATGGTAGGAAAACCCAATCAGACTATACCCAAGGCTCATTTGCAGCCTATACCTGCTTTTGATGAACCTTTCAGTCGAATTATTATAGACTGTGTAGGTCCCTTGCCCAGAACTAAGTCTGGTTGTGAATATCTATTGACTATTATGTGTGCTTCCACACGTTTTCCTGAAGCCATTCCACTAAGAAATATCAAATCTAAGACAATCGTCAAGGCCTTAGTGAAGTTTTTCACATTTGTTGGGCTCCCTAAATCTATTCAGTCAGACCAAGGCTCAAATTTTATGACTGGAATATTTCAACAAGTAATGCATGAACTTGGCATTGTACAGTGTAAGTCATCGGCCTATCATCCTGAAAGTCAAGGCGCCCTTGAAAGATTCCATCAAACATTGAAAAACATGATAAGATCATATTGCTTTGACACAGAGAAGGATTGGGACGAAGGCATCCATCTGCTTTTATTTGCTGTTAGAGAATCTGTGCAAGAATCTCTTGGCTTCAGTCCATTTGAATTAGTATTTGGCCATACTGTTCGTGGTCCTTTGAAACTTCTCAAGGAGAAATTTCTCTCCAATGATGAAACCTCCCTGAATTTACTTCAGTATGTGTCTGATTTCAAAACTAGACTTTCAAAAGCCTGTGAGGCTGCTCGGACCAATCTTCAGTCAGCCCAAAGGAAAATGAAACAACTATATGACATAGGGACAAAAGAAAGGAATTTTAAACCAGGTGATAAGGTACTAGCTCTTTTGCCTATTCCAGGAAAATCGTTGCAGGCCAGGTATTATGGTCCATACACTGTAGACAAAAAGATCAGTGACGTAAATTACATATTAAACACTCCTGGGAGGCGCAAGCTTAAGCAGCTATGTCATATTAACATGCTTAAGGAATACATAGATAGGGACAATACATCTTTAACATCAGTCAATCTAGTTAGCTCTGTTCCACTTAATTCATGGGACAATGACTGTGAGGATATGAATTTAGTGAAGTCGGATTCCACATCATCAAAACTTCAGAATTCTGACATTCTACGGAATCTTGACCAGAAACTGTCACATCTAGAGCCAAATCAACGGAATGAACTGAAACAGCTGATTTTTTTAATATAAACACTTATTTCCTGACATTCTAACACGGACAGACAAAATATTTCACGATGTGGACAAAAATGGTTCTAAACCTGTAAAACAACACCAATACAGGATGAATCCTGTGAAACAAAAATATCTTAAAGAAGAAGTCCAGTATCTATTAGACAATGACTTTATTGAACCAAGCCAAAGTGAGTGGAGTTCTCCTTGTATTCTTGTACCAAAACCTGATGGGACATATCGTATGTGTACAGATTTTAGGAAAGTTAATTCCTTAAGTAAAACAGATAGCTTTCCTATTCCAAGAATGGATGACTGCATTGATAACATCGGGAATACCAAATACATAACGAAATTCGACCTTCTGAAAGGATTTTGGCAAATTCCACTTACAGATAGAGCAAAGGAGGTTTTGGCATTCACAACACCAGACGGATTATTTAACTATAAAGTCATGCCATTTGGAACGAAAAAATCTCCGGCAACATTTCAGCGCTTAATGAACATGGTAATTGCGGGGCTGGAAGGCTGCAGTGCTTATATCGACAATGCTATCATATACAACGACCAGTGGAATCAACATCTTGGGACTATTCGAGCATTCTTTGATAGACTGAGTAATGCCGAATTGACAATCAATCTTGCTAAAAGTGAATTCTGCCATGCAAGTTTGACATTTCTAGGTCATGTTGTAGGTCAAGGTCATGTGAAACCCATTGATGCTAAAGTTGAGGCTATCTCAAATTTTCCCGTACCCACGTGCAAAAGACAGCTGATGCGATTTCTTGGTTTGGCTGGTTATTACAGAAAGTTCTGTAATAATTCCTCTATAATTGCTGAGCCTTTGACAAATTTGCTCAGCAAAAGAACAAAATTCCATTGGAATGCAATATGCCAAAATGCTTTTGATAAACTTAAAGCCATACTCAAGAGTGAACCAGTTCTCTTAGCACCAAACTTTGAAAAGAAGTTTAAGCTAGCTGTAGATGCTAGTGATGTAGGTGCAGTAGTGTTTTCTTGCAGGAAGATGAAAATGGTGTGGATCATCCAGTTTGCAACTTTTCCAAAAAGTTTAATAAGCATCAGAGAAATTACTCTACCATAGAGAAAGAGTGCTTGTCTCTGATTCTTGCTCTGCAACATTTCGAAGTTTATCTTACCCCTACTACTGCACCGATTGTTGTTTTCAGTGATCACAATCCACTGACTTTCATACATAAAATGAAAAACAAAAATCAGCGGTTGCTCAGGTGGAGTCTTATGTTACAAGAGTATAATTTAGACACAAGACATATCAGAGGGAGAGATAACATTATCCCTAATGCCCTTTCAAGAGCTTGAGCAGTGTCAGGAGTTGTGTTTTTCTTTCCTACTAAAGTGGATTGTAGATACATGTAATTTTATATGCTATGCTCAATATTTTATTATTCTTAAAGCAAAAGAAAGCTTTATTACATAAATCTTTCTTTTCCTCGAAGAGGGGGAGTGTTATGCATAAGAATTTATTTGTCTGATTTCCACTTTCACCCCACTATTGACCTAATAGTGCTATAAATATCTTGTTTATTTTCTTATAGAAGATTCTAGAAAACTGAGTCACAGATTAATTTCATTTTTTTAAACAACATGTTTACAAGGAAAAGTACTTCAGAACCTTCCCGAAAGTTCAGGTTTGCATTATTTTTAGAAAATTACCTCATCTTATTCCACAGCCCTCTGGAATGTTCTAGAGAAATCTTAGGGTCTATGAAAGAGCTTGATTTTTCTCATTGAGTCAGACTTTGGAGTTTCAAGTTTGGGCTTGGAAGAAAAGTTATTTCTAAATTCTGTGTTGGATTGTTAAAGGATATTACTTTTCATTTTGGACTGTGAATTCTGTGGGATCAAGGAAAATAGATTCATTCAGGATATTTCATAACAGAGCTAAGTACATTTAATTTTCTTACTTCTACAGGTTAAAGTTAACTTGTAAATAAATTTTGTTAATTTTTTCCAAAAGGCTTGTTTGTTTTTTCTTTCTGCTACGCCTGGCTCGTAACAATATTTGGTAGTGGACCTCTACCAAGAATTATAGCCGTGGGGCCAAAAATGCACCCGCGCCAGGGCCCACTGGTTTAACATAGGCGAATATAGGGAAAACCTTTAAAAATCTTCTTGTCTGAAACCAGAAGGCCCAGGTCTTTGATATTTGGTATGAAGCTTCATCTAGTGGACCTCTACCAAGATTGTTCAAATGATAGCCCTGGGGCCAAAAAGCCCCCCCCCCCCCCCCCCCACACACACACACCAGGGCTTACTGGTTTTACAAAAGCTTATAAAGGGAACACCTTCAAAAATCTTCTTTTCTGAAACCAGAAGGCCCAGGTCTTTGATATTTGGTATGAAGCTTCGTGGACTTCCACTAAGATTGTGCAAATTATAGCCCTGGGACCAAAAATGCCCAGACACCAGGGCCTACCGGTTTTACATAGGCTTATATACATGTAGGGACAACCATTAAAACTTCTTGTCAGAAACCAGAAGGCCCAGGTATTTGATATTTGGTATGAATCTCCATCTAGTGGACCTCTACGAAGATTGTTTAAATTATAACCCTAGGGTAAAAAATGGCACACATTGAGGCCCTCCGGTTTTACATAGGCTTATATAGGGAAAAACCTCCAAAAATCTTCTTGTCTGAAACCAGAAGGCCCAGGTCTTTGATATTTGGTATTGAGCTTTTTTAGTGGATCTCTACCAAGATTGTTCAAATTATAGCCCTGGGGCCAAAAATGGCCCCGCGCCAGGGCCTACTGGTTTTACAAAGGCTTATAAAGGGAGAAAGTTAAACATCTCGTCTGAAACCAGAATGCCAAGGTCTTTGATATTTGGTATGAAGCTTCATCTAGTGGATCTCTATCAAGATTATTCAAATTATAGCACTAGGGCCAGAAAATGGTCCCTTGCCAGGGCCCCCTGCTTTTACATAGGCTTTTATGAGAAAATCTTTAAAATCTTGTCTGAAACCAGAAGGTCTATGTCTTTGATATTTGGTATGAAGCTTCTTCTAGTGGACCTCTACTATGAGTGTTCAAATTATAGCCCGGGGGCCAAAAATGGCCCTGTCCTGGGATCTACTGCATGGAAACAGACTAAGCATTTAGCTTTAGGCACTCAGACAGCCATAAATCAAAATTTTACATTATAATAATAGGCATTCTTATTCAAACTTAGGCGCCCAGGCAAAAAATTAGGCATCTTTGGCAACTGGGTGCCTGTTAGTCTGTATCCCTGCCACTGGTTTGACATAGACTTACATAATGGACCTCTACCAAGATTGTCCAAATTATAGACCTTTGGCCAAAAATCCCCCCTCTCCCGCGACCCACATGTAAATCTCTTAGCTCAGGTAAGCGATATAGGACCACCATGGTCCTCTTTTTTTTTTTTTTTTTTTTTTTGAAATCTTTGACCTTGACCATATTTCCAAAAGTATTTGGCACAGCCTCGTGGAACTTGACACACACCTGTATCATTACAAGAGTTACATTCTGACCAAGATCCATAACTCTTTCATGCAATTTGATTGTCTCCATTTCAAGCATGGCACCGCTTGGGGTGCTAGTTATCAGTTCCTGCCACTGGTTCAAGAGATGAAGTGCACACAAACTTTATTTTGGTCCGAATTTAGAGTTCGAAAGTGCCATTGAAAATAAAGGATAGTTTACACCATTATTCAGCCTGAAAAGAATCTTTGTTTCAAGGATATATGATAGAGTAAACTATCTCTTGAATTGAATTAATGGCTTTTCCTACATCCTAAAAAGGATAGAGCTCTGTCCTTTTTAGCTCACCTGTCATGTAGTGACGAGGTGAGCTTTTGGGATCACCTTTTGTCCGTCGTCCATCGTATACTGCGTCCGTGCCTGCGTCCATAAACAATTTCTTCAAACGACATCTCCTAAACCACTGATTGTATTTTACCAAACTTCACAGGAACGATCCTTAGGTGGTCCCCTTTCAAAGTTGTTCAAATGGTTCCGGTCCTTGCACATCAAGGTCGCAGGAGCCAAAAATAGATTTTGTTAATGAAAACTTAAAAAAATCTTCTCCTGAAACCGCAAGGCCCAGGCCTTCGATATTTGGTGTGTAGCTTCATCTAGTAGACCTCTACCAAGATTATTGAAATTACCGCCCCGGGGCCCTTAGGTTTTACATAGACTTACATAGGGAAAAGCTTTAAAATCTTCTTGTTTGAAACCAGAAGGCTCAGGTGTTTGATATTTGGTATGAAGCTTCGTCTAGTGGACCTCTATCGAGATTGTTCAAATTAAAGCCTGGGGCCAAAAATGCCCCCGACCCAGGGCCCTTTGGTTTCTCATAGACTTATATAGGGAAAACCTTGAAAAATCTTCTTGTCTGAATCCAGAAGGCTCAGGTGTTTGATATATGGTATGAAGCTTCGTCTTGTAGACCTTGTTCAAATCACAGCCTTTGGGCCAAAAATGCCCCCGCCCTGGGGCCCTTTGGTTTTACATTGACTTATATAGGAAAAACCTTCAATAATTTTCTCCTCTGAAACCGCAAGGCTCAGATCTTTGATATTTGGTGTGTGCCTTCATCTAGTGGACCTGTACCAAGATTGTTCAAATTTTAGCCCAGGTGCCAAAAATGGCCCGCCCCAGGGTCCTTTGTTTTTACATAGACTGTCGTTGGGAAAACCTTTATAAATCTTCTTGTCTGAAACCAGAAGTCTCATGTGTTTGATATTTGGTATGAAGCATCGTCTTGTGGACCTCTATCAAGATTGTTGAAATTAAAGCCCTGTGGCCAAAATGCCAGGGGCCTTTTGGTTTTACATTGATTTATATAGGGAAAAAACCTTTAAAAATCTTCTTGTCTGAAACCAGGAGGCTCAGGTGTTTGATACTGGTATGAAACTTCGTTTTGTGGACCTCTATCAAGATTGTTCAAATTTTAGCCCTGGGGCCAAAAATGCCCCGTTCTGGGACTCTTTGGTTTTACATTGACTATAATAGGAACACTCTTTAAAAAAACTTCTCCTCTGAAACCACAAGGCCCAGGTCTTTGACATTTGGTATGTAGTTCATCTGATGGACCTCTACCAAGATTGTCGAAATTATAGCCAAGGAGCCAAAAATGCCCCGCCCAGGGGCTTTTGGTTTCACATGGACTTACACAGTGAAAATATTGAAAAATCTTCTCCGGAAACCACAAGGCCCGAGTCTTTGACATTTGGTATGTAGTTTCATCTAATGGACCTCTACCACGATTGTTCAAATTATAGCCCTTGTGTCAAAATGCCCCCGACCTGGGGCGCTTTGGTTTTACATTGACATATATAGGAAAAATCTTAAAAAAAAAACTTCTTTGAAACCGCAAGTAAAGGCCAAGGTCTTTGATATATGGTATGAAGCTTCGTCTTGTGAACCTCTATCAAGATTGTTCAAATTATAGCCCTATGGCCACAAATGACCCCGCCCCAGGACCCTTTGTTTTTACATAGACTTTCATAGGGAAAACCTTTAAAAATCTTCTTGTCTGAGACCAGAAGGCTCATGTGTTTATATTTGGTATGAAGCTTCGTCTTGTGGACCTCTATCAAGATTGTTCAAATGATAGCCCTGTGGCCAAAAATGCCACTGACCAGGGGCCTTTTGTTTTTACATTGACTTACATAGGGAAAAACTTTAAAAATCTTCTTGTCTGAAACCAGATGGCTCAGGTGTTTGATATTTGGTATGAAGCTTCGTTTTGTGGACTTCTATCAAGATTGTTCAAATTATAGCCCTGGGGCCAAAAATGCCCCGTCCTGGGGCCCTTTGGTTTTACATTGACTTATGTAGAAACAATCTTAAAAAACGTCTCCTCTGAAACCACAAGGCCCAGGTCTTTGACATTTGGTATGTAGCTTTATCTAATGGACCTCTACCAAGATTGTTCAAATTATAGCCCTGGAGCCAAAACAAAGACCCCGCCCGCGACCCTTTGGTTTTACATGGACTTATATAGGAAAAATATTGAAAAATCTTCTCCTCTGAAACCATAAGGCCTAGGTCTTCGTCATTGGGTATGTAGCTTCATCTAATGGACCTCTACCACGATTGTTCAAATTATAGCCCTTGCGCCAAAAATGCCCCCCGACCTGTGGCCCTTTGGTTTTACATTGACATATATAGTTAAAATCTTTAAAAAAATCTTCTTCTTTGAAACTGCAAGGCCCAGGGTCTTTGATATTTTGTGTGAAGCTTCATCTAGTGGACCTCTATCAAGATTGTTCTAATAACAGCCCTGGGGCCAAAATACCCCTGCCCCGGGGCCCTTTGGTTTTACATTGACTTATATTGGAAAAATCTTACAAAAATCTTCTCCTCTGAAACCGCAAAGTCCAGGGCTTTGATGTTTGGTGTGTAGCTTCATCTAGTGGACCTCTACCAAGATTGTTCAAATCATAGCTCTAGGATAAAAAATGGTTCCGCCCCGGGGCCCCCTGGTTTTACATAGACTTATATAGGGAAAACCTTTTAAAATATTCTTGCCCGAAACCAGAAGGCTCAGGTATTTGATATTTGGTATGAAGCTTAATCTATTGGACCTCAACCAAAATTGTTCAAATTATAGCCCTGGGGCCAAAAATGGGCCCATCCTGGGGCCCACTTGTTTTACATAGACTTATATTGGGAAAACCTTTGCAAATGTTCTTGTCTGAAACCAGAAGGCCAAGGTCTTTGATATTATGTATGAAGCTTTGTCTAGTGGACCCTCTACCAAAATTGTTCAAATTATAGCCCTTCACATTGATATTAGGAAAACCTTTGAAAATCTTCTTGTCTGAAGCCAGAAGGCGTCAGTCTTTGATATTTGGTATGAAGCTTCGTCTTGTGGATTTCTACCAACATTGTTCAAATTATAGCCCTGGAGCAAAAAATGGCCTCGCCCCCCGGGCACACAGGTTTTATATAGACTTATATAAGGAAAACCCTAAAAAAATCTGCTTGTTTGAAACCAGAAGGCTCTGGTCTTTGTTATTTGGTATGAATCTTCACCTTTCAAACCTCCCTCAAGATTATGCAAATTATAGCACTGGGGCCCTCCGCGGGGCCCACTTGTTACACTATGGATCATGACCCTCTTGTTTAGCTCACCTGAGCACATCCTGCTCAAGGTGAGCTATTGTGATCACCTTTGTCCTACGTGGTCGTTCGTCGTCAACATTTACCTTATTCACCCTCTAGAGGCCACAGTTTTACTTAGTTGCCATGAAAATTTGCCAGACTGTTTGTCTTGATATCTAGGTCAAGTTCGAATATGGGTCATGTCGTATCAAAAGCTAGGTCACAAGGTCAAATTTCTTAAAACCTTGTTCACACTCTAGTGGTCAAAGTATTGTTTCAATCTTCATGAAACTTTACCAGAATGTTTGCCTTGATGATACCTGGGTCAAGTTTGAAAATGTGTCATATCAAAATTACTTTAAAACCTTGTTCCCCCTCTAGAGGCCAAAGTTTTTCCTCAATCTTCATGAATATCTACCAGAAGGTTTGCCTTGATGATATCTTGGTCGAGTTCGAATATTGGCCACAGTGGGTCAAAAACTCGGTCACTAGGTCAAATTGCATTCAAACCTTGTTCACCTTCTAGAGGCTAAAACTTTGCTTCAATCTTCCAGAAACTTTTCCAGAATGTTTGTCTTGATATCTACGTGAAGTTCGAATATGTGTCATGTCAGGTCAAAAACTAGGTCACCAGGTCAAATTTCTGTAAAACCTTGTTAACACTCTAGAGGCCAAAGCTTTGCTTCAATTTGCATGAAACTTTACCAGAATGTTTGTCGTGATCATATCTTGGCAGAATTTTAATATGGGTCAAAAAGTGGGTCACTAGATGAAATTGCATTAAAACCTTGTTCGCCCTCTAGAAGCCATAATTTTGCTTCAATATTGATGGAACTTTACCAGAATGTTTGTCTTTATGATATTCACATCAAGTTCGAATATAGTTGTCAGTTTCTGGCAAAAGAATGTGCACCGTGCTGGTTAACAGCTTACGTATAAGCCTGCCCAGGAAAAGTGTGGATAGGTAAACTGACCGGCTCAAAATGACATAAAATAGTGTTGACTGGGCCGTTTAACTCCAAAACAAACAAAAAATCAAGTTCAAATATGGAACATGTCAAGTCAAAAACTAGGTCACTACGTCAAGATTTTTCTGTAAAACCTTGTTCATCCTTTACAGGCCATAATTTTGCTTCAATCTTCATGAAACTTTACCAGATTGTTTGCCTTGAAAATATCTGGGTCCAGTTTGGCTATGGGTCATTTCAGATCGAACACTAGGTCAATTTGTATTAAAACCTGGTTCACCTTCTAGAGGCTATAATTTTATGTCAATCTTCATGAAACTTTACCGGAAAGTTTGCCTTGATATCTGGGTCGGGTTTGAATATGGGTCATGTCAGGTCAAAAACTAGGGCACTAGGTGAATTTTCTGTAAACCCTTGCACCCTCTAGAGGGCATAATTTTGCTTCAATATTCATGACACTTTGCCGTAATGTTTGTCTTGACAATATATCTGGGTCGAATTTGAATATGGGTTGGGTCAAAAGTAGGTCACAATGTCAAATTAGGTTGAAACCTTATTCACCCTCTAGTTTTATATAGACTTATACAGGGGAAACCTTTAATATGCTTTTTGTCTGATACAGGAAGGCCCAGGCCTTTGATATTTTATGCATAGCTTCGTCTAGTGAAACTCTGCCAGTAGTGTTCAAATTTATAGCCCTTGGGCCAAAACTGACCCTGCACAGGGGCTCACTTGTTGTATAGAGACTTATATAGGGAAAATATAAGGGAAAAATATACCTTTAAAAATCTTCTAGACTGAAACCAGAAGGCTTTGAGATATTTGGTTCACAGCTTCGACCAGTGGACCTCTGCTTATAGTCCTGATGCCAAAAAATGGGCCCGCCCAGGGGTCCACATATTTTACATTGACTTATATAAGTAAAACCTTTAAAATCTTCTTGCCTGAAACTAGAATGCCCAGGCCTTTGATTTATGATACACAGCTTTGTCTAGTTTCTCAAAACTTAGGGGCTCACATTTATTTCTGTGTCCTATTGCATATAGGTGGGGAGCCCGGCTGCTTAGCTTAGTAACATTTACTGTTGGAAGCATGTCTGGGTGAGAAGCTAGATGTTGCGGGTTTTTGACCCAGTCTGGCTACATACATACTTCCATGGAAATTAATCATGAAAACAAACTTTCAATACCCCAGCCCAATGATGCTACAGGTGAATTTTGGGCTGAATCGGCCCGGTGGCTTCAGAAGAGAGGTCGTTTGAAAGTGTTGACGTTACACGACAGACGACAGAGGGCGACGGACAACTGCCTATCCAATATGCTCCCCAAAAATCCAAAACGTCGCAGATGGGTGGACAGACGGACGGACGGACGTGAAGACAGTATACCCCCACTGACAAATAATGGGTATAATGAGGAATTTATCGTCGTTGCGCCATCTTAACTGAAGCTAAATTGTTTTGCCCTTCCCCTCTTTTTCTTTGTAGACTTTATTAACTCAAACACTAAGGTTTATTTTATATTTTCGCAAGTCTAGAAACAGGTACAATTACATTGTGTGTCAAAAGAAGCTAGCTGCAGGTTTGGCGGCATTAATCTCTTGAACCTTTGCATGCATGTAAGAAGAGTACATAGTTCCAGGTACGGAATGACAAGAATTCCCCCCCCCCCACCCACCCCCCCCACACACACACGCACACACAAGGGGAGGGGTGCTTTATTTTTAGTAAAGATCCTGTTGGCGTCTGATACCTGCTTCGAACTGAGTGGATTTTGCATGATGGGAGAAAAATGATCATATTTTGGTGACAACCAAATTTTCAATGTCACAAAGTTACGTTTTGAACCCCCCCCCCCCCCCCCCCCCCCCCCCAAAAAAAAAAATACAACCTTGCTGCAGTATATTCACAACCAATGACTGGCTAGGTCAACATCTGTATTTTGGTTGGTTCTGTGGTGACTGATCCGGATCTACACTTTTTACTCAAAGTAAATGTAATACAGTAAAATTCCGCTATTAAGAACCCCTTACATTAAGACTAATTCTGCTTTTAAAAGCTTATTTAGAAGGGTGCAGTTATTCTTTCTTCGAATTTCCTGCACACAATGTTCTCTGGTTAGGGACCACCTTTGGAACTGTTCAAAGGTGGTCTTAAAGACTACTTTTGAACAGTCCCAAAGATGGTCTTAATATAGGAATTTTACTGTATTTGTTATAGACATGTATGTGTCAAAAACTTTATAAACGTTTTTTACATACATGCAGTGTGGACACTGATCAGACTACTCCTGTAGAAACAGTCTGGGTCCATACTGCCAAAGAAATTCTGCCACACTGAGGTGGTTCTAATGTGCACCCATTACCTAAGTTTGGAATATATAAGATTTCAGCAGAAAAAAAAAGTTTTGGAGATGTGTACTTGAATGCACCATGACTCAACGAAGAGCTTCCTCTTCTTGGACAACCAGTAAAATTATCATGTTTTCAAATCCATATAAATAAAAACCTTTGTTACCCCCATTTTCTTGAGAGAAAAGTAGGGGTTAATATTGTAATATTTTAATTATGTTTAGTTTTGCTTAAAAATGTTGGTACTTCAAAAGAGCACCACAGGCAGAAATAAGAATAAACCAGTGCTTCAGCTGAAGTGCACGACCCGCCGGATGCTTTTAGCTTTATGAGTGTTACCATATATGGGTATGGCTGCCATTTTGGTCATGTGACCTGGACCTAAAACTGTTTCCCCAATAAATCCACCTTATCGTAAGGAGCAAAAATATATCTTTTACTTTAGTACTGTATTCTGAATCGTTTGCAGGATAAAATGCATTCTCACTTTTCCAATACAAAAGCATATGTGTCAAAGTTTGACCTAGGCACAAAGAAGGTCAAGGTCAACCCAGGGTCACCATTTTAGCAATTTATGATGGGCCTACGTCCCAGATGCTATTTATCAAGTTTCTTGGAAATCTGCCCAGTGGTTCTGGAGAAGACTATTTTTGAAGGGTTTTTACCATATATGGCTTGGCGGCCATTTTGGTCATGTGACCTGGACCCCATGAGCAAATTTTGGTTTCCCCCATCAAATAGAGGCTCCATGTGAAATTTGACTTCAATCGGCCCAACGGTTTCCGAGGAGAAGCAGTTCGAAAATTTTCACATTTTTCGCCTCGGCGAGGCTATACTAAATGGAATGTAATATTTCACAAGTTCATTGATTGGATCTCATTGATTACTATCAGTATGCCAAAAATTGTTTAAATATTCCAAGCGGTTAAGTCACTATCACCAATTTTCACAAACGGGTTACGGACGGACAGACAAACAGACCATATATGGCTCTGCGGCCATTTTGGTCATGTGACCTGGACCCCATGAGCAAATTATGGTTTCCCCCATCCCATAGAGGCTCCATATGAAATTTGACTTCAATCAGCCCAACGGTTTCCGAGGAGAAGCAGTTCGAAAATTTTCACATTTTTCGCCTCGGCGAGGCTATACTAAATGGAATGTTATATTTCTCAAGTTCATTGGTTAGATCTTATTAATATCTATCAGTATGCCAAAAATTGTTTAAATATTCCAAGTGGTTAAGTCACTATCATCAATTTTCACAAACGGGTTACGGACGGACGGACAGACTGACAGACTGACAGAATGACACGGTGATTTTAGGGCACTCTTAGAAATCAACCGACTTCAGTCGGTCGTTTTTTCTGCGGGTCGTGCAATATCACAACTCTCCATCCTAATAATGCCATGTTTGACCGATGTAGAGAAGCATTATATCAAGACTTAAAGAGCAATTACAAAGAAATTTTAAAAAATGGTATGAAGCAGGGTGAAAGCAGACGTAAAGAGTGTCATTTTATTGAAAACCGCTTGAAAAAAATTCCCATTCGTTCTTAAGTTATGCGCATTTATGTTTGAAGCATACCCATTTTCTTCTGAGAGTAACCGCCCTTGAGTTTTCATTGATTTTAACCCACAATGCAGGTCATAGTGGCTTTAAGCTTTTTTTAAAAATAAGTTTACCATATTTTCCATTTTGCAGTTGCCTAATTCAGTTTTCTGACGCCCTTTGATTACTATGTATGTTGTTCATAATTTGGGATGGAAATGAGAAATTTGATTTCGAAATTCAATCTTAAATTATCATTTAAAGTATTTTTTAAAAATGTTTAAAACAACCATTTCATTTGGTTTAAGCGTTTATTTCTTTGTATAACATACATATGGTACAATATATATGAAGATGGATCATTAAGTACAATTATACAATGGGATTCAGAAGAAAGTTTACTGACTTATGAAGATCTGTCTCCCATTTTTGCAACAGATAATAGTACAATATTGATATGTGACTAGTAATGAAGCAAATGATAGATTATGACTATTGTATGCTCTTGGCTGTTTGCCTAATTCATGTTGATATGTTCTATCTTAAGATAGATGGCGGCTCCACGGGGGGCGTAGATATACCAGGTGCAAGAAAATTCACTATAAGTAATATAAGGAATCTTTACATCATTTTTTAAATCGCGTCAGGCTAAGATTGGCAGTAGCTCGATTCTTGACAATAACAAGATAACTTTGTTCTGTCATATAAATTTAAGAAGAAAAAATCGAAAATTGCACATATTATCTAACTTTGACTTTTCATACCATCACATATTATATTAAAGATACTACAAGTCTTGTTGCCTACTTAGATGGTTGTGGTTTATTTGCCCTCAAAACGTTTGGTTTTGATCAAGAAGTCTTGAACAGCTAAGAATATTTGCTTGTTGGCAGAGTCTGGTAACTCACGGTCGCCGTTTAAGAGAACATTCAGGGATGGCTGACATAAAGGTATTGTCTTATTTAGGAGTTCTTGTCGTAAGTTGACATATCGTGTACAAGAAAAATAAGAAATGCTGGGTATCTTCTATAGCCCCACATGCACATAGCGGGCTGTCAACAATATTTTTTGAGAAAAGATGTTGGTTGAGTGAACCACATTTCGTTCGTAGACGGGCATGGTATATTTGTCCAGGCCTATTTCCATCGCAAAAATATTTCGGTGGTACAAAAAGATTTGAGTTGAGATGTCGTTTGAAGGAGGAGAGAGAAGGTGAGTTTCTTATCTCATCTGATAGACTGTTCCAATCACGGGTAACAGATGGTAGGAAAGATTTATAGTAGAGTTGCGAATTCGCGAGTATAGTATTTAAGTTTTGTGAATTACGTAGGTTGTATGCAGTGTTGTTTCCAACTGTGTCCGATACTAAAGACGAAAGGTATTCAGGGGTTAGGCTGTTTTGCATTTTATAAAAAAGTTGTAACTTGTGTTTTTTCCTACGAGATGCAAGTAATTCCCATCCAGTTTCATGATTTAGACAATCAATTGATACTAATTTTGTCGCTCCAGTTACAATACGGGCAGCTTCATTTTGAATTTTTTCCAACTCATTTACTTCATATAAAGTACAATTATCCCAAACGACATCGGAATATTCGAGAAGTGGTCTAATAAAGGAAAAATAGATTGTCTGAAGAGAGTGTCTGTCAAGTTTAAATTTGAGCTTTCTCATAATATTTATACGATTCCATGCTTTAGTTTTTATATAATCAAGGTGCTCGTGCCATGTACAGTCATTTGAAAAAATAAGGCCAAGATGTTTGTGAGATATAACTTCCTATATTTGAGTTTGGTTCATAAAGACTGGAGGATGGTATGGTTTGTTCCTTTTTCGTGTAAAGATCATTGATTCGGACTTTGCAGGATTGAATTCAACAAGCCATTGTTTCGCCCATTCGTGAATTTTCAGAAGATCATTATTCAACTGATTAGCTGCTTCAATTGGGTCGTCAACAATAATGTAAAGACTTGTGTCGTCGCAAAAAGCCGAATAGAAGATTGAATGTTTTCAACAATATCGTTAATGTATACAAGAAATAAAAGTGGACCAAGAATAGAGCCTTGTGGAACACCTGCTTTTATTTCAGTCCAGTCGGAAGCTGATCCAGGTAAAACAACCCTTTGCTTTCTGTTTTTAAGATAGTCTGTGAACCATTGGAGAAGTGGTCCAGATATACCATTAGAAGAGAGTTTGTAGAGAAGACCCATATGCCATACTCTATCAAACGCTTTGCTAATATCGCAGAATATAGCTCTTACCTCCTTCCCTTCGTCAAGAGCGTGACAGAAGGTATTATAGAGATCCGTTAGCTGGTTGACTGTAGAGTCGCCAGGCACAAACCCGATTGGAGTGTTGTTATGGTATGATTTGCATGAAAGATGTTGAAGACATGTTTGTGTACAATTTTTTCAAGAACTTTACCTACTGTACTTAAGAGAGATATAGGTCGGTAATTTGATATTTCAGATGGATCGTCTTTTTTAAAGATTGGCGTTACATTTGCCTGCTTCCATAAAGTTGGGACCTTTCCCTTTTCTAAAGAGAAGTTAAAGAGATCTTTGTGTGGAGTAGACAGCGGCTGAGCTAGATCTTTGAGAATTCTATTGCTAATTAAGTCAGGCCCTGCTGCTTTACCTGTAGGTAAGGAGAGAAGGATAGATTTAACGTCGTCTGCTGTAGTCCTTATTAGGTTAAGTTTATTGGGTGGATTATTGAATGTTTGTGGAAGTTGAGCATTATGTTGTGGAAGTTGAGCATTATGTTCATTCAAATAAGTTTGCTGTGTAAAGAAATCATTCAATTTATCAGCTTTGTCTTTTTCATCGCATATGACAGTGTCGTTGCATTTTAGAGGAGGTATAGAAGATGTTTGGTCGGGCTTAATAAATGTTTTAAGAGTTTTCCACCAATCCTTTTGGCCAATGTTTGGGTCTTTAAGTTTATCTTTTAGGTTGTCAATTTCTTGTTGTTTAGCTTTTCGAATGAGCGAGGTTACATGATTTCGTATGAGTTTATAGTTGTTAAAGTCGGATTGATTTTTAGTTCGCTTGTATTTGTCATAATAGCGTTTTCTTTTTCTCATAAGACGTTTAATATTTGTGGTTAGCCAAGGTTTGTCAGACTTACGAACATGAACAGTTTTATTAGGTATATGCTTGTTTACAAGATGCGTAATTCTATCAGTTATATTTTGAGCGTAAGCGTGAACATCGTCGTCTTTTAATGAATTCCAATCAGTGTCGTTCAGGTCTGTAGAAAGTGTTTGATAATCACTTTGAAGGTATAGGTAAGTTTGTCTTTTGAAAGATGGAGAAATAATTTTATCAAAATTATAAATACAGTGTATTGGACAATGGTATCTAATATTTTGGTTAAGAAACGGCTCGCCAACGCCACTCAAAACCACCATATTCTTATTTGATACTAGAAATAAGTCGATAATAGATTCAGAATTCTCTGTATGATGGGTAGGATCAGTTATAAGCTGTTGTAAGTTAAACTGCGGACACAATTCATTAATTTTCCTGTGTGAAGCCTGTTTGGATACATCAAAATTAAAGTCACCTGTGATGGTTATATCAGGTATATTAGTGTCAAACGCAAGGCCGACTGAATCTTTAATACTGGAATAAATTATGTTGTTCGAATTTGGAGGTCTATAAAAGGTAGCTAAAAGCTCCTTTCTATTATGCATTGATATTTCAATCCAAATACATTCAATTTGTGGAAGTTCAAGATCAAGTCTTCGACAGGATAAAATAGACTGACTAACATAAGCACAAATGCCTCCGTGATTGTCGCCCATTCTATCACGACGGTATAAATTGAAGCCGTTCATTTTTAGTGTTTCGTCGGGTATACGCTGATCCAACCATGTTTCAGTAAGGCAAATGACATCAAAATCACTTAGTTCCGACTCTATTATGTCTAGTTTATTAGAGAGACTCTGCATATTATAGTGGACAATTGAGAATTTGTTTCTACTACCAGTACTTTCTAAAGTAGGCCCCGATGACAACGAGTTAATAGAGACATCGGAAAGCAGTCCAGGATTCTGTTCTATTCCCCCTATTAGTAGCAAAGACATTATGACAAGAAGATCAAAATAGTTAAGGTAATCCAAACCTTTAAACTTAGCTTGACGACTGTAGTGTAGTCCTATCCGTGCCCTATAAATCTGGATTTCAATCATGTTATACAATCAATAAGGTACCGAAGTAAGCTAGAAGACACGGACAGGTAAACTTGGGTGTTAACCATTCTCTTGCTACTTTGGATGTAAAAGTCTGATCCCCCGTGGAGCCTAGAAACGAGATTAACTGGAGTACATATCGAGCAAACATTCAAGAACATACACAAAAACATAAACATTATAATACATGTACAAAGGAGGAAAAGGAAATCATTTCATTTAAAATTTCATTTAAACTAGTTCAAGTAGGCATTTTTCCATGTCTTTTAAACAGATCAGTAAGTTTTCTACGTTATTTCATCCACTGACAAATACAGAAACTGGAATTTAAATTATTTTAAAAAAATATTTAAAGTTTGAATTAAGGTTTGCAATTGAAAATAGGAGAAAACTAGTTTAGCATATCAGTTGAGATCAGTTTCAGTAATTCAAATATGTGATTATACAGTCCCTGAGGACTATAAAGCACAAGGTATTTCATATTTAAAAAGTTTAGAAATTTTAATGTGCATATATGACATCATAGAATACCTCATGAATATTTATGAGGCAGTCTGAAGTTGGTCTGTTTCCATGAAATATTTCACACTTCAAATTGTTATATCTTGGAAACTATTAAAGATAATTTGATGCGGTTTTCGCCCTTCGATTTCTTGAGTCAAGGTCTTTTTACATTTAATGGATTTCTATACCTTTTGTATATGACCTTTAGATGAAGACACCTCTAAACTCCACTTTCTATGGAGAAACAGGGGGTTTACGAAGTGCAGTGGGGTGGTATTCATTATTTTCCTTATTTTTGCTCAAAATCATAAATTGTGGGTACTCGTTAGAACCGCCTCATTGGGGCTGTTCCAACCCCAGCCCTCAGATCTATATTTAGATTGTGGGCACTCAATGGTGTGGTTCTAACAAGCACTCACAATCTATATTGTGGCTAGAAATAAGAAAAATATCAAACATTTTCATATGACAAATATTAGTTCTAGAGATATGACAGAGACCATTTAAGTGCAGTATTATTGTAATTACATGGATATATTATGTTCTGTTTCCTTCATTTTTTTAATAAGTTGAATGACATTTCAGTGATTATGAGAATGTTTGTTTCAAAAATATTTTCCATGGTATTTTATTGTTACTGCTAAAATAAATATTTGACATTTAATAATCGGATAAAATAAATTTCGCAATCTAGAAGCCACAATTGTGCTTGAATCTTCATGAAACTTTACCAGAATGTTTGCCTTGATGACATCAAGGACAAGTTTGAATATGGATTATGTTAGGTAAAAACTAGGCCACTTTGAACCTTATAAAACCTTGTTCACACTCTAGAGCCCTGAGTTTTGCTTCAATCTTCATAAAACTTTACCAGAAAGTTTGTCTTGATAATATCTTGGTCGAAGTTTGTATATGGGTCATATCGGATCAAACATTAAATAGCGAAAATAGCAGGAACTGATACAATCAGATCCCAAATACTTCCCACAATATCACCAGAGAAAGAAGTCGAAACATGGAGTCACGACAATAAATGAAACGGACAGCAGGTAAACCGAGTCAGCAGCTCATTGCCAAACAGGTGGTGACTCAGAATATCCAAACCTGACTAAAAAGGAGCAATATACAAAATGGGGGAAAGAATCAGAATCATCAACAAGACAAACGTTAAACTGGAAGGACAAACGTAACTAAAAACGAACAACCAAAAAGGGGACAGAATCAGAATCATCAAAGTAACAACATATATGATTAGGGAAAGAATCAGAACCATCAACACAAAACACGAAGGAACCACAGCAAAAGCACCGACTTGGAAAGTACTGGCGGGTTCAAGTTAACTTCACGGGATCCCAACCAATCGCCCTCACTTTCAAACTAGGTCACTAGGTCTAATTTCGTTAAAACCTTGTCCACCCTCTAGAGGCCATATTTTACTGCATGAAACTTTACCAGAATGTTTCTAGGTCCAGTTCGAAAATTGGTTATGTCAGGTCAAAAACTAGAGCAATAGGTCAAGTTTCTTTAAAACCTTGTTCACCCTTTACATGCCATAATTTTGATTCAATCTTCATGAAACTTTACCAGAATGTTTGCCTCGAAACTATTCAGTTTGAATATGGGCCATGTGGAATAAAACACTTGGTCACTGGGGCAAATCGCGTTAAAACCTTGTTCATCCTCTAGAGACCATAGTTTTGCGTCGATATTTATGAAACGTTACCAGAGGGTTTGTCTTGTTGATATCTGGGTCGAGTTTAAATATGTCAGTTTAAAAACTAGGGCACTAGGTAAGTTTTCTTTAAAACTTTGTTCATCCTCTAGAGGCCATAATTTTGCTTCAAATTCTATTACCCTGTACAGGAATGGTTGTCTTGATAATATCTGGGTCATGCTGGTTCAAAAATAGGTACAAGGTCAAAACTGGGTCAAAACCTTGTTCACCCTCTACTTTTACATAGACTTATATAGGGAAAGCCTTTAATCCGCTTGTTGTCTGAAACCAGAAGGCCCAGGCCTTTGATATTTTGTACATAGCTTCTAGTGGACCTTTGCCAGAATTATTCAACTTTCTAGCCCTGGGGCCGAAAATGCCCTGCACACGGGCTCAGTAGTTGTACTTATATAGGGAAAATAAACCTTTAAAAATCTTCTTGACTGAAACCAGAAGGCCAAGGCATTTAAGATATTCGGTGCACAGCATCAACTAGTGGACCTCTGCCAAGATTGTTCAAATTATAGCCCTGAGTCCAAAAATGGACCCGCCTAGAGGTTCACCTATTTTACACGAATTTAGAGAGGGAAAACCTTTAAAAATCTTCTTGTCTGAAACTAGAATGCCCAGACCTTTGATATTTGATACATAGCTTTGTCTAGTTACTCAAAACTTAGGGGCTCACAACATTCATTTCTGTGTCCTATGGCATATACAGGTATAGGTTGGGAGCCGGGCTGCTTAGCGTAGTAAATGTTGGAAGCACGTCTGACTGAGAAGCCAGAGGTTGCGGGTGTTAGACCAAGTCCGGCTACATATATGTACTTCCATGGAAATTAATTATCATTTTCTACAATCATTCTCCCCCTTCCGCTGATTCAAGAAGGGCTGTTTTCTGTAACTGGCGAAAGAATGTGTTTTTAGCACTTGTAAACCGCTTAAATCTAAGTCTGTCCAGGAATAGTGTGGTTAGCTTAACTGACCTCAACTGACATAATCCTAATTGGTTGAAAGGCCCCACATCTGCCAAGCACCATCACATAACACAGTTTTTGAACCTCCAGCATGTCATCCGAAAACATGTATTTTCAACAAATTTTTAAACATATATACAGTCATATCAACATAAATCACAGTCCTATAGAATGTACTAGAGACAATGAAACTCAAGTGAGCGAAATAGGGCCCTCTGGGTCCTCTTGTTTCACTTGTCGTGGCCCAATTTTGAACGTACGTATTCCAGCAGGTTGATGACGTAATTGTGACGTCACATCAACGTCGGTGTAACGTCACATATACGTCAGTGCAACGTCGTGACGTTGCATCGACGTTGATTTGACGTTGCCATAGTGACGTGTGCCTGCTGGGATCAAAGGCTCGAGCTCGAATGAAGCTGTTCTAGAGAGTAAGTTCGCGTAACTGAGGGTTACTCATGTCGCCATGTCGCATAAAGGGAGAAATATATGATGATTATTGAAATAAGGAGGGAGGGGATGTTGTTTCTTAGTGGGCAAGTTGTCCTATGAATTGGAAATAAACTGTATTGCACACTCGATCCGATTCAATTCCAGGCGATGAGCATTATTCTACCAACATTTGCTTCATTTCATCGAAATTCCAGCCAATCCTCGTCGCTCTTTTTGATTACGGTAACTATTGATTACCAGTAGGTATAAGTATTAAGCGAAAAAATCTGAAATCATTTCGAAATTGAAACCTTATAATAATATTATTATTGTAGCTTCGCCTTTACTTTAAACTCACAAATACACGTATAAATCAACATTCCAACCATGCAATGACAATCGTTTCCGTTTCAATCTACCCGGTTTCACGGTATCTATATGTCGGTTATATTTGGCCATTACATCAGTTATCTATCTTCACATTGAGTTGGTATTGTGCAATGTCATTGTATAAATATAGAGACAGTGAAACGGGATCGATCAGTATAAAATTGATATCATACGTTTTGAAGTTTATTGATATTCAGGTTGTATATTTTTTATTTTATTTTATTTATTTGTTTATTTATTTATTTTTAATGGTTTTACGGCCCTTTCAAGATTATTTACCCGAGCCGATCGTTAATCAGAGGTGGGCGAAAACCGGAGTACCCAGAGAAAAACCACCTGACCTTCTGTTGCAGAACTTGGCGTCTCACATGTGATCCGAGCCAGGCTCGAACCTACAGCGGTGATGTGATTAATCGGTTTATTCAAGGTTTGAGGCTCAAGTGTCAAAGGGCCTGACACGTTTGAGACTTCTCAGTGATCATTCCGGCTGAGAAAACCATGTGAGAAAATTCCCCATCCAGCAAACTGGTGAAAGGTTTTGACTTTTCAGTGAGAAATTGTAGCAAAACCTCTAAATTACATTTTACTGTGAGGGATTTTTTTCTCCCAGTGATGTACGCGGCACCATAGAGTGTTGATGGGTCGGTCACAACACTAAAAACCTTTTGCAAGTATAACAGACCCAACTGGAGTCTAAAGTAATCTAATAGTCTGCAAACGATTACTATGAATTGTCTACTAAGTAGAACTTCTTACTAAGCAAGGCTTTCTCACAGACACCAGAATCTATGTTTTTGTTAACCCTTATCTTGCTGTTCACGACAACCCCTATCTTTGCAAACAGTGTAGATCCAGATCAGATGGCTTCTGAAGAAGCCATCTGATCAGGATCAACACTGTTTGTCATTTAGTTTATGAATTTCTAGCAACAAATTACATCAAGTAATTTGATTGGTTGATAGACTGAAATGGGTGTAGCTTAAATGAATATTCAGCAAGATAAGGGTTAAAAGTATTACCACGAATTACCCAGAATTTATATACGGAAAATGCCATAACTAGCGACTATATTGCATACATACATTATGTTTTTGCTTAGTTTATACTAATTTATTTTAGTTCGATTGCGATGGAAGCTTCAAGCTTATTTAATCGCTCTCGAACACTCATACCGGATGTTTTCACGCGCGCGAGAGAGAGAGGCAGTGACTATTACACCACTGCTACCCATTTACACCTGGATGGAGTGAGGCAGTGTCATTACGTGTCTTGCCCAAGGACACACCACGATCCCGGGTGCCGAGTTCGAACGCACAACCTCTCGATCATGAGTCGAACGCGTTAACCACTGCGCTATCGAGGCTGACATGTATTTGCTTATGGTGACGTTCAAGAAATTATGTTCTTGTCTATCTTTATGTTAGACTTCGATTTCTTGGAACGTTGACAAAACACATCTAAATTACGTCAAAATGCGCCAAAATTACAGTCAAACCTGTATTAAGCAAGCACCTCTGGGATAATCAAAATTTGCATGCTTAAGACAGGTGCTTGCTTAACACATATGGGTTTTAATGCATTTGCCTTTTTTGGGAACAAAGCCTGCTTGCTTAAGGCAGGTTGCTTGCTTAATAGAGGTGGCCACTAAGACAGGTAAGACTGTATAAACAGTCTAAACTTCTTCATGCTGCAATAGCTCATAAACTAATTCGGTAGTAAAGGACTTTCTTCACCTAATTCTAATCAACAATAAATACGACACACAGTATCAGTACTTAAAAAAACTCTATGGGCCAGTTTATTTGTAATTGGCAATACTGCTTGAAAACTCGGCAATATCGTTAGATTCCCTTTGCTTTCTATACAAATGATTCTGGTTTTCGGTCCTGGTGCCTAAACGAACTTGGTAACCTATCATTTTAGCTCACCTGACATATGAGCTTAAAGTATGGCTGTTGTCTGTCAACCTTTTTAACACATTGCATGCGGGAAACCTCTAAAGGGGTACCTTGGGAAACAGTGCTGGCCCAGATCAGACGCCGCAGAACGCGGTGTCTGATCAGGGCCTGCACTATTTGCTATCAGAATTTTCCGTCAAAAATAGAATAAAAAAGAAAAATATGCCTACCACCCCTTATATTACAAATGAATTTGTCCATCATGTAGCAATGGAGGAGTCCACTAGTATACAATGGGTTAAACATCGTCCACCCCGAAACCACTCGGCCGATTGAAGTCATATTTCACGTGGACCATAATATAAACGCCTGTAGGCCAAGATAATGAAAATTCATTAAATTGAGTTTGGTCGCATGACCAAGATGACCACCATGCCAGTATAAGGTAATAACACTTCAAAAATCCTCTTCTCCCGAAACAGAGGGCCGATTGTGATGAAAGTTAGTACGTAGCATTGGGGACTTGGACTCATCATAGTTTGTTCAAATGATAACCCTCTGATGACCTTGACCTATTTTACGTCAAGGTCAAATTTGGTTACACAGACTTTTGTATGGGAAAAAAGTCGAAATTGTGTATTTTTCGGAAACTGTTGCAGTCTCTGATCTGAAAAATGGTAGATGCAGTTAGCTAAATGAGTGAATGAAACTACATGGGTATTCAAGGTCAAGGCCATTCCTTGACCTTGGCCTAAGACCTCTGTGTTATGAAGTTTAAAACTTATTTTCTACTGGAACCTCTGGGCCGTTTGTGACCAAATTTTATTTATATTAAAGCTTAAAGAGACAAGAAAATGAAAATTTATTGATATGAGTATGGTCACATGATCAATATGGCCACCATGCCCATAAAGGGTAAAACACTTCAGAAATCTTCTTCCCCGCAACCAACTGGCCGATTCTCACGAAACTTGGTATGTAGCATTGGAGACTTGGGTCCTCAAATGAAGACCCCTTGATGGCCTTGACCTATTTTATGCCAAGGTCAAATTTAGTCACATAGACATTTGTTTGGAAAAAAAAAAGTAGAAAAAAAATATATTTTTTTTTCGGAAACTGTTGCGGCCTGTGATCTGAAAATTGGTAGATGCAATTAGCTAATTGAGTGAGTAAAACTACTTGAGTATTAAAGGTCAAGGTCATTCCCGCCTTTGGTCTAAGGTCATTATTCAGTTATGAAAATTAAAATTTATTTTTGTCATAGAAACGACTGCTCCATTTGTAACCAAACTTCATATGGAAGCTTTTAGGAACAAACAAATGAAAATTTATAAATATGAATTTGGTCACGTGACCAATATGGCTGCCATGCTCATTTTAGGTAAAACCCTTCAGAAATCTTCTCCGGATTTACTGGGCCCATTATCAGGTCACATGACCAGGATTGCTACCACGGTAAAAACCCTTTGAAATCTTCTCATAAATCAACTGGCTCCGTAAACTCTCAGTACTCAGGTGAGCGGCTCAGGACCATTGGTCCTCTGGTTTTGTAAGTTCTGGTGCAGAATGTCGTGTGTGTGTGTGTGTGTGTGTGTGTGTGTGTGTGTGTGTGTGTGTGTGTGTGTGTGTGTGTGTGTGTGAATTCGGGTTTGACGTCGCTTTCAACAATTTTTCAGTCATATCACGACGGTGTCTGGTTGCGACAGGGAGCTCAATGCTCACGTTTATAGTGCTGCCTCACTGAAGTATCATGTCCCAGACACATTACATGATACCACACCCAGTCACATTATCCTGACACTGGATCGACCAGTCCTAGCTCTACCCCATAAATCTGAGTGCCAAGCGAGGAGCAGCTAGTACCATTTTTAACGACTTTGGTATGTCGCGGCCCGGGATCGAACCCGAGACCTCCCGTTACCCGGAGCGGACACTCTACCAACTGAGCTATCGGGGCCGGTGGTGCAGAATGTCGTGGGCGTACTTGATTCACTGTTCCATTTGCACCGATCAGTGTTCTGTTCAATCAAGTAGTTGTCACCTGGTAGGGTGCAGTGTTCTGGTGCTACACTTTTTGACTCTACTCTTGACTAGGTGTGAAGTGCCCGGATGATGGAGCAGTGCACCAGCCTCGTTTTCAAATTCAAGGCATTTTGCATTTGGAGCTTCCCACCAGAATCGGGAAGCGTAGATAAATGTTGAAAACCTTCCACACCAAAAAAAACATTGATTTAAATACCTTACAAACTGCATTCACTAAGAGTATGCTTTAAATTCTCAGTCACAGTTCTGCGCCATAGTTGATTCACCGGAGCAAGATTCAGTCAAAGTTCGGAACCATACTTGATTCACCGGAGCAAGGTTCAGTCAAAGTTCGGCACCATACTTGATTCACCGGAGCAAGGTTCAGTGCAATGATCCATGTTTTGTTTGATTTTTGGATCAATTAATTACTTCAATGGCTCATCTTTTGAAACTGAATGATTTTGAATGATTTCAGTCAAGTAGCTAATAAAATAAACAAATACATTTAAGAAAATAGACTAAGCGCCGTATGTAGGGAAGCTGTGTATGCTCTGTGCTTGATACAAAACAGACGGCACACTCTTACGTCATGGGAATATTGCATTGCACTTGATTTAAACACAGAACAGTCAAATGACAGTGCAACGTTCAGGGAACAGTAAGAACAGCTGAATCAAGTACGCCCTATACTTGCATGCAAAAGTTTAAAAAAAATCTATGGGAGAACTCATTTACGTATTCTTGACCTTAAACAACTTGGAGATTTCGATCGTGCCATTTGGTGGTTGAAACCAACTTGCAAACAAACAAACAAATTAATTATTGGTTTGGACTCATATTCTAGACAGGTTTTTAAATATTTGGACCCCATTTTGATTTATATCAGTCTTTGAATCGACAGCCTATTCGAAATTCGCTAAATTGCAGTATGTTTCCTCTGGCTTTCTCTACCGGATCATTACAGGGTCACTGATGAGGCTTTATTAGCCGAAACTACGTAGTATGACCCATCTTCTTTCTTATGAATGTTTTCATTGCTCTTGAAGGAACTCATTTTTGATTTTTATTTGCTACAAAGCGAGAAGTTTTATTTGCAATAGGATCATTTACAGTCCAGACCGCATATACAATTCTTTTTCCGAGTAGTTAGTTTTTAATCTTGCATTGGACATTGCTTTAGCATGAAATTTAACGATTGTTACAGGCCTGGTAAAATTTTTAACTACACTCAGTTCAGAAAATCTGAATTGATTTTGTATTGCTTGCTTTTAATACTTAATTTGTTACATTTATCACACGGGCAAGTATGCGCCTTTGGTTCATGTTATTTATGACTTTAGATGGCTGGTTCTTAGATTGTGGCCTTTCCTGAGTTACCTTTTCTTACTAGCTGTCAATACAGTGTCATGCATCAGACATCTGAAGCTATATCTGAGAATGAGAAAATGATGATTGTTATCAAATAAGTGAGACATTGGCCTATTTCTTAAAGGACTTAACATCTTTCGAAATGAGGCTTACGCTTTTCTGTAAATATTGAGTACGCGTATTGTCTCAGAAATGTAAAATTTTCATTTGTTATAAGAGTTTGGGACAAGGTCGGCTTATTTCCACAGACCTGCTTTGGTGAACACTAAATATATTCTAAGTCAGCCCCGATAGCGCAGTGGTTAACGCGTTCGACTTATGATCGGGAGGTTGTGCGTTCGATTCCGCCCATCCGTATCGAAGTGTGTCCTTGGACAAGACACGTAATGACACTGCCCCACTCCACCCAGGTGTAAATGGGTAGCATCGGTGTAAAAGCCACTGCCTCTCTCTCGCGCGCGCAATGAGTGTTCGAGGGCGATTCAATGAGCTTGAATCTTTCATTGTAAGTTGGTATAAACTAAATATATTCTATATTTCTCATAAAATCAAGTGTGATGAAGCCCAGGTTTGCTGAACATAAATTAAAAAGTTCCAAATTAAGACTATTTATTGTATTTTATGGTTGTGTTAAGAAAACTACAGAATTTGTTACTGATGATATTTCTGCACCACAAACTTGCCTAGTCTGTCATTTAAACACTTATTTTCTGTTTGAATCAGAACATCAAGAAAGATGGCAGACAATGAGAACGCTGGTGAACTTTTGGACTATGATGATGAGGAGAATGAAACGACAGCTGACGGTGCAGGGACTGCCTCAGTGAAGAAGGGTGTGAAAGGTGGTTATGTGTCCATACACAGCTCCGGTTTCAGGGATTTCCTGCTGAAGCCAGAACTACTGAGAGCTATTGTTGACACGGGTTTTGAGCATCCTTCCGAAGGTAAGTTTGGTAACAATGTACACCATTTAGATTTAGTGATAACTGGTCGGTTTCGTTGATAATATTTGTCAGTTATCATCAAATACCTTTCAACTTAAATGTTATATACTCACCTTAAATGTATCTTGTGGATACTCTTGAAAATTGTGTCATTGAGGTAATTATAACAAGGGCCAAAGACATACGTTTCTATACAAATTATGAGGAAAATTATCTTTTATATTCAGTTAAAGACAGGGATAAAGCAATAACACTTCAGTTGCTTGCTTAGGACAAATTCAAGAGTAATAGAGGTTCAATTTAGATGAAATAGTTTCATGATGACTAAGAATTTGAGCCAGCGCATGACAAAACCTACAATATGACATGTGTGCCCAATGAAGACTGATCAGCCTGCGCATCAGCGCAGTCTGATCAGTCTCCGTTGTGCGCTCAAAAGATAGCTAAGGGCCCAATGCTTCTTCATGCAGCAAGACAAGACTCTGGTTAGACTATATGGATTCGGAGGCTGATCTGATTCTTCGCTGTGCGTACATGTAAGTTGTAGGAAATGTTGTGCCCCGGCTCATTTGATAGTAGACCAGAGAATAAAAATTCTACAAAACTTCTCCATATCTGCAGAAGAAGGATAACATCCTTTAAACGTTTCTTGTCTGATGAGCCAACTGGAAAGCAGTGGTTTGTTTTGTTTGTTTTGGAGTATTACGGCCCTTTCAACACTATTTTAGGTCATTTTTGAGCCGGGCAGGCTTATACGTAAGCCGTTAATCAGTACAGTGTATATTCTTTCACCAGAAACTGACAGTCAGCGGAAGGGAGAGAATGAAAATAGAAAAGAATTCATGATCGACCTCTTCGCATGAATGTTGCCGACCCCTGTAGGAACCTGTGTCCCCCTGGTCACCAGTCAGACGCGCATCCGACTGAGCTACATAGGCCAGCTAAAGAACTAGTGGTAACTAATTACTCAAAGATAAAAGGTGTGGGCATTCGTTTCTTTGGGTGCTTACATGTATATCCAATAATCCATCCCATAAATTGTCATTTATTGAATGTATGTAAAGAGACTTTTCTGAAGTTCTGTATATGATACAGTTTGGTGGTATATTTTGCAGTCCAGCACGAATGTATTCCTCAAGCCGTTTTGTCCATGGACGTATTATGTCAAGCCAAGTCTGGTATGGGAAAAACGGCAGTGTTTGTCTTGGCAACTTTACAACAGCTGGAGCCAGTTGATGGTCAGGTATGTAGTTGTTCATGCCGTTCATTCCGGTAAACCAGCATTGTTTATGGCTCCAAGGTTACGTAGCAACAGAGAAAGTGCGATTTTGATGACAATATCATTACTCGGTGACAGGAGGCTAAATTGCCAGCTACCCGTCTAGCATGATCTTATACTCTTGTGCCTTTTATGACTGCTATTGGCTCATGATGTGCACTTTTAACCCTTAAAACACCGAGGAAATCTACATCTGAAAATGTTGTCTGCTTATGTCGTCTGCTGAATCTTCTTTCAAACTTTAAAAAAATGCAAACAGGCGCAGTCTGATCTGGGTTCAAACTGTTTGCAAAAAAAATGACTTTTAAAATAATCGGCAGACGACAAAGCAGACAACGATTGTCATGATTGGCATTTTATGCCGGGTAAAGGAACATGGTTGCACATTCTTGGAAGGCAACTCTTTTAAAGCAATGTGTCTCTCTTTTGAAAAGGAGTAAGGAAAGAATTTGCTCCCCTTTTAACAGTAGATCCCTTTTCTAAAAGTGGCTCAATCTTTCAAACAGGAAGTCACAGGCATTGTCTCCCTTTGCTCGTATATTCATTCTCCCTAAAAACCTATGTTATGGGTATTCATTAGAACTGCCTCAGCCAGAATATAGATTTATATGCAGAAATCGGGAAAATTATCCTTCATCTATCACCAGATAAACCACCTTCTCTGTTGCTATGGGATAATTCTTGGACATTTTTTTTTCTTATTTCTCCGGAGTATTGAGGATAACCCTAGAATGTCTATTGAAACATACGTTTTTAAGGTAAAATAAGAAAATATTCTTTATCTGGAGCTATCGGTATGTTGGTTCAGTGCTGCCCTGTGTTTCGAGCTTTGATGGTTCAATTATGTCATCTCCGCCCCGCCCACCGGGGCTTGAAGAAGTAGATTTGGCTGCATGATGCTTTCACGCAAACAGACTCCACGTGAGTACTTGTAAACCGCTTAGAGAGTCTAAGCATGTCCAGGCAAAGTGGTGCAAGTCGGACTGTCCGTGCTTATAAACTCTATTGATTTCATTGGGTGGCAGGGCTTGAGATGTCATTTCATTACAGTGTCGGGTAAAAGTCCCACAAAATTGGAAGCAACGTCTCCAATGTGACCTGTATAATGTTGACGGGGACAATAAATCTCAAACCAAACAAACAAAATCAATCATGTCATCTTGTGAATCGATGTGAGAAACTGGTTGCCAGGTTGAACACACATTTATGCATGTTAAAAGACCAATAAATAACATATTTGATAAAACCTTGTTTTGTTTAACGCTCTGCGTGCAGGGTAGGGTATTTTTGGCAGCACCCTACATTTTTTTTAAATATTTGTCTAATTTTCCCAAAAATCATGATTTGACATCTCATGCAAATTGTTTCCTATGGAAACAATTTGCATGAGACGTCAAGTCCTGTTTTCTGGGAAAATAAGAAAAATATCAACAATTTGTCGTCTGCAGAATTAGCCTAGAGAGTGGTAAAGGTTAAGTAAAATGTTCTTACGTTAAGAAATGATGTTGTTTATTTAAATTGTCCAGGGAATTATTACATATGTCCATAAGCAAACTACAGGGAAAACACCTTGTTTTAACCCTTTTGTCCCTGAGATTTCTGAAGTGGACTTCCATCTTTAAATTTGGACTCCCATTTTATAATATGTAGGGGGTGTAGTCAAATTAATCATTGATAGGACCTTCGCGGCAGAGTAATGGTAAAATGGCTTATTATGAGTTGTATAGTCTGGATCTGTTTGCATCTATATAGATAGCTGTCTGGTCTGTTCTACAAGACTGAAATTGTTAAAATTACAAACATGCTATTTTCATGCTGTTTCAACTTTAAATCATACTTTTATAGTTGCAGGCTACAGATAAGTTTTAAATATTAAAAGGTTTGTGTGTATCAATTGGTAAAATGCAGGGTGTCCTGGTTATTTCATTATCTTCTTGGACACTCAGCTGTTAGTTTGGAGTTTAACGGCCCAGTCAACACTAAATTGTTGCCCAGTCAACACTAAATTGTTTGTTGAACCGGTCAGTTTTCTTAACCACGCTTTTCCTTGAGAGGCTAATAACAAGCCGTTAAAAAGTACAGAGTACACCCGACAGCTACAAAATTAGATTTGGGATTGATGCCATAAAATATTTAGATTAAGAGACAACAACTGTGTTTTTGTTGTAGGTATCTGTGTTAGTACTGGCCAATATTCGAGAGCTGGCCTTCCAGATCAGCGAGGATTTTGAGAAGTTCAGCAAGTACATGAACAGTCTGAAGATTGCCGTATTCTTCGGCGGCATGCCAATCAAGAAAGATGAGGAGGTGTTGAAGAAGAACTGCCCTCACATTGTTGTTGGCACTCCTGGTCGTATACTGGCTCTGGCTAAATCTAAAATATTGGGACTGAAGCATGTCAAACATTTCATCTTGGATGAATGCGACAGAATGCTATGTGAATTAAGTAAAGATTTTACACTCCATTGATTTTATATCACTTTTGTTTAGGGGTCAAAAGCTGAGCTGTGTTAGTCGAACAAGCTGTTGGTCTACAAATCAAAATGCATGACTTATATAGAAAAATCTCCACAAGGGGTCATTTTTCTTTATTCATCATATGACGTCGCGTCTGAGAGTGTAAAAACGCCATGTAATATTTTCGATAATCCACTAGTGGATTAAATATGCAAATAAGCTAGATACGTCCCGTAACGTTACATGTACGACGTCCTTAACGACGTCGCGTTTACTAATGGCGGAATATTGATATTTTTGTAAACAATCGTGAAAAAATGCGTTTTAAATGTCATATGATAAATAGAATCTTGCATCCGTGCTCATGTGTTATTGAATTTATTAAACTCGTTGAGGAAAAGGAATAAAATGCTCGGCAAGCCTCGCATTTTATCCCTTTTCCTCAACTCGTTAAATAAATTAAATTCAATAATACATGGGCACGCATGTAAGATCCTCTATATCTTTTACAATTTTGGGATCCATTCTTGAACCATGTGTTATCCAAAGCTGTGTAATGACGAACAATGTTATAAAATGAATATGGGCCAGTGCATGACAAAATAGAAGTGGAGGCAATGATCAGGGATCGATAAAATCAACCCACAGCTCCCATCAGAGACACCAAAGGGAAAGAAACACAACCGAAACATCAATAGGGGAAAGCAAAAAGGGTAGTTACTTTCCCACAAAATGGCCAATAGGCTATCCAAAATAAAATAATATAAGCGACACAAAGACAAACCACAAACCATAATAAAAATAAACCGTGACAGAAGAACCGCCTTGGAACGGTCAGCGGAAACGAATTCAACTGGGGGGGGGGGGGGGTGGCTTAAATCGATTTTACGTGGCCACAGTCCTCGCCCTTACTTCTGTCGCGATTTTAAAAATTCTTAATATGCAGAAGGGTAAAAGCAGACACAAAGAGGATTATTTTATTGAAAACCGCACGAAAAAATCCCATTTGTTCTTAAGTTATGCTCATTTATATTTGTTACATACCATTTCTCCTCTAAGAGTAACCAGGCTCCCGCCCAGTGGGGCTTGTAGAAATAAATGGACAGCATGATGCTTCCACGCAGAGCGGAATCCGACCACACACGAGTACTGGTAAACCGCTTAGAGGATCTAAGCCTGACCAGGCAAAGCGGTGCGAGTTGGACCGCCCATGCTTATAAACCTAATTGGTTTCATTGGGCGACAGGGCTTGAGATATAGTTTAATCTCAATGTTGGGTAATAAAATCTACAATAAGACATGTGCGCCCAACGAAGACTTAGATCAGCCTGCGTATCCACGCATTCTGATTAGAGTCTTCGTTGTGCTGATAGCTAAGGGCCCAATGGTCATTCATGCAGCAAGAGAAGTCTCTGGTTAGACTATATGGATGCGCAGTTTGATCTGATTCTTCGTTGTGCGTACAAATAAGTTGTAGGAAATGCTGTTCCTCGGCTCATATATATTTGCTCATGTAAGGACTTGATACAATCCTATCGCCCATAGGTTTCCGAATTTTAATGATCTATTTATTTCTTGCAAAAAGGGTTTGTAGTCAAAGAAAACAACAGCTGCAAATGGTGTTTCTGCTTCTACTGAGAAAGCTCAAAACTTGGTTTAAACAATATTTATTCTTTTGGCAAGTCAATTCGAACAGTACATGTACAATTTACAATGACAGGATTTGAAAACAAGCAAATCGCTATCTCCTGTTAAGAATAAGTTTTTTGTGAATGGCATGCTGTATAAATTCAAACAATAAAGTACTTTTTTCACATGTTCAACTTGAGAAGGAAAAAAAGACAAATCGGTCAAAAGATAAAATAAAAGAAAATGATATAGGGAGTAGAAAAGAATAGAGGGAGAAAAGAAATAGGAATTGGAAAGTGTCCAAAGAGGGAATGTAAAAGTGCGACAAGAGTAAGACAGAAAAAAATGTTGGAAGATACGTCAACAACAATATACATTCAGAGTAGAAGTAAAACAAAGATCAGGAATCGATACAATTAACTTACTCCACCAATCAAAGACACCAAAGGGAAAGAAACACAGACATGAAGCGACCAGACCATAATGGAAACCTAAACAAAGGGAGGCCATAAGGACAGTTACTTTCCCACAAAATGACTCTTTCCCACAGAGTCTGCGAAGAGTAATTCGAGTCTATGCGTAATTTAAAAAAAGGAAGAAGAAGTTGAGTTTTAATGGGAAAGGAGGTGATTCCAATTATCCCGCGCGCTAATCATTTAATGCATTCCATATATAATATATCATCTTGACTTGTACTTACATCTGACATCAGACGAGCAAAGGCATAGAACCATCTTTAAGTGTTCTGTAGTAGCATTCTTGCAAGCTGTGCAAATTTGAAACTTATCTTGTGTTGTCTCCTGATAAAATGTGTTGTATATGGCGTAAAATCACAATCGGGTGTTCGTAAGCTGACAGAATATACTACCAGCCGCAGCAAAGGCAACTTAAGCTTGTATTTCTGCACAGTCCCTCACATCTGACTATAGATCCATCGCCGGTTTTATGAGACTTATTATTATAAATAGAAGCACTGACTGATTATTTCTCCGTATAAGCTGGCAAAAATGGTCCTGAATGGAGACTTCTAACTAATTTGTTTAACTGTTGTGTTTTATTTGAACAGTGTAGATCCTGATCAGATGTTCTTTGCAGTCTGATCTGGACCTACACTGTTTTCCAATGCTCTAGCACATTGGCCCAGTCCAAGTTTTACAGTCAAATTCAATGGCAGATATGAATCATTATTAGGGCCCCGCAAAATAAGTAGTAATCACCCTGTTTGTCTGTCCGTAGGTCCGTCCGTCCGTCCGTCCACATTTTTTATGTTTTTCTTAATAACGTACATCCCATCAAACGAATCAACTTTAAACTATAAACATAGGGTCACAGCACCATTTAATTTTTAATGTAAGTAATGTGACTCTAACTGCAATATTGTTATAGTTATGGTCCTTTTAAAAATTCAAATTTTCAGCATTTTTTATCTTTTTATTTCATAATTCCAAAACCGTAGAAACATGTTGTACTTATTGACAGTGACAATAGAGACAAACATATGTGTAGCAATGGGACAACTCTAACTTTAACACATTTTGACATATGCCCCTTTATCTACATAAAAACTTTTACATTAGCTACAGTTATAAAACCATGCAAGATATTTTGACTTGTTAAGTTTGTTCTCTATGTTGAAGTGCTAAAGATATTGACAGGGATTTAGCCGACAATGTTTAAAATAAAAGCGCCTTAAGGCATTGAAATGACAGATTCTATGAGAAATTCGTAAATATCAAGGCCTTTATGAAAAGGTTTCAGATATATTTTTTAAACTACGATAAATTCAGCTGTGAATTAATATACCAGGAGTACTATGAACTGTCATTTCAGAAGAAATGTTTTATCTCAAAATGTGTACGACTTCCAAACTGATCAAAATTTGCATCACGTTAACGGCGTATCGCTTTTCCTATATAACATAGGGGAAGATAGCAACTGCAAATAGTTGAACCGTGTGTCGTTTTGAGTTGTGTGTGGTGAATTAAATCAGTCAAGTGTGCTTTTTGTGCGGTGGTCTATATAAGCTGATTTTTTCAGTTTTTTTTTTAAATCTATGTTAGGTTTATCGTCTGTTCAAGATTATTTTACTTGTTCAAAACCGATCCTTAATCAGAGCTGGGTGAAAACCGGTGCGTCGGAAGAATAACAATGTTAAATCACCTGACCTGCCGTTTCGGAACATTGCGGTTCACACGTGACTCGATCCTGTCTCGAAATCAGGGCAATGAGAGATTTCATGTCTAAAAGTCAGCGCTTGTATCCACCCACTGTGCCAGAGGGACCCCTTCCAATCTACAAAACATGCTATTGTTTATATCTGAAATTGCTTTTTTCGCGTCAAAAAAAAAAAATAAAAAAATAAAATAAAAAAATTAAAGCACCCTTTCCAAAACTTAAAATGTACATGGTTCTGTCTTTTCTGACAAATTTCCCGCCAATATTAAACTTGTATGGGTGAACAGCTCACCACACCAAACCTTCGGTGTTCAAACTTTTCAAAGGCCCCTGATACTGTATGTGGTTAGATATCCTTTCAAGACGCAAAATTTAATGATAAATTGTTCAAAATTCATCTGATCGAAATACTACGAAAAAAAAAATGAACACAAGCCGGGCTGCGTTTTTTCGCGGACTGATATTTTAGAGGAACTGAGTCAAATCCGGAACAAAGCTAACAAAATCGCGTTATAGCTAAGAATGACAGATAGAATCTATCATTAATAACGAGCAAGACACCGTCAGAGTACCGACAGAGACAACCAACACTGCATCCCCATTGTACATCTAAAATTTACTACGAATTCCCAACCCACTATCACACACACACACGCACACGCACACACACACACACACACACACAAACTCAGACCACCCCCTTCAAACATGCTATCGCGGCGTGCTGATCACGACTATAATGGTTTCAGGAAGACCTAGAAATGTTTTCTGTACAAGTATTTATGACTCTGTCCTTAATACATTTCAGATATGAGAAGTGATGTCCAGGAAATCTTCAGGATGACGCCACACGAGAAGCAAGTGATGATGTTTAGCGCTACCTTGAGCAAAGACATCCGTCGGGTTTGCAAGAAGTTCATGCAAGATGTAATTACCAGCCTAGTTCTGTTGTCTGGCACCTATGGTGGTTGAGCTCTTTTTGGCAGCCATGTCATGTAGCAAATTGGAAGTTAAATTACCGGTTTGGGGTGAAGCACAGACAGCAATCACATCGTGAAGTCGTGGCAGTTTGAATGAATATTCCATTTTTGAAAATAATCTTTTTAACCTCTGGCAGTTTAATGCGAGAACTTGCAAAATGGAAGTCTGAAAGGCAGTAGATGAAATTAGCTTTAAGTTAATGTTGGGAGAACATGCGTATTAAGTAAGCCCCTCACCAAGTTTACCATCGTTGTAAGGCTTTCTACCTAAATCAATCATTGTCTTGTAGTTTTATTTCTTGAATGTTTAAGGACAAGCGATAAATCACATTGAAACGAATCATTAGGTTTCAAGGTACACTAAGCCATGGCTCTCAAAGTAATGGTGAGGGTGTATCTTACAAAGCAATGAAATACAAGGTTCAGTAATGAAGAAAACAAAGACTTAACAGTGAGTTGCCGTAGACTCTGGATCCGAGTGCAACAGGGAGTTGCCATAAACTTTGAAACCGAGGGCATGTGAACATGAACATTTGTCAATAGGACATTGTTGAAAGGATGGGAATGATTCTAACACAGTTGAGATATAAAAGATAAAGTTACTACAGAATAAGATTCAGTAGTCTTTCGTGGAGGCATAAGCAATTTAATTCTCACACATATCTATAAGGAAAGTTTATAGGGAAGGTAGTAAATAATCTCTGATAATCTCTTTCTTTTTTGTGAGATTTTAATGCGCCTGATTTTAGAATAAAGAGAGTAATGTAAGATATTCTTAGAAAGAAAGTAAAAAAAAAAAAAAAAAAAAAAACATTTTTAAATTAGTTCTCCCGTTTCACAAATTATAAATGTTCAAAGGTAGAAAAATATTTCATTGAAAATAAAATGCGCAAGAAAAGATGGTCAGAAACATTAAGATGGACCAGAAGACATTCTGAGAAAATTTTATGAGGAGTTGGGAAAGTATACGCCAGAACTCTCATGGTGATGGCAAAGTGATGTCCCTGCATAGGATAGAGAATCAAGTTCAGAATTATTAGAAAGTGAAGAACATAGAAATAAAATATCCTGCTTAAGTGATACAACTAACAGGTCATTGCTAAGCTAGACCATGCACATTGGATGTGCTGGGCCATGGATGTACTTGAGGGGGATGTCAGAGCTAAGGGGTGATCCTTTAGTCAAAACGTGATGGTTATCAGCCTTGGGTGCTTGCCTGAAGTATGCCATACCAATGAACAACTGATTTGCTGCCTTGAAGTACCCCATAGGGCCAGGATAAGAGTAGCTACGTGTATCTTGCTTCCAGGATACAGTGACTGGCGGTTTGGTGTTTTTCTTTTGAAGGAAACTGAACCAATAAAAATGAAAAAATTATATATACTGTATAAAACATGTGCACGGAATGGGGAAAATCATTGTGTTGGATTGTAACTTTTATTATACTTCATGTAAAAAGAAGTTTATTGCAACTTGTTCCATATCAAGGTTTTCTTTGCATCCATTAAATATTGGTTCAGTTTTCATTATTGCTTTTGTTGAAATGCATCTTTTTTTTTTTTTCAATATATTTTGTCAAATGTGAAGCACACACAAACAGTTAAGAATTTCACACATGCTGACAAGAAATTTGAGATCTCCAGTATACTTTACATGTATTAGTGTTTTCATACCGTGATTAATTTCTAAATTCAATGTTGGAATTAAATCTCTTTTGCAACAAGGTCTATCGGACCCTGAATTTTATGGTGACTTCGTGTATAAATTCAGAAAAAAATATATATACTTGCAATGATTTCAGTACACAATTTTGTAAAATTCATTCTTCGATATAAAAAGATTGGGTATAACATAAATATTATACGATGACAGACTGCATGCATGGTAGTTAACCAAATCACGATTGATAACTTTGCTTCCCTCTTTAATTGCACGCCTGTGGGTCAGACCTTAGATTCTATGACGGTTCCAGCGTAAAGGCTTACTTATGTAATGTTAGTTGGTACCTGATGCTCTGTCTGGTTGGGTCCATCGGAGTCTAACTGTTGGTTTCATTTTGCGTCAGCATTTCAGTGGTTTATGTTGTCGATTCCTCATCGTTGTTTCATCTCTGTGGTTGTTTGAGTATCGTGTTCTCGAAGATGTTGCACCGATGTGTTAGGAAGCCTTCATGCGGACTGAACAAATTATTTAGACATCGCGACGGAATCAAGGGCGAGGATTGCCAGCGCGTAAAATTGATTTAAGCCCGTTCACTGACCGTTCTAAGGCGGTTCTTTTGTCGCGGTTTATTTTTGTTATGGTTTGTCTTTGAGTGTGTGTATCACTTATATATTTTTGTTTTGGATAGCCAGTTGGCCATTTTGTTGGAAAGTGTCTGTCCCTTTGGCTTCCCCTTGTGTTTCTTTCCCTTTGTTGTCTCTGATTGGAGCTGTGGGTTAATTGTATCGATTCCTGATCATTGTGATCACTTCTTTTTTGGTACAAACTGAGTTAAGAAGACTCGTGCAGTCAAACAGAGTCATCTGACTGACCTCAGGCTGATCTAAGTCTTTGCTGGTCGGCTGTAGCACAGGTCTTATTGTAGGTTTGGTGGTTCACCTGCTCATATGGTTTACAGTAAAATTGGCAAATCAAAATATAAATTGTTTTTTTTTCTTTAAAAGAATTTCAATTGAATTATACTATAGTAGTCGCAGATAAAATTGACTAGGCAGATCTATGGTTTGCATCTGCCTTTGGAATGATCCGTTGGAATGATCCGTTAACAAAAAGGTAAAACAAGTCACCCGACTGTGCCGATTGTGTGAATTCAACTGTAACACCGAATCTTCTGGTGGACTCAGCGAATTTGACATATAAATGCCAAAATTACCTTTACTGTGTTGACAGGGACGTTAAAGCTCCAATCAAACAAACAACAACCAAAAATAAAAAACAACAACAACAAAAAACAACAACTGAAAAGCTCCGCCTAGTCATTCTTATCTCCGATGTTCTATTCAATTGTTCCTGTTTAGAGGCCAGTCACTATCATCTTTGCTGCATGAATAATTTTGTCATAATGTAGTTCTGGAACGTAACCCTAACCTTTCTAAATCTGAATATATCCTTTCTGAATACGGTATAGATCCATATCAGCGGATCAGGATCTGTGCTGTTTTCCTTTCTGCTTGTGGTTTTACCAACGTGTGAAACGGAAATCATGTAACACTGAAAATAGGGAGGACTGTAGCGTATTAAAATATCCAGAATGTTGAGGGTTATGATTGTTAGCTTGTTTCATCAGTGAAGATGGAAAACTTGATAATATAACAACTGAGCCAGCGCACGACAAATCCTACAATAAGACGTGCGTCCAGCGAAGACTCAGATCAGCCTGCACATCCATATATTATAACCAGAGACTTCTCTTGTTGCATTAATGAGCAATCGGCCCTTATCTACCCTATACTGTGTTGACGGGGACGTTATATCTCAAATTAAACAAACAAACTATCCTTAGAGCGCACACCGAAGACTCTGATCAGACTGCACAGATGCGCAGGCCGATCTGAGTCTTCGCTAGGCGTACATGTCTTATTGTCGTGCGCTGGCTCAATTTATATCCATTATTGCTGGTTTTCTCCACGCAATAATTTTAAAAAGTTCAATGCTGGCTTTATGTCTGTCGAAGCTACATGAATGGCTATAAAATATCTCCAAATGATTGTCACACTGTATCAATGGCTGGGCAATACTAAATTTTGTAAAACAAAAAAAAAATGTTTTGTCTAACCATGTATGTTTTCAAACCTTGCGTTCTTTCAGCCCATGGAAGTTTTTGTTGATGATGACTCAAAACTTACACTTCACGGTCTACAGCAACATTATGTGAAACTAAAAGATGAGCAAAAGAACCGAAAATTGTTTGAATTATTAGATGTTCTTGAGTTCAATCAGGTAATTACGATTCTTCAACAGGCTGCCTGACAGGAGGCTAAAGGGGCAAACTGGGGGCCCACTGGTTATTTTAAAGATTTCATCTCATTCTCATAGCTACATATATGGGTGAGGAACAACGATAAGTTCTTATTTCTTCATTAAACCATATGATGTGTCTACTTGTTAGAATCACCTTAAGTCGATACTAATAAGTACCCACAACATACATTTCTAACAAGAAATAAAATCATCCTTTGGATATCATTGTTACTCCTGCTGATCAGTTATGCATTACTGATTACATGGGCTGAAGATTAAAAAAAAGGCTTAGTACAGGTGCGCTTATCGAAGAAAAATCGGTTTATATATATAACCTCTATTCAACCCTTCCTTTCTGTCTGGAAAAGAATTTGGTGAAAGGCATCTGTATAACACAAGGCTAAGACTCAGGCTGATCCCTTTCGTAGTTTTCACTTGTGGCCCAATTCAAACCTACAAGAGCCAACAACCTGCATGTTCAGAAAGTGCAGTTCTCAGTAGGCAAAATAATGTATTGTACTAGTTAGGCACTTGCTGAAAAGCCTGCCCAGGAATAATATGGTTATGTAAACTGATTGACTCAACATGGCCAAAGAAGCTTCCGTGGTGTAGTGGTTATGCTACTCGCCTTCTAAATCAGGGGTCGCAGAATCGATCCTGGGCTTCTCCAGACTTTTATGAGTCTTTAAACCTTAGCTGTTGGTTAGATGTATGGACAACACCAAACCGAATCAGAAACCTGAATCTGTGAAAAGTGAGACAGTTGATCGGGTCTTGTGTCTGTTCGACGAAAGATTGGATCATCAGACTTGTTTATGCTCAGTTTTATGCCTAGAGGTGACATAAATTGGGGTTCAACATGGAATGTAAACTGAATTGGTTATCAGAAAAAATGTTGTGTCCATTGCTTGAGAAACCGGATCAGGGCACTTTTGTCAAATCCAATTTATGTATAATCCTACGTTAAATCCAAGGACGTTTTATGACGCTGAGGAAAAAAATGATTTGTCTGGATCTTGACACTTTGATCCCTCTGAGGACTTTAAAAAACCAGACCTGATTATAGGCATTGCAGGTCTGTCAGTAGCCACAGCAAATACATGGAGTCAAATAAACAATACATTGAACACATACTTTGTATTGTAATGCCTCAGTGTTGTAATGGGGAATATCATGTTTTTATGGCATCAAATAGGACAATATTTAAATTCTAATGTTGGACTCCACTTGTAGTATACCGATGTATTCAGACTACAGACTCAATTCCAATGCACAGTGTCTTGACATGTACCCTGCTGCTTGGTCGAACACATGTCCAACTGGACTCAGTTGTTCAAAACTTAGCTGTTGGTGGGACGTAAATCTCAAACACTCACTCAAAACTTATGATGTTGGTAGGGCTGGCTAATCGGAACTGAAAAGATACTCGATAATCAGTCCTGTCATTGCGATCGATAATCGATTAGTAATCGCTAAGGTTTTGTCATAATTTTACCTGTCTGGCTTTCTGTCTGAGCATGACTCTTACCATATGTTGCACTTTACCAAAAGTATATTTGAACAGACAGGCCTGAGCAAACAGTGTGGACCAGATGAGACGTCTCATCAGGGTCTGCACTGTTTGCCACTGATCCAGCTATTTAAGGCACAACTTTGGGTAGTAAATTGCACTTATCAAATAATCGATTACTAGCAAATCAGTACTGATAATTATTATTGTGGAATTTATCGATCGATTAATCGATTATCAGATATATCGTGCCAGCCTTAATTATCATATCTTTAAAATATTGATTACTTCGCACAACATATACGCTGCTATTATTGCTGAACAAATGTAGTCAGAGTTCTCGTTAACTCCAAATTTGGAGTAATTCACTCCCACTTTTCATTTTTGACTCCATCTTTTTGGAAAGTCAATATAAAAGTATGTTGTTTTTTTTTCAACCGTAAAACTCAAACGATTTCTGGAGGACAGCATTTTTACTCCAATTTTCAAAATCCTATTGAGAACCCTGTAAGATTTTGCAAATACTAAAACTACTCACATTTGAGCCAGGTCATGACAAAACCTAGAATAAGGCTTGAGCGACCAGCGAAGGCTCGGATCAGCCTGCGCATTCGCAGAGTCTTCGCTGATCGCTTGTACCTACTATTGGCTTATAGTAGTCGGTGTCTAAGTGTTGGTTTTCGTTTGCTCCAGTATTTCAGTGGTTTCTTGCTGTCGAGTCCTCGTCGTTGTTTTATTTCTGTGGTTGTTTGATTTTTTTTGTGTTCACGGAGATGTTGCACTGATGAGTAAGGAGGCCTTCATGCGGACTGAACAAATTATTTGTCTAAATCGCGACGGAAGTAAGGGCGAGGATTGTGGCCATGTAAAATTGATTTAAGCCCCCCTTCGGAATTCTATTTACTGACCGTTCCAAAGCGGTTCTTCTGTCGCGGTTTATTTTGTTATGGTTTGTCTTTGGGTGTTTGTGTCGCTTATATATTATTTTGTTTTGGATAGCCAGTTGGCTATTTTATGGGAAAGTACCTGTCCTTTTGGCTTTCCGCTGTTGATGTTTCCATTAGGGTCTGTTGTTTCATGTTTGTGTTTCTTTCCCTTTGGTGTCTGTGATGGGAGCTGTGGGTTCATTGTATCACTTCCTGATCATTGCGCTCCCTTCTAATTTTTATATCTAAGCAAGGATACATAAGCAAAAGTTCTTGTCATAGTAGATGGGTTTGCGCAGGTTGATTTGAGTCTCTGCTGGTCGCACTGGTCTTATTGTATGTTTTTTCATGCGCCGGCTCATTTGTCTAGCAAAATCACTATTGTACTAGATGGTGGACCTGTAACAATTTGACAGCTAACATTGCTTTGAACAACTGGGTTCAGGTTTCAACAACTGGGAGCTGTGGGTTAATTGTATCGATTCCTGATCATTGCCTTCACTTCTATTCCGATGCCACTCGCGGACACACAAATTTGGGACTTCCTCTGTGTTCCTGGACACTTGTGCCTAAAATTACAGATGAAGAATAACTAAATAAAATAGAATAGAGAAAAGATTCATAATGGAAAGAATTTGTTCCTCTGGACCAATTTCTTTCCATTCCAGTAGACCCCGGTGATAGGGAAAAAACATTCCTGATAGAATTGCCTCCCCTGAAAGTTTAATTCTTTTAAATATATAGCACAATAAGAAATAAATTCATGAAGAGACAGCTTGGAGCAAATTCTTTCCTCATAGACTAAACTTTAATTAATAAGAATTACAGTTCTTCGAAAAACAAACATGTAGTTAAATATATAGGAGATTAGGTTTTATGTAAACTTGAAGAGAATGTTTAACTAGTAAATCTGTTGTAGGTGATCATCTTTGTGAAGAGTGTCCAGAGATGTATGGCCCTGGCCCAGCTTCTTGTGGAGCAGAACTTCCCAGCTATTGCTATACACAGAGCCATGACACAGGAGGAAAGGTAAACAAAACTACCCAAACAAAAATGATTTCTCCAGATTGCCACAACATCACGATCTAAAGCTAGCTTTTGACGAACAATTTCACATGCAAATGAGTTAACAGATTGCCAATTAATATTCGTGAGAAAAACTTTACGATCTAATTTTACTATACTGACTACTATACTGACTACAACAGATTGTTCAAAGATCAGATCTGTCAGAAACTTTATATCCTCTACTCAGTAAATATCTAGAAAGGTGCAATAATGGTCAGGTTTAAATGAAGTACACATGCATATGCCCTTGAACTGTATAACTGTGTTGTTCAGATTGTTTTCAACATAAATAGAAACTTGCCAAGGTACTTTTCATATTTTATGCATGAGCCCAAAAGTTTATCATAAGCACCTAAAGCATTTTAGTTCATTTATATAAATTACATTCCGAATACAGATACATTTTAGGCAGTTAAAAGAAATTAATTTGTTCATTTTGTTGTATCACTTTTTATAAATGTAGTTCTCTGCTGGTATGATTACAATGCAGTGTTGAAAATGTTAATAAGTCTTGAGCTCCATGCTTGAAGCTAAGGATCGACTTCTGAAATCAAAATTTTCTGACTGCATGCATGCTTACACACTAACATATTTAGGTCAAGATATAAGTGTCCAGAAAAGCGATTGTCATTCAAATGAATGAGATAAAGTGTTTATTTGTATTGGAGTTTAACGGCCCAGTCAACACTATTTAGGTCATTTTGATCTGGACAGTTTACCTGTCCACACTTTTCCTGTGCAGGCTTATACGTAAACAGTTAACCAGAACAGTGCGCATTCCTTTGTCAGAAACTGACGACTGCCCTTCTTGAAACAGCGGAAGGGAGAGAATGACCGTAGAAATGATTTCATGATAAATCTCCACGAAGGAATGCATCCCCTTTGAACATTTCTTTAAACGTGAGTTTGTGGCTAACTTCTCTCCTGCAGGTAACATTCGATATAGCAAAAAAAACTTGTTTCTTATTTGACTATGGTATGGAACAGCGCATGCTGTTTAGAGCATTTCATATTGTTGCAGTCCAACAAATATTAACTTGCCGCGGGCGTATAATGCCCCGCTTGTGGAGCTCTTGTTTTTCGTCTGAAAAGAAATAATACTTTTCTTATTTCTGCACGAAATTATATGTTGTCGGTACACATTAGAATGCTCATAATGGGTACCAACAACATATATGTTTTAAATAATATTTGGTCACCACCTCTTAACTAGGGCCATGGTGTTGTATGGATTTCTACTGATACCTTGCTTCATCATGCAGGGAAAACTGTTCTAAGTGGGTAAACTGGTTGATCTGAGTCTAAATTATGCGAATGTAGGAAGACCCTATTTAACTTATGGTGACTCATACAACTATTGTATTTCAGTCTGTTTCGTTTTAATATTTGATTTTGACAAACTGTTCATGCTTTCAGATTGTCTCGCTATCAACAGTTCAAGGATTTCCACAAGAGAATCTTGGTGGCAACAAACCTGTTTGGTCGAGGCATGGATTTTGAAAGGGTGAACATTGTATTCAACTACGACATGCCAGATGACTCGGACATGTACCTCCACAGAGTAAGATAAGCTTTCATTTACTAAAGTTAACATGGAAATAAGGGTTCTTCATTGACCTTTTACACATTTAAGAAGAGAGAACATAAACCATGTCACCAGCAAATAGTCAAGGCCCAGATCAGACTTCTCAGAATGAGACCTCTGGTCAAGAATTTTCACTGTTTGCGGAAAGTTCAGTCATGTTCTAATCTGACACCTCTAGATATATGGGGTAAAATATTAAAGAGTAAAAATTCCGTTCAGTAAAAATAGTGTCAAAATATACAGGCGCAGCTACTTGGAAGAAGTCAATCTTTGACTGTTTGTCTGAAGCTTTGGTCTGTACTGTAGTACATAGTTGGCCATCCAATCCCAAAAAGAATGATATTTTTACTTTTGATGGCAAAATTGAGTAGAGTATGGCACCCATGCTAAATGTAATCCTTGATGTGTGTCAACAATCATAGGGGTGGATGCCATGTCTGGAAATGCGTCTTGAGGCTCAGAAGTAGGTCAAAGGTCAAATGAGTGCAAAATAAACACGAAACTACTCATAACTCTCTTTTAACATATATTTGGGGAAATTGTTTGCTTAAAATCACCATAAACTATCCAGGTGCAGTGAACAATGGAAATTATTTTAAATGTACCCTCAAAGTATGTCAGTCCTACAGGTCAGGGGTTATTTAAGTACAAAACTCGTAAAAAATGGATGTTTTCTAATCAAATTTTGTCATATTTTGCATAAGGCTGTGTTGATGACAAGTATCTGTTACCAAAAAATTAAAAATACGTTTGTTACGTGTATTTGATTGTCAAAGACAGATTCCTTAAATTGGCATCCAAGATGGCTGTAAGACAATTAAATTGACTTCTGTTATAAAAAAGAAGTGGAGGCAATGATCAGGAATCGATACAATTAACCCACAGTTCCCATCAATGGCACCAAAGGGTAAGAAACACAAAAATGAAATGACCAGAAACTAATAGAATCATCAATAGCGGAAAGACAAAAGGACAGATACTTTCCCACAAAATGGTCAATTGGCTACGTATCCAACTTTGGGCGACCGTCGTATCCGATTTACCTGTAATAATATTGGCGGCGAAATGTAAAGCAATATATAACGACACTTTAGTTTTTATTTCATAAAATAAATTTGTAAATAATTACAAATTTTTTGCTGGAAAATTTCGAAACTTCATTTATTCACGAATATGCTGATATTATTTTCATATTTTTTTTAACAAAAATTTGCTATACCTTTTGTTGATCGTTTTAGGTGCCTATCGAAATGATTAAAATATATAGTAAAATGTCTATTTTCTCTCCTAGGGTTTATTAACAAAACTTAAAAAAGAGATTTAAATACCAAGTTTGGAAAAAGTTGCTGGGAAAAAAACGTAGTGGTGATAATTATGAACGATTTAGTTTTTGTTTCAATTAAATAGAATGAAAATTACTATGTCCGTTTGGCATTTGGTTAGTAGTGGTATTACTTTTTTTCTTCTAAAATTCTGATTCGGAAATTATCGGAAGACAGCGGAAAATATCGAGTTATAAATCGGGACCAGGCCTTAACACTTTTTGTACCGGAAGCCCCTCAAGGGGTGATTGGCAAACAGTGCAGGCTAAGATCAGGACGCGGCGTCTGATCAGGGCCCACAATGTTTGCAAAATGTTCAGCCAGTTTTCAAATAAATCCGTGAAGAAAACACAACTTGACGCCCCTAAATATTTAAATGAACTCCTGTCATATAAAAGAAGGGAAATTCCATTTGGTACAAAAAGGGTTAATAGCGACAATTATCTTTTCTTTAATTAGGGGAGCAGAAAAATATTATGATTGCAGTTTGTTAGGTGATTATGATGTCTCCCTTGTGTCTTGTTGTTTTTCAAGTAGGTGTTAATTAGAATAAGCCCTTCTTGAATAAGCGGAAGGGAGAGAATGATTCATGATCCATCTATGGAAAGAATTTCCTAGGGTGCAGAATGTGTTCGTATCAGCCATGGTAAACGAGCAATTGATGTTCGAGCTAGCGAAGTTTCACTGTATAAACCATTTGCTAACATGAACGTCGCTATTTTGCTTTCAAATTATCAGCATGGTGTATTTGATGTATTACCAAAACATACCTATATAATTTGGTTGCAGGAAAAAAGGCAAAGGAAAAAAATTCCGCGCACCTATAAATTTGACCCTCTTAAACCTCACTTTTACGTATATAGTAGAACTGGGGTTTAAAGGCGTTCACAGTACAGTAAAATCCTATATTAAGACCACTATTTGGACTGTTCAAAAGTGGTCTTTAAGAACATTTTTGAACAGTCTCAAAGGTGGACTCTGACCAGAGGATAATTAGTGCAGAAAACACGAAGAAAGATAAAGTGCAACCTTAAAAAGTGCAGCCTTCAAAATAAGATTTTTAAAGCAGATTTAGTCATAATTTTAGGTGGTCTGAATTGCAGAATTTCACTGTATTGTCCTTATTTCTGCTCGGAGTCATACATGTTGGGTACTCGTTACTTGCCAATGCGGTTCTAATGAGTTCCCACAATGTCTGTTTTTTTGAAAATATCAGACTTTTTTATCTGCAGATATTTATGTATATATAAATAGGCGTGTCTTCGTAACGTAGGGCATAAACAGGTTTTCTTTCGCATGATATTATATAATGTTTGCATATAATTGGTGGACCAGTGAAGGCCCATATCAGATGCGGCAAATGGTCTGGGTCTGGACTGTTCACGTATATCAACAAAAGGGTCGTCAGTATCATAATAAAGAACCATTGATCTAGATCTGGTCTGAACTTTTCCTTATTCGAAAAGTAATAATATATGAGCCTGCGCATGACAAACCTGCAGAAGGACCATTGCAACCAGCAAACCTGAGATGTGCACAATCTGATCACAGTCTTTGCTGTTTGAATGGGTCTTTTAAGGCATCCGGATTAGCCAGAGAGCAACACGGGAAGACATGCCAGACTGAATGTGAATGCAGGTTGATCTGTGTCTTCGCTGGTTGTACTAATTTTATTGTAGGCTTTGACATGCACAGGCCCATATGTTTTAACTCTTTAGATGCCAAGAAAAATTGCATCTGGAAATATTGTCATTTTATGTCGTCTGCTTCATACTTGCTAACATTCAAAAACATTTGGCACGCATGCAAACAGTGTAGATCCCGATCAGACTGCTCCTCAGGTAGCAGTCTGCTCGTTTTGCAACAAACCAGCTGACAACAAAGACATCGAGAATTGTTGTAATTGGCATCTTAAGGTTTAAGTAAATGTATGATTTTTATAATTCAGCCAAACTGTTTATTGCGCTATCCAGGACAAGCAATAATTGCCCCTAAGGGATAGGTAAATAACCCTTTCACCCCCGACTTTCTGAAGTACATGCGTTTGCCTTCTTATTAGGAATTGATAATTTTTTTTAAATAATGTTTCAGATCAAGAGCACATTAGACATTATGATGAGCTACTTGTTCAGATATATTTCTCTGAGTATAATTCGCTTCCTGGCAAACCGTGTTGATCCTGATGAGTCGGTGCATTTTGAGCCTCATCTGGATCTACACTGTTTGCATAGGTGTATGAACCAGTCTACAAGGTTGGAAGGTTTAAGCCATAATTTTCTGGGATCAGCAGCGTAATGGCTCGGTCAACACTATTTTGGTCATATTGAACCTGTTGCTTTACATCTATCCATACTATGAGTAATGGTACCCATAACACGTTTAGTAAAAAGCGCTTCTTTATAAAAATGACACTTATAAAGAGTACTCCCAATATTTGTATTATTTAAGCGCTTATAATGAGTGTCCACATCAAGTAAACAAGTCCGTGTGATAATCACCCCACTGAACCCCTCTTTATATAGAGAAAATTGGTGATGAGTAAACGTTATTTTTTTATTCCTGCTCCAATACATAGGTTGTGGGTACTCGTTAGAAACGCCATTTTTTATTGTTAAAAACAATGCCAACAAAAATGTTGGCATTTTAAAAGTTGTGAGCAGGACAAAATTCATACTCAAATGAGTTGATCACAAAAAGTTTTATCACCTCGGCGCAAGGTTTGAGACCCACCATTATACCCAACACAAGAGACTAAACGGCCTGTTTTTCTACACGTTGGTCTTAGATGAGTGGCAAAGAATGTAGGTCCAGGCCAGACGTCGATACGTCTGAAATGGGTCTTCACTGTGTGTTCACTGTTTGTGAAGGCATAGCCTTCCCAATAATATGGCAATATTCAAATATACAAGAACATAAGACAATGTAAAATAAATGTTTCGAGTAATAGTGTCTGGTCAAGCACCTGGTCACCTAGATGATCGCGTGACCCAAACACATGTACACAATTATGGCTATGGAATAATAGATAAACTGAATAGGGAACTTATGCACTTATTTAACCGGATTAATTCGACACGAGCGTTGAATTATAATAAAGATTCTTTTTTTGTGTTCTTTTCGCATTCTCTCCTCCTATCAGTTTAGAAAAGGCTTGCTCAGCTACATTTAAATAACGAGCCCCCAGTTTTTATTGATAAAGCAGCGTCCAGGTGATGCGCAAATAAACAGGTAACTTTCGTATTTATCCTCTCTTTCGTGAAAGATAATCGGTAAACTCCGCTGGTCAATAAAGCAATGTAATTCGTGAGGATTAGCAATCAGGAGAGAAAATTGGATTATGACCCTTGATCTCAGTGGACCTTCAAAGTTCCATATGATCAAAAAAAATAATATAAGGGATACATGCACTCAAAGACAAACCATAACAAAAATAAACCGTGACAGAAGAATGGCTCGGTTTATTTTTGTTATGGTGTTATGGTGTGTCTTTGGGTGTTTGTGTCGCTTATGTTATTTTATTTTGGATAGCCTATTGGCCATTTTGTGGGAAAGTAACTGTCCTTTTCGCTTTCCGCTGTTGGTGTTTCCATTAGGGTCTGTTGTTTTATGTTTGTGTGTCTTTCCCTTTGGTGTCTCTGATGGGAGCTGTGGGTTGATTGTATCGATTCCTGATCATTGCCTCCACTTCTATTTTGGAACGGTCAGTGAAGCGAATTCCACTGGGGTTGGGGGTCTTAAATCGATTTTATGCAGCTGCAATCCTCGCCCTTACTTTCGTCGCGATTTAGACAAATCATTTGTTCAGTCCGCATGAAAAATAGAAGTGAAAGCAATGAACAGGAATCGATAAATCAACCCACAGCTCCCATCAGAGACACCAAAGGGAAAGAAGCCCAAACATGAAACAACAGGCCTAATGGAAACACCAATAGCGGAAAGCCAAAATGACAGTTACTTTCCCACAAAATGGCCAATAGGCTATCCAAAATAAAATACTAAAGCATCACAAACACCCAAAGACAAACCATAACAAAAATAAACGGCGACAGAAGAACCGCCTTGGAAAGGTCAGTGGAAACGAATTCCACTGTGGGGCTTAAATCGATTTTATGTGGCCACAGTCCTCGCCCTTACTTCTGTGGCGATTAAGACACATAAATTGTTCAGCCCGCATGAAAGCCTCCTAACTCATCAGTGCAACATCTCCGAGAACACAAAAATCAAAACAACCACAACGGTGAGGACTGAACAGCAAGAAACCACTAAAATGCTGGAGCATAGAAAACAAAAAGTTAAACTCCGATAGGCCCGACGAGAGACAGAGCATCAGGCACCAACCAATATTACATAAAACTAAATTCTCTCTAATTTTCAGTAAGCCTTTACGCTGGGACCGTCATAGAATCTAAGGCCTGACCCGCCGGCGTGCTATTAAAGAGGGAACAAAATTGTCAACTGTACTGGGTTAACTACCATGCATGCAGTCTGTCGTATAACATTTATGTTGTACCCAATCTTTATATATCGAAGAATGATTTAACGTAACTAGGTGCTGAAGTCATTGCAATTATATATATATTTTTCTGAATTTATATACTAAGTCACCATAAAATTCGGGTTCCGATAGACCGTGTTGCAGAAGAGATTTAGGTCCAACATTGAATTTTGAAATTACATCGGAATGACGTCTTTAAAATTTTGAAAAGGCTTTGCGTAGTTAATGATACCGATAGCCCGGATTTAGAAGTTTAGCAGCTAACAATTTATTTCGAGTGTTGAAGTCAGTTACATGACTAGACACTCTGGCAAAACGAATGAATTGTGAAATATAAACGCCATAGGATGCCGCACAAGGAATATCACCATCCAACAAAGGAAAATTTACAATATCAAAGTCAAAATCATCGCGTTTATCATAAACTTTCCAGGAAACAAACCTATCTACAATAGACGGATGTAAATCTAAAAACGGGGCCTCGGTATCAGAAGAATATGCTTTTTTAACTGAAGTTCTGGGGGTAAATCTGACTGATCAAATCATTGAAATAGGTATTGTTTATGTTTAATAAACCACCCAAATATCTAGAAGTCGAGATATGAAGTTAAAAGGGCTTGTTATTTATATTTGACTATGTCTATCTTTTCAGATTATGCGGAAGAAAGCTCGTATCAGTGATATCGGAGAAACCCCTATTTCGTTGCATTGCATAGACGTGTCAATGTTGAAGTAAAAGCATTAAATCATATGGGCGCAAACGCGAATACATATTAGCTGTTACCCTTTACATTGTAGTGATCTTAACGGCTCTTAAAATGAAGTAGCATCTTGTAAAATACAAACTTTGAATAGTGTTAAACACTAACATTAAGCGGCAGCAAATTTTGGCGCTTTTTATGAGTAGACCGTTTAGTAGATTTATATTTTGGCGAATTTTCGATTTCCGAAGAAAAAAAAATCGGTCGAATCTCCAAAGCCGTGTAAGATCATCGGAGTTGATCATCAACAGCGTCATGTAGTAATTAGTTAAATGTTTGTGTTTACGTCATGATTAACCCAATGTGCTACCTTGATAATCCAAATGTCTGTCTGTAGGCGTGTCACTTTCCTCTTATCTGATTAGTTTACCTATCCTATTGAGCTGACAGTTAAAGCCATCAATCAATTACCATTTATTTCCACAATTTTGACAATAACTCTCAAGGTGTGTTTGTTTTTATTCAGCCGTTTTGAGCTGTCTTATGACTATAACATTGTCTTACTTTATTTCGACTTCTAAAGAAGTAAATACACTTTTTCTTTTGTCACCGATGATGCCTATGACCTACTGACATATTATAATTGTGATGTGTAGAATAAAGTTTCTTCCCTTGCACTCTTTGAACTTTATTGGCGGATTTTTATTTTGGCGTTTTTTTCCTTGACTGCAAATAGCGCCAAAATAAAATGACCGTCAAATATAATACCTACTTGTGTTATTATTAGATATATCCTCATCATATACTATATCCTTGATATATCATTGTTACGTTTAGTAAGAACTCAGAAGACGATTTGGAATGTGAATAAACAACGTATTTTGCAAAATAAACATTTTTTGCCAAATATGTACTTAAATGACCTTTGACCTAAGGCCGATTAGGTTGGCCATTATGCTGTTTGTATAATGTGTGGGTTTTATGCTTCCTAGATAAGGAAATGGTAACTCGTTTGGGTTTTTCAGTTCACATACTAGATAACCCTTTGTACAATAAATATTGATACATATTTAAAGAAAATTTGTACTTAAATGACCTTTGACCCTGGCCAAATCTACGATACAACTTCTTTTCTCACATATGATGCATAAACAATATGTCCTTAGTACATGGATGGTGTTTTAATTAACTTTATTTGGTCTGCTTAGCTGGAGAGAGAGTACAAATACCAGCATGTACAAATTTTATTGTATTTTTGCACTCATTTGACCTTTGACCTAATTCTGAGGCTCTGGGGCATTTTCAGAAGTGGCATCCATCCCTATCACTTTTGCATCACACTAAAGAACACTATTAGCATGGATGCAATACTCTACTCAATTTTGCCATCAGAAGTATTTTTTTCGTGGTTTGGATGGCCAACTAACATAAATACAATGGATCCTGTTCATGATATAAAGACACAAGACTGCAGAATGTCACATTAGTAGTCTAAGCTATTGATATTGCAAGCATGCTGAAAATTGTTACCATAGGAATGAAGTAGAGATGTATTTAAAGGAGGATGAAGTAATGCAATCATCTAATTGGCATGAGGCCTCCATGATCTATGGTTAAGAGCACTGATTCTTTAAACATTACATCTTTCACTGCCTCGCATCTGTCTCGGTGTGAGATGCAAAGCTCTGAAAGGTCTGAGGTCAGTTGATTCTTCTCTGGGTACTCCTGTTTTGTCCACCTCTGATTAACAACTCTATTGAATGGGCCTCCGCGACTTGATAGGTAAGAGTAGAAGTAAAACAAAGATCAGGAATCGATACAATTAACTTACTCCACCCATCAAATACACCAAAGGGAAAGAAACACAAACATTAAGCGACAAGACCATAATGGAAACCTAAACAAAGGAAGGCCATAAGGACAGTTACTTTCCCACAAAATGGCCATATGGCCATCCAAAATAAAAAGGACACAAGTGATACACACAGTAAGTAACAAACAACACCATAAATAAACCGCCACAGAAGAACCGCCTTGGAACGGTCATTGGAAAGATTTCCACTGGGGGGCTTAAATCGATTTTACGTGGCCACAATCCTCGCCCTTACTTCCGTCGCGATCCAGACAAACAACCCGTTCAGTCCGCATGAAGGCCTCCTAACTCATCAGTGCAACATCTCCGTGAACACAAAAAATCAAAGAACCACAGAGGTGAGACAACGGTGAGGACTCGACAGCAAGAGACCACTGAAATGCCGGAGCAAAAGAAAACCAACAGTTAGACTCCGATGGGCCCAACCAGAGACAGAGCATCAGGCACCAACCAACATTACCTGACACTTAATCATTAGGTCTCTTACCGTTGCTCAGGTCACGTGAGACTCCAAGGTCTGCAACAGAATGTCAGGTGCCTTTTCTCCTGGTACTAATGATCGGCTCAAAAAAGTGAAATGATCTTGAAAGGGCCATAGAAACAAACAAAAGCCATCCGTCACATGGATACAAGTAAAATAAATATTGAAAGTGATTTAAATCAACGTAAAATTTGTAACTTGTTGTCTAAGGGCTAAAACCTGATAATTGGATTGATAGAACAACTGAAGTTGAAAAGAAACTTCATAGTTCAGATTATATTTTCTGGTCCTTTGGCACCATTGAGTTCATTTAGAATCATTTTGAAAATAGAGTTCTGCTTAAGCCGGTGCTAGGGGGCGTGGCCGGTGTAGCACATTTCAGTACTGGTCAAGAACAGACTCAATAATTCCGAGTCTGCTATTTTCGTTTATTTGGTGTATTCGTTGCTTCCGAAGGATCTAACTATTCAGAACTTATTGCACTGAAATGGAAAACTTGTTCATGCTGCTGCAGTAATAAAAACATGCATTTGCATTGTACCAAGGAATCTTTTATTGTCATCCAAAAACTAAAACATACTGTGATCTAAGCTTAAAAGTCTATGTGGGTAATTATTAAATTCCGAGTCTGCTATTTTCGTTTATTTGGTGTATTCGTTGCTTCCGAAGGATCTAACTATTCAGAACTTATTGCACTGAAATGGAAAACTTGTTCATGCTGCTGCAGTAATAAAAACATGCATTTGCATTGTACCAAGGAATCTTTTATTGTCATCCAAAAACTAAAACATACTGTGATCTAAGCTTAAAAGTCTATGTGGGCAATTATTAAATCTATTAATGTTCTGTAACTTTATTCGTCAGGTGGCAAGAGCGGGAAGATTTGATACTAAGGGTCTCGCCATCACTTTTGTGTCCGATGAGAGTGATGCCAAGGTGTTGAATGACGTACAGGAGAGGTTTGAAGTAAATATCTCAGAACTACCTGATGAGATTGATGTATCATCCTACAGTAAGTATTTACCCTTTAAAGCACCAGACTAATTTCAAAGAAGACTTCTAGAGTGAAAGTGATGATCGCAAAGGACTAGAAAATTATAATCTGCACTTCAGAATAAACTAGATTGAAAAGACATAGTTCCTCTTGAAAACTGCTGGCTTTTTCAGATCATTCTACAATTTCTGTAACAGGGGTATTGCTAATTGGTAATTTTTTTTTAGGAACATCAGTACCGTAATGATCCTAAATTTTGGGACAGATAGGTCTCGGTAAACTGTGCAGACCCAGATCAGCCTGGGACGTGTCGTTCAAAGCTAACAAAGAGGTTAGTTATCTTCCATAGCTCCATATAGGAAGACGTAAGGATAATACGGGGATTACTTTTCTATTTCTCTATTGCGATTGTAACAAGCACTCACAACATATGTTTCTAACAAGTTTTGATTGTTTGAGTTGAGGTTTTACATTCCCATCAACACTATTTATGCCATTTTCGAGATGTTGCTTTCGACTTTGTGGGACTTTTACCTGACATTGAGATGAAACCCAACCACCCATAGAAACCACTGGGGTTTAAGGAGCGATCCGACTCGCATCTCTTTTCCTGAGCAGACTTTCCGCTATTGGTGTTTCCATTAGGGTCTAGTTATTTGAATCCCTTTGGTGTCTCTGATGGGAGGTGTGGGTTAATTGTATCGATTCCTGATCATAGCTTTCACTTGTATTTTTTTACCAGTTTTCAAGTTCGGTTGGTTTCAGCTCTGCAAAGAAGCACCAAGCAGCCAAATTCATTTCTCAAAGCCCCGATGGGCGGGGGTGCTTCTAAAATGTGATAAGGAAAATTATCCATAAATTTTCCTTGTTACGCCTTACCTGGAGCTATGAACTTCAGTCATTCACTTGTTTTTGCTGCGGGGAAAATGTGTACTTGGGTTTCTTTGGTTACAGCAGATATTGTACTTGCAAAGATTACTAACGTGTTGAGTTAAAGAGGGCCTTAATAGTAAAGTTCACTGGTACTTACTCCTACATGTAGATACACACCCTGTCCTTTGTTATTTTAAGCTGCACTAAAGCACAGAGGATGTTTTGCTTTTCAATTCTCCAACATCTGCATTTGCAGATATTTTGTAAGTTTCTGTTAAAATGCTCAAGATCTGGTATTTTCCTAAAGCATAAAGTAGATTTAGTTTTTACTTGGGATGATAGATATTGGTCCAAAGTTTTAGCCAGCACTAGCGCTAGTCCTGCTAATGACCTTAAGGTTATATATGGTCAAAGTCTTAGAATATGCTTTATATACCAGACAGGAGTAAGGGTGGAGGAGGGTGGGTTCTGCATGTCTTGTTTTCACTAGGAGTTCATCTATTACTTACCTGTAAACTGATACTCTGTAAAAGGACTCTGATCTTACAAGAAAGAAATGCGTTCAAGGTGCATTTTATTTCCTGTAAGAGTAGACACATATTGCCAACCTCGGAAATGTGGATATTTAAATCACCTCAGCGAGGTGGTTCAAATGAATAACCCAAATATGGATTTATATGGAGAAATGAGGAAAATTAACCTGTTATCACAAAATGCCCACCTAATCTGTCGCCATGCCAATGTAGTCAATTCAATAATCTTAAGCTATAACCCAAATTATTTTCTGTTTCCAGTTGAAGGATGATGAGATGAAAATACTATACCGTGTAAATAGACAGAAGAATTGCAGGTCGACATTCTGTGATGCACCATTTCATGAAATGCCAGTGAAAGCTGCCAGACACAGTGTAGTGCAGTTTTGAAATGGAACGAATTTTATGCATGTTGTCATTTGTTTGTGACAGGACTGGAACTTTTATATTTCATTGTTCTCAGTTGAATGGCTTCTTGCACTTTACTCAAGATCGCGGTAAAGATATGTGCAAGAACACTAGTTAAGAACAAAAATGAGGTACATATCTGGAAATATATAGTTTATGACTTGACTTGCAATGTTTGGATTAGAATTATCAAGCATCGAGGAACATTTATTTTCCATATCTTTGTCATGGAAAGCTCGTTATATGTGTATAGTGTATAAATAGTTTTATTTGACTGTTCTGCTATACGTTCACGAAAACATGCCTATATTATTTGAACCCCACTTTTATATAGTAAAACTGGGGTTTACAGGGGTAAACCTTATTTTTCTTATTTCTGCTCTAAAATGTAGATTGTGGGTACTCGTTAGAACCGCCTCGATGAGGCGGGTCTAACAAGTACCCACAATCGATATTTTGACCAAAAATAAGAAAAATATCACAATTTTTATCTTAAAATTTTCATTTTTTCGGTGGTAAAGGTTGGAATGTATTTGTACAGGCGTATTTTCGTAATGGTTCAAAAAGTAGTGATGCCATGAGCTGTCTTTTCGTTAAAGCTTTGATTATTTGATATCGTATATAGCCTATTATATTTTTTCTGAAAAATGTGAGTAGTGAATTACTCCTAGTTTTGCAGCAAAAAATGTCACTGTATAGTTAGACCATGATGTGGAGAAACACATAATGTTGCAAGGTTATAATCCGGCAAATATTAATAGAGTTATGCCCCTTTGAAAATTTCTGTAAAGATTTTTTTTCCAGCAAACTCCTCCTACAGTTATCATTCGAAGCTGAAACTTCATATATCGTTAGACCATGATTTTGAGCAACGCATATTGTTTCGGATCATGGTCGACCAAATATTAATAGTTATGCCTCTTTGAAAATATCTGTAAATAATTTCGTTTCCCAATAAATCCTCCTTATATCTGATCAAGCTGAAATTCTATATATAGTTAGACCATGATGTGGAGCAGCTCATGTTGTTTCGGGGTTACGGTTGTCCAAATATTAATAGATTTATGCCCTTTTGCATTTCTTCTCTGGCTTACTCCTACAATTTAGATCTGATCAAGCTGAAACTTGATACATAGTTAGACCATGATTTCATTACGAAAACACACCTATACAAATACATGGTTAACTTTATCGCAAAAAAAAAAAAAAAAAAAACCCTAAAATTTTAAGATGAAAAAATGATATATTTCTTATTTCTGCTCAAAATATAGATTGTGGGTACTCGTCAAGGCGGTTCTATCGAGTACCCACGATCTATAGTTTAGAGCAGAAATAAGAAAAATAAGGTTTACCCCAGTATACGCCAGTTTGACTTGATAAAAGTTGGGTTCAAGGGGATCAAAAGTATATAGACATGTTTTAGCGAAGTGGAGCAGCGCATATCATTTTGAGATTACAGTGCACCAAATATTATACCCCTATGAAACATTCTGCAAACATTTAGTTTCAGCCTAATTCCTCCAACAATTTATATCCAATCAAGCTGAAACTTAACACATAGTTAAACCATGATGTGGAGCAGTGCAATATTGCTTCGAGATTGCAGTCCACCAAATATAAACAGAATTATGCCTATTAATAATTCTGTAAACATTTGGTTTCTGGCTAAATCCCCATGCAAATGACATTCTGTCAAGCTGAAACTTTATGTATGGTTAGACCCGTTGAGGAGCAGCACATATTGTTTCGAGGTTATGGTCACCAAATATTAGCAGAATTATGACCCTTTGAATATTTCTGTTATTGTTTTGTTTCTGGCTAACCCCTACTACAGTATACATCAGACTTAGCTGAGACTTTTTAAATAGTGACACCACGATATTGAGCAGTGAATTTTATTTCTAGGTTATAGTTCACCAAATATTGGCATTGCCCATTTGAAAGTTGATGTAAACTTATCGTTTCAGGCTAACCCCTCCTACAGTTTACATCACATCTAGCTAAAGCTAGATTTATAATTTAGGCCATGATGTGAAGCAGAGCACATTGTTTCAAGTACGCAGTATGCAGCTGTACACATATTAACAGAGTTATGCTCCTTTGAAAACTTCTGTAAACTTTTCGTTTCTCCCTACCTACTACAATTTACATCTGACCAAGCTGAAACTTCTTGATTTATAGTTACACATATTGTTTTGAATCAGCAAGAACGGCCCTTTGACAATTACGCAAGCTAACTATTCCTATAGTTTCCATTAGATCAACCTGAAATATTGTATAAAGTTATACCTTGATGTGGAGCGGCATATACCATTTTGAGCAACTGTTATTGTAGTCGCAGGTAAGATTGATTAGGCGGAGCTATAGTTTGTACCCGCCTTTGGAATGTTCTATTAACAAAAATGTAAACCAAGTCATCCAGTGGTATGAATTCAACTGTTACATGAACAAAGCTGTGGTGTGTATGGCCATTTGGTCCGCTTGCAGAAAGCATGCGAAAGGCATGCTACCGAATCTTCTGGTGGACTCAGCGAAGTTGACATATATTGACAACACCTGAATAGCTCCCCCTAGTCAATTTTATCTGTGACTACTATACAGTCCACAAATTAATGGCAAAATCGTGTCCATCTGTCCATCCATGAACTTTTCTTTTTGGGCTCCCTTTTACTATTTGTCAGTATGCATTTGTGCGATACAAGGGCCTATAATGCCTCGCTTGCGGAGCACTTGTTTAATTTTGCATGAATTCTAACGAGTTTTGTGTTGGCATTTGAATAGATCAGTGAGAAAAGAGCTATTTGCATTCTCTGATTGCAAGTGAGTAGCCATCTAAAATAGAGCTAGACAAATGACCCATTGTGTGTAACTACCTTGTCTCCTCTACAAGTCTACAAGCAGGAATGGTTGTGGATAGAGTGTGTATATTGGCAGGCTTGTCCGAGCCATTGCTGGTTGCTCATGCAAAAATTGTTCTTAGGTAGATGGGAAAAACATTGGAAATATGGAAGTCAAATCTTAATGTGTACAACTTTAGTTGAATTTGATAAAGAATTAGTGTTCTGCCACTGCCAAAGAAGTGAATCTTAAGGGGAATGGGAACACCTTCAGGGGAGACAACTCTTTCAAAGGTATTTTTGTATCCCATGACAAATGGGGCCAACGAATTTGCTCCTCAGGAGCAAATTCTTTCCTTTAAGAGTTGCCCCTTTTCCGTGGGAAAGAGCAGATAATAAAGTGAATAGGAAGTTCCGAAAGTTGTCTCCCTTTGAGAAATGGCTGACAAAGCTGATAGGTGTTCCCATTCTCCTTACATGGCTTAAAATCTAGTGGCTTTTTTGTCATGGTCAGTGGTAATCCAAAGGATAGAGCAATGTAGCTGTGCTTGCATAATATAACTTTGGGTTGACTGATAACATTACGAAAACATGCCTATACAAATACATTGTAACCTTTCTCGCCGAAAAAATGAACATTTTATGATGAAAAACTTTGATATTTTTCTTATTTCTGCTCAAAATATAGATTAATGCTACTTGTTAGGACCGCCTCGTTGAGGCGGTTCTAACGAGTACCCACAATCTATACTTTAGAGCAGAAATAAGAAAAATAAGGTTTACCCCTGTAAACCCCAGTTTTACTATATAAAAGAGGGGGCAGAGGGGGTCAAAATTATATAGGTGTGTTTTCATGATGAACAATAGAGCCGATAACCTAGACATGGCAGTTGTAACAAACACCCACACTGTATATGACTCTTATCATTACTCAGCTTAGCTTTAAGGTTTATTGGGCCAAATCATGTGAAAGGAGACCTTAGTTATAAGTTTAATATGCTTACACTGCAAGACGGTATAACTGTTTGCAAACCCGGACAGTTCTCAAGAAATGCATTTTTGGAGGTGTCCAATTGACCATGCATGTTGGACAATCAAGCAGTTAGGGTTTTGGTGAGCAATGTAGGCTCACCAAAACCTTAACTGCTGGTTTGTTCAGTTAGGTCCCTTTTCACATAATTGGCTACTCCCACTACCATTCACATAAGTTTGGTTTTATTTCATTAAAACTTTGTTTCATCGTATGTGTAGTTTATTTTTAAAATAAAGCAAATAAATACATGTATTAAAATGAAAACAGAATGTTTGGTTACTTTTATCACCTTCCAGTTATACTTAAAGTTGTGGTGTAGTTGGGTGTTGCCAATGTTTGAACTCATTTACAAATGCTTATAGTTGGACAAAGCCTGCTATTCTTGCAGCAGGTAAGGGTAGTGGGCATAATATTTTTACTGTTTCTTCAGTAACGCCAAAGCTGTCTGGTGGTGAGGATAAAAGCTCTGGTATGCCCTAACATACTTCTATAGTGCAAAGACATCGTTATGTTCTGCTCGTATTTTATTATACACTGCATGATGACCATTATATAATGTACAATCTGCATTATGTCTTCAACAAAGCTTATGATATCATGTATCAGCTACATTATGTGTTGCTTAAACTTTATGATGTCATGAGAATAGAAGAGAAGGCAATGATCAGGAATTGATGCAATTAACCCACAGCTCCCATCAGAGACACCAAAGGGAAAGAAGCACAAACATGAAACAACCAGACCCAAAGGAAAGCCAAAAGGACAGTTACTTTCCCACAAAATGGCCAAAAGGCTATCCAAAACAAAATAATATAAGCAACACACACACCCAAAGACGAACCATAACAAAAATAAACCGCAACAGAAGAACCGCCTTGGAACGGTCAGTGAAACGAATTCTACTGTGGGGCTTAAATTGACTTACGTGGCCACAATCCTCGCCCTTCCGTTTTCTAGAAGTTTTCTTTATGTCTTGAGTATTATTCTTTTTGTTGTGCTACTATTTCGTTACATGGTGACAAAATCTTACTGCGTTATGCATGCAGCCAATTATGAAATGTACAGAGTTCTTTATATAATGTGTCATATTCCTTTTTCAATGTGTTGGTTTTATATGGTTTTGTTTTTCTTTATACAGTGAAACTTCGACAACTCGAACACGGATATTTCGTTTACCATGGCTAATTTGAACTCGTTCTGGAGTCCCTTGACAGTATTTTATAAAGCTCTAGATATCCATATTTTTAGGATAATATCTAGGTTTTTCTCATTTTATCTTAATAAGGTATGATGTGTGTACTCATTAGAATCACCTCATTGGCGATTCTAATGAGTACACGCAACATACCTTTATTTTTAGTATATCATATAAATACAAGAGGGCCCACAGGGCCCTGGTTCGCTCACCTGTGTGTCACTGTCTCGTACATTCTATTTTTAGCTATGGTGGCCATCTTGTTCATCAGCAGAGTGATTTTAGCTTATTTGGTAGGGAATAACCTAGGCAACATTCCTGTGAAGTATGAATCAAATTTGCCTTAGGGTTTAGGAGGGGTTCACTTTGAATCAGATTTACAATAATTTTCTATTTTTAGCTCCTGTGGCCATTTTTTTCATCAGAGCGGGATTGTTTTTGGCCTTTTTGGTAGAGTGTCATCTAAGCAACATTACGTTTGTAGTTTGAATGAAATTGGCCCAAGGGTACAGAAGGAATTGTCCTTTGAAGGTTTTTTTTTTTATTTTTTAGCTCTGGCAGCCATCTTGTTCATTGGAGTGGAATGAGTTTTAACTATTTTGGTAGGGAGTCACCTAGGCAACATTCCTGTGAAGTTTTAAATCCAACTGGCCCAAAGGTTTAGAAGAAGTTCACATTTGAAGCAAATTTACAATATTTTTCTATTTTTAGCTCTTGTGACCATTTGTTGATTGTTATGCTATTTTCCTAGAGGGTCATCTACATAACATTCCAATGAAGTTTAGAAGCCTTCATGGTGAAGTGGTCATGCTACTTGCCTTGTAAACTAGGGGTAGCAGGATCAATCCCAGGCTTCTCCAGACTTTCAGATTGGTCTTTAAACAGAGGTCCCATCACTGTATGACCTTAGCTGTTGGTGAGACTTCAACTCAAACACTCACTCCTATGAAGGAACTTATATGCCAAATATGAAGGCTGTATCTTAAATGCTCCAAAAGTTATGACAAAGTAGGTCAAAGGTCAAGGTCATGGCTCAAAAGTTTTGAATGGTTGAGAAAACCTTGTCACAAGGAACATACATGCCAAATATGAAGGCTCTATCTCATATGGTTCAAAAGTTATGATAAAGTAGGTCACAGGTCAAATCGTTATATGAGTGGGAAGCCCTTGTCACAAGGAACCTACATGCCAAATATGAAGGCTCTATCTCAAACAGTTCAAAAGTTATGACAAAATAACCTACTGATCTACTTTTTGATTTGACATGACCCATATTCGAACTTCCAGATGATCATTATGAACAAGTTTTATGATTTGACTAAAACTGTGGCCTCTTAGAGTGTTCAAAATGTTTTTCTATGTTTTAACCTGCTGACCTACTCTTTGACCAATATTCAAACTTGACCTAGATATTGTCAAGATGATCATTCTGAGCAAGTTTGATGATAATCGGACCAAAACTGGGGTCTCCAGTGTGTCCACAAGGTTTTTCAACAATCTGACCTACTGACCTACTTACTGGCCAGATATGACCCATATTCAAAATTAACTGAGATGTTGTCAAATGATCATTTTTAGCAAGTTTGATGATGATCAGACCAAAACTGTGGCCTCGAGTGTGTTCAGAGGGTTTTTCTATGATTTTATCTACTGACCTACTTTTTTGACCGACATGACCCATATTCTAACTTGACTCAGATATTGTCAAGATGATCATTCTGAGCAAGTTTGATGATGATCGGACCTAATCTGTGGCCTGTAGTGTGTTCACAAGGTTTTTCTATGATTTGACCTACTGACCTACTTTTTGACCTGAAATGACCCATATTCGAACTTGATCAAGATATTGTCAACACTATCATTCTGAACAAGTTTGATGATGATTGGACCAAAAATGTGGCCTCTAGTGTGTTCACAAGGTTTTTTTCTGATTTGATCTACTGACCTATTTTTTGACCTGCTATGACCCATATTCGAATGTGACCAAGATATTATCAAGATGATCATTCTGAGCAAGTTTGATGATGATCGGACCAGAACTGTGGCCTTTAGTGTGTTCACAAGATTTTTCTCTGATTTGAACTGCTGACCTCCTTTTTGAACCGACATAACCCATATTCGAACTTGACTCAGATATTTTTAAGATGATCATTCTGGGCAAGTTTGATGATGATTGGACCAAAACTGTGGCCTCTGGTGTGTTCACAAGGTTTTTCTATGATTTGACCTACTTTTTGAACCGACATGACCCATATTTGAATGTGACCAAGATATTATCAAGATGATCATTCTGAGCAAGTTTGATGATGATTGGACATAAATTGTGGCCTCTAGTGTGCTCAGAATGTTTTTCTATGATTTTACCCACTGACCTACTTTTTGACCCGACAACACCCATATTGGAACTTGACTGAGATATTGTCAAGATGATCATTCTGGGCTAGTCTGATGATGATCGGACCAAAACTGTGGCCTCTTGTGTCTTCACAAGGTTTTTTTTCTGATTTGACCTACTGACCTACTTTTTGACCCAACATGACCCATATTCGAACTTGACCAAGATATTTTGTGGTGGTATAAAATGTGTGCAAGTTTAGTTAAAATCAAATCATAAATGAAACAGCTATCATGCAGACAAAACCAAAACAGGCAATTTTTGCCCTTTCAGGGGCCGTAACTCCATAACACATGATGGGATATGGCTGGTTCAAGAAAGGAACCCAGATCTCATGGTGGTACATGTTGTGTGCAAGTCTGATTAAAATCAAATCATAAATGAAGCTGCTATCGTGCGGACAAGACCAAAATAGGCAATTTTTGCCCTTTCAGGGGCCACAACTCCGTAACACATGATGGGATATGGCTGGTTCAAGAAAGGAACCTAGATCTGATGGTGGTACAAGTTGTGTGCAAGTCTGGTTAAAATCAAATCATAAATGAAGATGCTATCGTGCGGACAATACCAAAATAGGCAATTTTTGCCCTTTCAGGGGCCGTAACTCCGTAACACATGATGGGTTATGGTTGGTTCAAGAAGGAACCCAAATCTCATGGTGGAACAAGTTGTGTGCAAGCCTGGTTAAAATCAAATCATAAATGAAGATGCTATCGTGCGGACAAGAAATTGTTTATGCACACACAGATGCACGGACGGACGGACGACAGACAAAATGTGATCACAAAGGCTCACCTTGTCACTACGTGACAGGTGAGCTAATAATAAAGTGATCTCTATTATGCTTCATGACCAGGCACAATGAGAAAACCTCAGTAATTCAAACTACTAATATCTCAAACAAATGTTCATGGTCCAAAGGTGTCGAGTTATCAAAGTTTGACTGTATGTGGTAACAATTACATTATCTTATGTACTAAATTCTTTATAAGTTTGATTTTCTTTATATGATGGGGACAAATTTTCTCCATAACAAGAGATAATACCACCAGTTCAGAATTTATATTTACCGATATCAATGTGGGTCATTTCGCGCCTGGCTTCAACCATTCATTTCGCCCTTTTTTGTTTGTTCTGCAGCCAGATGGGGAACCAAGGCCGTGAGGTGAACCTATGTAAGAAGTGTAGTTCGACTCGCTGTGGCTGAAACCAGAAGCCTAGCGCGGGGATATGACCCAGTGTGTATCCGGGGATAACCTCCGTTATGTGGCCAGGCGCTGATTTTGTTTTCATGGTGCAGTGGTATGGGTGTCCTAGCAGTCGATTATGTAGGGAGAGCCAGGCCTGGTACTGGTGTTTGTCCCAATCTGTATGGTGACCCAGCAGTTTACGCTGAGATGAAAATTAAAAATACTGAATTTGAGCCTTCCAGGACAAAGGTCAGTAAATGACCTTGACCTTTGAAATTGATAAACTTCCATTCAGCTGATTGCAAATATCATTTCTGATGCCACAGGTAACCATGCAATCAGAAAAATCCACTGTTTTGCCTTTTTTCCATACAAATGTCCAGGTGATCAAATTTGACCTTGAGGTAAAATAGGTCAAGGTCAACCAAAGGTCATCATTTGAACAAACTTGGAAGGGTGCGATGCTGCATATCAAGTTTTGAGGTAATCAGCCATTTGGTTCCTGAGAAGAAGATTTTTACAGGTTTTTACCATATATGGGCATGGCGGCCATCTTGGTCATGTGACCAAGATCCCATGAACAAACTTTCTTTCCCCCAACCCATGAAGGACCCACATGTAATTTGGTTTCAATTGGCCCGGCAGTTTCTGAGGAGGTCGTTTGAAAATGTTGATGGCGACACGGACGACGGACAACTGCTTATACTATAAGCTCCCCTAGAGCCTTCGGCAAGGCTCTGGTGAGCTAAAAATGTGTCAACGAAGGCAAGACATGTTCTTTAAAGGGATTGATGTAAATATCTTGACAGATCCAAGATTGTCAACATAGTTGTACATCAGATGAACCAGTTGAAACCATGGGCAGGGTCATATTTGGCCAAAAGGCTATAAATTCAAAATCCACTAGATGAAGCTTCATACCAAATTTCAAAGACCTGGGACTTGTGGTTTCAGAAAAGACGATTTTTAAAGGTTTCACCTAAATACCGGTAAGTCTATGTAAAACATGTAGTTCTGGGGCGGGGCCATTTTCGGCCCAAAGGCTATAATCTTGGTGAGGTCCACTAGATGAAGCTTCATATTAAATATCAAAGATCTGGGCCTTCTGGTGTCAAACAAGAAGATTTTTAAAGGTTTTCCCTACATAAGTCTATGTAAAACATGTGGGTCCCGGGGTTGGGCCATTTTTGGCCCTAAGACTATCATTTGAACAATTTTGGTAGGGGCCCACTAGAGGAAACTTCATACCAAATATCAAAGACCTGGGCCTTCTGGTTTCAGACAAGAAGATTTTTTAAGGTTTTCCCTGATCATCTATGTAAAATTTGTAGACCCCGGGCAGGACCATTTTTGGCCCTAAGGCTATAATTTGATCAATCTTGGTAGAGACCCACTAGATGAAGCTTCATACCAAATATCAAAGACCTGGGCCTGCAGCATGATGCTTCCACGCAGAGCTGAATCCGGCCCGCACACTAGTACTGGTAAACCGCTTAGAGGACCTAAGCCTGTCCAGGAACCGCGGTGCGAGGCGGACCGTCCATGCTAATAAACCCAATTGGTTTCATTGGGCGACAGGGCTTGAGATGTCATTTCATCTCAATTTCGGGTAAAAGTCCCACAAAATTGGAAGCAACGTCTCCAAAATGACCTTTACAGTGTTGACGGGGACGTTAAACCTCAAATCAATCAAAAATCAAAATCTGGTTTTTTAAAGGTTTTCCCTATATATGTCTATGTAAATCATGTCGGCCTGGGGTGGGGGGCATTCATCAATCTTGGTAGAGGTCCACTAGATAAAGTTTCATACCAAATATCAAAGACCTGGGCCTTGTGGTTTCAGACAAGAAGATTTTTAAATGTTTCCCTATACAAGGCTATGTAAAACATGTGGGCCCCTAGATGGGGCCATTTTTGGCCCCAAGGTTGTAATTTGAACAATCTTGGTAGAGGTCCACTAGATGAAGCTTCATACCAAATATCAAAGACCTGGGCCTTGTGGTTTCAGACAAATGTTTTTAAAGTTTTTCCCTATACAAGTCTATGTTAAACATGCGCCCCGGGGCCAAAAAGGATGGGGCCATTTAAGTAAAACATGTGGGCCCAGGGTGGGGCCATTTTTGGCTTCAAGGCTATAATCTAAACAATCTTGATAGAGGTCCACAAGATGAAGATCAAGGACCTTCAGCTTGCGGTTTCAGAAGATTATTTTTATACGTTTTCAGTTAAAAAGTCTATTTTAGCTCCTGTGTCCTAGATGTGCAATGGACAGAACCATTTGAACAACTTTGAAAGAGGACCAACCAAGGATCATTCCTGTGAAGTTTGGTCAAAATTTGATCAGTGGTTTAGGAGGCGATGTCGTCTGAAGAAATTGTTTACGAACAGACGCATGCACGCACAGACAAAATGTGATCACAAATGCTCACCTTGTCACTTCCTGACAGGCGAGCTAAAAAGGGGCGATCTCTTTAATTTGCAAATCAATGATTCCATATGTAGTTTTTTATTTCTCTTCAGTGTGCATCAGCAATGAAGAACAAGAGGCCCATGGGCCACTACGCTCACCAGAGGTCATGTGGGCTTATACCATATACAGGCAAGGTGCCCATCTTGGTCATGTGACAACAGTGCCAAGAATAATGTTTAATTGCCTCACCCGCATAGAGGCTTTTCATGTTATTTGGTTTCAATCAACACAGCTCTTTTACTGGAGAAGATAAAAATACTGAATCTGAGCCATCCAAGACAAAGGTCAGCAATGACCTTGACCTTTGGAATTCATAAACTTCCATTCAGCTAACTGCAAATATCATTTTTGAGGTCACAACTTACCAGGCAATCAGAAATATCCTCTACTTTGACATTTTTCCATACAAATGTCTAAGTGACCAAATTTGACCTTGACATAAAACAGGTCAACTTCAACCAAAGGTCATCATTTGAACAAACTTGGTAGGGCCAGAGTCCCTGATGCTGCATACCAAGTTTCCAGATCATCGGCCATTCGGAAGATTTTTAAAGGTTTATACCATATATGAGCATGGTGGCCCATATTGGTCGTGTGACCTAGTCCTCATGAACAAACTTTAGTTCCCTCATTCCACAGAGGCTCCACATATAATTTGGCTTCAACTGGCAAAGTAGTTTAAGTGAAGAAGAAAAACAAGAGGCCCATGGGCCACTATGCTCACCAGAGCTCAGGTGGGCACTGCCCATCCTGCCCAATGGCAGCCATGTATTTTAACATGATATCATTTTAATCCACCAAATGAACCCCCATGTCCAAATGAGCACCCATGTGGACTCAGCATCTGAAAAGTTAGGCCTTTTATGAAGTAGAGGGGGTGGGGCATGGACCCAATGGAGCCCTGGTTGGTATCACTAAATGCATCTTATCATAAGAAACAAAAATATATATGGTTTAGCAGTGGGGATCTGTAAGGCCTCTTTAACAGTTGAGGGGTTGGGGCATGCCCTGTTGATCCCAGGAAAGCCCAAACTGTTGTCCCTAAATGTGTCTTATCATAAGGACCAAGTATATATATGGTTCAGTGCTGGGAATCTGACCGGTTTCAGAGATTTGAGGCCCTTTTATGAAATAGGAATGGCCCCTGCGGACCCCGCTACAGTAGGTGTGCTAATAATAAGGAACAAGAACATATATGATTATGGGGTGGGGATTTGAATGGTTTCTGAAATATAAAGCCTTTTATGAAATGGAAGGGCGGGGCACATTGCCTCAGCACAAAGAGACCTCCAGGTTGGTGTGATTGAACGAGTCTTATCATAAGGAACAAGTATATGGTTTAGGGGTGGGGATCTGAACTATTTCTGATATATATGGCTTTTAATGAAGTAAAGCGGTGTGGCATGGCCTGGGCGTGCCCCGGGGACTCCCAAGCTGGTGTCACTGAATGCGTCTTATCATAAGAAAGATGAATATATATGGTTTAGGGTGGGGCTAAGAACATTCTCTGAGATATAAGGCCTTATGTGAAGTGGAGGGGTGGGGCAAGGCCCAGGGAGACTCCTAGGTTGGTGTCAATGAATGTGTCTTATCATAAGGAACAAGACTATATATGGTTAAGGGGTGGCCATCTGTAGGGTTTGCGAGATATTGTGATATTATGAAATGGAGGTGGTGGGGCATGGCCCCAGCATATCCCTGGGAACCCCCAGGTTGGTGTTACTGAATGCATCTTATCATAATGAACAAGAATATATATGGTTTAGGGGTGGGGATCTGAACAGTTTCTGAAATATATGGCCTTTTTTGAAGTGGAGGGGTGGGGTAAGGCCCCAGCGCGTCTCTGAGGACCCCCAGGTTGGTGTCAATGAATGTGTCTTATCATAAGAAGCAAGCATATATATGGTTTATGGGCGGGGATCTGTAAGGTTTCCGAGATATTGGGCCTTTTATCAAATGGAGGGGTGGGGCATGGCCCCGGTGCATCCAGGGGACTCCCAGGTTGATGTCACTGAATGGGTCTTATCAAAAGGAACAAGAATATATATGGTTTAGGGGTGGGAATCTGAATGGTTTCCGAGATATTGGGCCTTTTATAAAGTTGAGGGGGTGGGGCCTGACCTGTGCGCATCCCTGACCACCCCCAGGTTGGTGTTACTGAATGCGTCTTATCAATAGGCACAAGAATATATATGGTTTAGGGGTGGGGATCTGAACAGTTTCTGAGATATATGGCCTTTTGTGAAGTGGAGGGGTGGGGCAAGGCCCCAGCACATCTCTGAGGACCCCCAGGTTGGTGTCAATGAATGTGTCTTATCATAAGAAGCACGCATATATATGGTTTAGGGGCGGGGATCTGTAAGGTTTACGAGATATTGGGCCTTTTATGAAATGGAGGGGGTGGGGCATGGCCCCAGCGCATCCAGGGGACTCCCAGGTTGATGTCACTGAATGGGTCTTATCATAAGGAACAAGAATATATATGGTTTAGGGGTGGGGATCTGAATGGTTTCCGAGATATTGGGCCTTTTATTAAGTGGAGAGGGTGGGGCATGACCTCGGCGCATCCCTGAGGACCCCAAGGTTGGTGTTACTAAATGCGTCTTATCAATAGGAACAAGAATATATATGGTTTAGGGGTCGGGATCTGAATGGTTTCTGAGATATATGGCCTTTTATGAAGTGGAGGGCGTGGGGCATGGCCCCGGCACAACCTGGGGGACCCTCAGGTTGGCATAAAAGCATATGGCTGAAAGAATTTTGCTCAAGAAACATTTCTATAAAAGTTTTGTCCAAATATCTGCAATGACTTGGCAGTAAATGCCATTTTTCAATTTTCCCCATTATAAGTCTATGGAAACTCTAAGTTGCCATAGCAACCAAACTAATGGGCCGATTTTCATAAAAAACACAAACTTTCAATCCCCCAGCCCAAGGATGCTACAGATAAAATTTGGGCTGAATCGGTCCAGTGGCTTCAGAGAAGAAGATGTTTGAAAGTGTTGACGTCAGACGACGACGACAACGACGACGACGCCGGACAACTGCCTATCCTATAAGCTCCCCCGGAGCCTTCAGCTCTGGTGAGCTAAAAAACAAGAGGCCCATGGGCCACTATGCTCACCAGAGCTCAGGGGGCACTGCCGACTGGCAGCAAAGTATTTTATTTACCATGGAAGCCCTGCGCCCAAGGATGCTTCAGATAAAATTTGGACCCAATCGGCCTAGTGGCTTCAGAGGTCTGATGTCGCTTGAATGTGTTGTTGCAGGACAACAGATGACAACTGACAATTTCCCATCTGTGGCAACCAATAGGCCTAAAAGAACATTATTAAAGGAACATTTCTTTGTAAGTTTGACAAAATATCTTGAAAGGCATAAATGTCATTTTTCAATTTTCCCCCATTAGAAGTCAATGGAAACTCTTAACTTGCCATAGCAAACAAAGCAAAGAGCCAAATTTTAAAAAATCGGAGCTCAGATGGGCACTGCCCAATGGCAGACATGTATTTTAACATGGTATGATTTTAATCTACCAAATATAAAGTCTCCCAAACCCCATTCCCAAATGAGCACTCATGTGGACTGTATCTGAAATATTAGGTGTTTTATACAGTAGAGAGGGTGGGGCATGAACCCAATTGAGCCCTGGTTGGTGTCACTAAATGTGTCTTATAAAAAAAGAACAGTGACATATATGGTTTAGCGGTGGGATATGTATGGCTCCTGAGATGTAAGGCCTTTCAAGCAGTAGAGGGATTCGGGCATGGTGGATTCCAGAAAAGCCCAAGATTGTTGCAACCTAATGCTGAACAGTTTCTGAGATATGAGGCCCTTTTATGAAGTGGATGGGAGAGAAATGGACCCTGCAGACCCCACAAGATGGGGTGACTGAATGTGTCTAATAACAATGAACAAGAATATATGTGATTATGTGGTGGGGATTTGAATAGTTTCTGAGATATATGGCCTATTATGAAGTGGGGAAGTATTATGGGTATATATGGTTAAGGGGTGGGGATCTGACCGGTTTCTGAGATATATGGCTTTTAATGAAGTAAAGGGGTGGGGCATGGCCCGTGGCACCACAGGGGTGGGGGGGCCCATGCTGGTGTCACTGATTGCGTCTTAACATAAGGAACAAGAATATATATGGCTTAGAGGTAGGGCTCTGAACAGGTTCTCAGATATATGGTCTTTTGTGAAGTTGAAGGGTGGAGCATGGCCCAGGCAAGCCCTGGGGGAACCCTATGTTGGTGTCACTGAATGTGTCTTATCGCAAAGAAAAAGAATATATATGGTTTAGGGGTGGGGATCGGTAAGGTTTCTGGAATATTTGCCCTATTATGAAGTGGAGGGGGTGGGGCATGACCCCGGCACATCCCGGGGGACCCTCAGCTTGGTGTCGCTGAGTGCGTCTTATCAAAAGGAACAAGAATATATTTGGTTTAGGGGTGGAGATCTGAATGGTTTCTGAGATAAATGGCATTTTGTGAAGTGGAGGGGGTGGGGCATGTCCCCGGCACATCTGGGGGGACCCCCAGGTTTGTGTCACTTAATGCTTCTTATCATAAGGAACAAGAATACATATGGTATAGGGGTGGGGATTTGTAAGGTTTTGGAATATTTGGCCTTTTATGATGTTTTGTTTGTTTGTTAGATTTGAGGTTTAACCTCCCCGTCAACACTGTAAAGGTCATTTTGGACACATTGCTTCCAATTTTTGGGACTTTTACCTGACATTGAGATGAAATGACATCTCAACCCCTGCCGCCCAATGAAACCGATAGGGTTTATTAGCATGGACGGTCTGCCTCGCACCGCAGTTCCTGGACAGGCCTAGATCCTCTAAGCGGTTTACCAGTACTAGTGTGCGGGCCGGATTCAGCTATGCGTGGAAGCATCATGCAGCCCATATATTTCTTTAAGCCCCTATGGGCAGGGGCCAACCTTTTATGAAGTGGTGGGGGTTGGGCATGTCCCCGGCACATCCCTGTGTCCCCCAGGTTGGTGTCACTGAATTCAACTTATCATAAGGAACAAAAATATATTTCATTTAGGGGTTTGGATCTGTTAGGTTTCTGGAATATTGGGCCTGTTGTGAAATGGAGGGGTGGGGCATGGCCCAGGCACATCCCATGGGACCCCCAGGTTGGTGTCACTGGGTGCGTCTTATCATAAGAGACAAGAATATATATGGTTTACGGGTGGGGATCTGAATGGTTTCTGAGATAAATGGCATTTTATGAAGTGGAGGGGGTGGGGCATGTCCCCGGCACATCCGGGGGGATCCCCAGGTTGGTGTCACTTAATGCACCTTATCATAAGGAACAAGAATATGTATGGTTAAGGGGTGGGGATCTGTAAGGTTTCTGAGATATAAGGCATTTTATGAAGTACTGGGGGCGTGGCATGGCCCCGGCACAACCTACTGGACCCCCAGGTTGACATAAAAGCAAATGGGTAAGAGATGTTTACTAAAGGAACATTTCTATGAAAGTTTTGTCAAAATATCTGCAAAGGCTTTGTAGATAATGCCATTTTTCAATTTTCCCCATTATAAGTCTATGGAAAATCCAAGTTGCCATAGCAACCAAACTAAAGAGCCGAATTTCATAAAAAACACAAAACCTGTAAAGGCAAATATGGTGAATATTTTCATAAACTCTCAGCCTCATAGAGCATACGGTTTCTGAGGAGATGATTTTTTAAGTAATTTTTTTTTTCTATTTTTTTTTTCATTTTGGTTTCCATGGCAACCAATACAAACGAGCAGTAGGCCTAAAATCATATGGCAGACAGTAGATTGCCTAAGGAATATTTCTATGAAAGTTTTGTCAAAATATCTGCAGCGGCTTGCCAGTAAATGCCATTTTTCAATTTTCCCCATTATAAGTCTATGGAAACTCTAAGTTGCCATAGCAACCAAACCAACGAGCCGAATTTCATAAAAAAACACAAACTTTCAATCCCCCAACCCAAGGATGCTACAGATGAAATTTGGGCCCAATCGGCCTAGCGGCTTCAGAGGAGATGTCGTTTAAAAGTATTGACGTCACATGACGACGCAGACGCAGACAACACAGACGCCAACGGACAACTGCCTATCCTATAAGCTCCCCTGGAGCCTTCGGCTCTGGTGAGCTAAAAACTACTGAATCTGAGCAGTCCTGGACAAAGGTCAGTAAATTACCTTGTCCTTTGGAACTGATAAACTTCCATTCAGCTGATTGTAAATACCATTTCTGATGCAACTAGCTAATATACAATCAGAAGTATCCACTGTTTTGCTACTTTTCCATACAAACGTCTAAGTGACCAAATTTGACCTTGACGTAAAACAGGTCAAGGTCAACCAAAGGTCATCATTTGAACAAACTTGGTAGGGCCCCCCCCCCCCGAGTCCCTGATGCTGCATACCAAGTTTCAAGATCATGGGCCATTCGGTTCTTGAGTAGAAGATTTTTAAAGGTTTTTACCATATAGGGGCATGGCGGAAATATTGATCATGTGACCCAGTCCTCATGAACAAACTTTCGTTCCCTCATTTCACAGAGGCTCCACATGTAATTTGGTTTCAATTGGCCAAGTAGTTTAAGTGAAGAAGAAGAAAAAAAAATTTAAATCTGAGGGTCCTGGACAAAGGCCGGTAAATGACCTTGACCTTTGGAACTGATAAACTTCCGTTCAGCTGATTGTAAATACCATTTCTGATGCCACTAGCTAATTTACAATCAGAAAAATCCACTGTTTTGCCATTTTTCCATACAAATGTCTAAGTGACCAAATTTGACCTTGACGTAAAAACAGGTCAAGGTCAACCAAAGGTCATCATTTGAACAAACTTGGTAGGGCCAGAGTCCCTGATGCTGCATGCCCAGTTTCAAGATCATCGGCCGTTCGGTTCTTGAGTAGAAGATTTTTAAAAGGTTTTTACCATATATGGGCATGGTGCCCATATTGGTCATGTGACCCAGTCCTCACAAACAAACTTTCGTTCCCCCATTCCATAGAGGCTCCACGTGTAATTTGGTTTCATTTGGCCAAGTAGTTTAAGTGAAGAAGATAAAAATGCTGAATCTGAGCCGTCCTGGACAAAGGTTGGTAAATGACCTTGACCTCTGAAACTGTTAAACTTCCATTCAGCTGATTGTAAATACGATTTCAGATGCCATTAGCTAACATACAATCAGAAAAAAACACTGTTTTGCCGTTTTTCCATACAAATGTCTAAGTGACAAAATTTGACCTTGACGTAAAACAGGTCAAGGTCAACCAAAGGTCAACATTTGAACAAACTTGGTAGGGCCCGAGTCCCTGATGCTGCATACCAAGTTTCAAGATCATCGGCCATTCGGTTCTTGAGAAGAAGATTTTTAAAGGTTTTTACCATATATGGGCATGGCGGCCATATTGGTCAAGTGACCCAGTGCTTCCGAACAAACTTTCGTTCCCCCTTCCCATAGAGGCTCCACATGTAATTTGGTTTCAATCGGCCAATTAGTTTCAGAGGAGATGTTGTTTGAAAATGTTGACGACGCAGACACAGACGACGACGGACCAATGCCTATACTATAAGCTCCCCCAGATCCTTGGGCTCTGGTGAGCTAAAAATTACAATCAACTGTCCTATAGAAATTTATTTTGGTTTGAGTATGTATCAGAATAACCTGAAAATGTATAGATTCTGAGTCACAGACATACATAGTACCAATAATTTAGCAAGACTACTGAAAAACAGTACACAGGGAGAAATTAGCAAAGAACAAGACCTTCAAGCAAGCATAAAAGTGACAAAATACTGACCTTCACCTAAGCCATAGTACAGTGTATCAGCCTCACAACCTGCCACCATCATTTTCACTATGATAAATTCTATGGATGAACAGCTAAAAATCAATTAGCTCCTAAGCTGCCGAGAAAACTGTCTTAAAATGTCTGTTTGTCATCTGCTGCATCTTCTTGCAAACTTTTTAAGCATATTTTTGCATACAGGCAAACAGTGTAGACCCTGATCAGACTGCTCCTCTAAGAGCAGTCTGATCTGGGTCCACACTGTTTGCAAAAATGATTTTTTAAAGTAACCAGCAGATGACAGAGCAGATGACAATTGTGGTGATTGGCAGCTTATGGGTTGTGAATGTTTTCATTGCTCTTAAAGGAACTCATTTTTGATTTTTATTTGCCTTCACTGCAGCTGGTGTTGTGCCGTGTGGCGGCCGTAAAACGTCTCCCCGTACATCAACTATAGTGCAGTTTATATTTTACTTTTGGTCCTTTAAGATCAGCGTGAATATTCTGAGAAATCAGTAAAAAATATTGGTTTAGACTCATATTCTACACAGGTTTTTATTTATTTGGACCCCATTTTGATTTATATCAGTCTTTGAATCAACTGCCTATTCGAAATTCGCAAAATTGCAGTATGTTTCCTCTGGCTTTCTTTGCCGGATCATTACAGGGTCACTGATGAGGCTTTATTAGCCGAAACTACGTAGTATGACCCATCTTCTTTCTTATGAAAGTTTTCATTGCTCTTAAAGGAACTCATTTTTGATTTTTATTGGTCCAGTATATGTTGTTGGCATGCTACTTTGTTAGTTTTGCAGTGGCCTAGCCATAAGACATACTATAACCTTAATATCACTGTCCACTTTAACAAGTTGATTTTTTCTACACAGACGACCCTTGCCATAACGACAGTACTGTAAAATTCCTATATTAAGACCACCTTTTGGACTGTTCAAAAGTGGTCTTAAAGACCACTTTTGAACAGTCCCCAAGGTGGTCTCTGACCAGAGGATACTGTATGCAGAAAACACAAAGAAAGAATAACTGAAACCTACAAAATAAATAAGGCTTTTGAAGCAGATTTATCTTAATTTTAGGTGGTCTTAATAGTTGAATTTCACTGTATTTGTTTCCTTACAATCTGCCGCTATAGCAAATTATAGCAAATTTATAAAGACCCCCAATAAGGAGTAGCATAATAGGTAATAAGGGACTTTTTCCATTAAACAAATGCTGTGGACATCTGTTAGAATCGCCTAGCCGAGGCGATTCTAACAAATATCCACAAAATTTGTTTCTTGGAGTATTAAATAATTGCAATATTCTTCAATCGCATCTTTTTTCCGTCTCATCTTGAGCTAAGGATTTATTCCATTGAAAATGCCATTATAACATGTTTTGTCATTATATCGATGTCGGTATAAAGAGGGCTGACTGTAGAAAGGTTAAGCCATGGCTCAAAATGTATCAAAATATGTTTCCACAGTAAAGATACGTGTAGGTTAGTAAAACTTTTGGCTGTACGCCATTTAGTAGCCCCTTGGCCCAAGGATTTGTCACACAGACTGAGAAGCTTGAAAAGAAACTGAGTTTGAGTCTTGGTTGAGCACACAAGATGGACTAAGAAACAAATGAAGTAGGTATTTTGTGATAACTGAAGGAAGATTTTCCTTATTTCTCCATATAAACCTATGTTGTGGGTATTCATTAGAACCGCCTCTCCTCTCCTAGGCGGTTGTAATGAATTTCTTTGTTTGATTTGTTGTTTAATGTCCTCGTCAACACTATATAGGTCATTTTGGAGACTTTGCTTCCAATTTTGTGGGACTTTTACCCAACATTGAGATGAAATGACATCTCAAGCCATGTCGCCAAATGAAACCAATAGGGTTTATAAGCATGGACTGTCCGACTCGCACCGCTTTGCCTGGGCAGACTTAGATCCTTTAAGTGGTTTATCAGTACTCGTGTGCGGTCGGATGCAGCTCTGCGTGGAAGCATCATACAGCCCATTTATTTCTTCAAGCCCCGATGGGTGGGGGCCAGTGGTTCTAATGAATACCAACAACATAGGTTTTATATAAACCTATGTTGTGGGTATTCATTAGAACCGAAGGCGGTTCTAACGAATACCAACAACACAGGTTTTAATGGAGAATTGACATTATTTTTTTTCTTCAATTATCTCAAAAATACCCACCTTATCTGTTTCTACAAGACCCCCTTTTCGCTTGTCACTGCTGCCCATATACCACTAACGAGACTATTTGAGGCATTTTCGATCAACGTTATTTAGCTGTCAACTTCTGACAAATAGTCCACTACTTTGGCTGTGTGATGCTTTTAACCCATAAAATGCCAATCACGACAACTGTCGTCTGCTTTAGCATCTGCCGAATACCTTATAAAGTATTTTTTGGCAAACAGTGTGGACCCAGATCAGACTGCTCCTGTAGGAGCAGTCTGATCTGGGCCCACACTATTTGCCGCTATGCAAAAATATTTTTAAAAATTTTGCCAAAAAAATTCAGCAGACGACATAAGCAGACGGAATTTTCAGATGTAGTTTTTCTCAGTGTCTTAAGGGTTAACACTTTTTCAGCTTGGTTGACAACACTTGATGACAGGATATTCTAGCACACCAGACAAGGATATCTGGATTTTACCCTGGGATAGAAATTTATGTTCTGACCCTGGTGTTCCGACCCAAAATCGAATATAATCGCATGTTTGATATTTTATGCACTGCTTGATTACAACCTCATGCGCCGCGTCGTCATGCGTGACGTCACTAAACATTCCTGTTGAGTCATCACAAAATGGCGGACGTGGTTAACCGAAGTGACAGCAGCATTAAAAATTCGCAATAAAAATGGAAGGTTGCAAGAAAAAGAATCCAATATGGGTGTGGGGGGTGGATAGAAAAATCCGTCCCTCGGGATCACTGTCCGGCATCACTCGGCAAGCCTCGTGATGCCGAACAGTGTTCCTCGGGACGGATTTTTCCATCCACCCCACATACCCATATAAGATTCTTATAGTATTTCCCCAAAATTGCTTTATTCCGGTAAATCAGAATGTATGTTTCACTGTTTTCAGCACTTTTATTGTCACACTCAATTATGTCTTTCAATGATTTAAACTGTTGGCATCTCTTATTACGCTGTTCCTGATGGTCTGAAAGAAAAGAACAGAAAAACAGGTGACTGAATGCAACTTTTTCACCATTTTAACAAGGGAAACTAATATGAGCTGACACACTAGAAAACAGCCCTTACCCTTATCCTGCTGTTCATGACAACCCCTGCCTTTGTAAACAGTGTAGATCCTGATCAGATGGCTTCTGAAGAAGCCATCTGATCAAGATCTACACTGTTTGACATTCGGTTTGTGAATTTGCAGCAATAATGTTTGACATTCAGTTTGTGAATTTTCAGCAATAACTTACATCATGTAATCTAATTGGTTCAAAGTCAGAAATGGGTTTGCGTAACTTAATTACGCAGCGGGATAAGGGTTAATACCATTCTCCACTTTAATTTCTTCAAATGTGCATAAGCAGCCTACTACATGTACATTGTAACAGGACTAGATGCAGGAGATCGTACATGGAGCTACTTAAGGGCATAAACTACATATCTGCCAGTAGCAAAAGCTCTATCGGAACGGCTAGAAGCCTCCGTGGTGCAGTGGTTACGCTACTGGCCTTGTAAACCAGGGATCGCAGGATTGATCCCAGGCTTCTCCAGACTTTCAGATGAGTCTTTAAACCGAGGTCCCATCTCCGTATGACCTTAGCTGTTGGTGGGACGTAAAACTCAAACTCACTCACTCACTATCGGAACGGCTTATGCAGTGGGTATCCCTTTCTCAAGAGCTGGCTCATTATCCTGATGAATAAAGCTACGTAAAAAACCCTAAAAATTCGGACATCTTGTAATTCTCCTAAAATTTAAACAAATTTGTTTCATGATCCAACAAGGAGTCCAAAAAGTGCAGACGGAATGGCAAACAGTGTAGACTAATCTGGGTCTTGCACTGTTAGCTTAGCCTTTCTTGCACACAAGACAAGAAAATCCGCGATTTTACCCTGGGATAGAAATTTATGTTCTGACCCTGGTGTCCCGACCCCAAATCGAATATAATCCCGTGTTTGATAAATGCATTGGTTGGTTACGACCTTGTTATGGCTTGTATGCGCCGTCGTTAAGGTTGACGTCATGCACGACCCGTGACACCACTTTACATTCCAGCATAGTCAACACAAGATGGCGGACGTTGGTAAGGTAAGTGACTGCAGCACGCGATGCCGGACAGTGACCCTCGGGACGGATTTTTCCATCCACCCCTCTCACCCATATCAGATTCTTATATTCAGTCCCAATACTAGGAATCAGTGTTAACAGAACCCAGCTGTCGTGTGAAATGGCAAACAATTCAGAGCCCGACAACATAACAGTTATCAGTGTCTACAATTTACGTCGCAGTCAACACTACAGAGGTCATTTTGGAGATGCTGACTCCAATTTTGTGGGACTTAACACCTGACACTGAGATGAAAAGACATCTCAAGCCCTACCGCCCAAAGAAATAGGTATGGCTTATATGCAGGGACTCTCTGACTAGCATCACATCGCCTAGGCAGGCTTAAACTTTCTAAGAGGTTTACCAGTACATGTAAAATATTCAGTCTGATTCAGCTCTGCACAAAAGCACCATACAATCTAATCTATTTGTCAAAGCCCCCATGGGCAGGGGCACTCTTTAATATTTGCTAGGGTATTTGTCCGGATTTCTCAATTTTAATGGTAATTAGTGAACAATGACTCTTCCATAAAGAGAATCATTCTGATAAATGACTAAAGAAATTAACCCATATATGACAATGAAATGTTCCACCTAATGAGTATGGAATGGTCCCTTTCCAATTATAGGGGTGTCACGTGTCAGGTTTGTTTTATGTGTGGTAAGTTATACAAAAGTGCAATATTTTAAGCAAACAGTGTGGACTCATGCCACATTCTGTGGCATCTGATCTGGGTCTACACTGTTTGCCAATGTACCAGGCATATATGGGTTAAGGCATTCAAACACTTGAATGTCAGACTTCAACATGCACCTCTAGCCCCACCCTAGATTGATTTGATTTGAGGTTTAACGCCCCCATCAACACTGTATAGGTCATTTTGGAGACGTTGCTTCCAGTTTTGCGAGACTTCATTTACACGACATAGAGATGAAATGACATCTCAAGCTCTGCCCCCAATGAAACCAATAAGCATGGGTGATCCGTCTTGCACTGCTTTGCCTGGGCAGGCTTAGATCCTCTAAGCGGTTTACCAGTACTTGTGTGCGGACGGTTTCAGCTGTGTGTGGAAGCATCATGCAGCCCATCTATTTCTTCAAGCCTCGATGGCGCTGTCTATCCAAAGCTGTCAATTATATTAGTACCGACATGAAAAAAAATATCTTTGAGGTTTGCAACCAGGCTACATACAAACATGACTCCTCAGCTACAAAGACTGGTAAAAACCTTCGATATAGAAACTAGAGGTATTCTACTATCCAGGCAGCGAACACAAAGGTGCTGATCAGACTGCGCAAATGTACAGGCTGATCTGCACCTTTGTTGTTCGCAAATGACAAAAACATGTCTTTGTTTGACACAGCTCATGTACTACTCAATTTCCTAGCCCTTTGATCCAAGTCCTACATGTTTGTCAGAACTTTGTATTGTGTGGACAAACAGGCAATCAATTACTTTCTTAAAATGAAGTTGGCCAATCAATTTCTTTCTTATAACGAAAATTCTGCCGAAGGCTATGTCATACCTGTGATTGTAGTTCCTGAAAAATGAACTTGAACACATATGCTGATGCAAATGTTGACTGATTGACAGACAGACTTAAGGATGGATGAACAAAGAACTGACAGAAAACCAAGAGTCCTATATTGTGTAATGCTTAAAGCAGGCAAAGCAAAAAGCACAAGTGGACTGTTCTAATACTTACTTTGCCCATTCTACATTAAGGATAAGATGATCATAACCAAACCCTGATACACCTGCTATAGCTCGCGCTGCATCCTCTCTTCTGTGGAAATTGATGAAAGCAAAACCCTGCAAAGAAAAGATAAAAGAAACATAATTAAACAATGATGAACAGGATCTTGCACCTAATAACAAGACCATTCCCAATTAAATCTCATTTCATTTATTGTGAGTTTCTCAAAACATCTGCAGTGTAAGCAAATAGTCAAGACATATCTCAGACATCACATACAATGTATGCAGTGCCCGATCTGAATCTTCGCTATGTCAAATATCCATTTTTATGATGTTAGGCACTAATGGGATAAGCAACATGTTACATTATAAGTGAAATGGTGAAAAAAAATTATGTTTTATTACCATGCCACAACTTTGTAAATATGTGTGCATGATACAAAACTGGCTGTACCCCCATAATTTGCCAAAGAATAACTAGCAGACTTGTACACGAGTAAACCTAGATTATACTGCTAGAAGTAGCGGTCTGACATAGGTTGTACTCTTTGCTATAACACCACTGTCCCACTGTGTAAGGTAATCACGATAGTTGCAGCTAACAGCAGTATAGCCAGTGTAATATGTATTTACATACAACAAAGTGTTAAACGAATTCTGACTGTATATCTTTACCATGCACCTTCTCTCATTTTATATTTATTTCTAGGCCAAAATAACATGTAAAGGATATTTCATTTTTCCAGATGAGGAGAAACGAAACGAACAAGAAGTAGTTGCACTCGATTTTTCCTCCTGAATGGAAGAATTTGATCCCTCTCTACAAAGAAGATTTGTTTTTGTTTTTTTTTATTTGAGGATAAACGTCCCCATCAACACTGTATAGGTCATTTTGGAGATGTTGCTTCTAATTTTGTGGGACTTTTACCTGACATCGAGATGAAATGACATCTCGGGCCCTGTCGCCAAATGAAACTATTAGGGTTTGTAAGCATGGACAGTCCGACTTGTACCACTTTGCCTGGGCAGGCTTAGAACCTCTAAGTGGTTTTCCAGTTCTCGTGTTTGGTCGGTTTCAGCTCTGCGTGGAAGCATCATGCAGCCCATCTATTTCTTCAAGCCCCGATCCCCAATGGGTGAGGGCCATCCACAAAGAGGAAGAAAATAACTGCTATGTTTGTGGTCTCCTTTCAAGGACTATTTTCCTTGTCCTTATGAACAACTGCAATGCTCATAATGGCCAGTCACTATAGGGAAAAGCAATATTAAGCTTAGTGTTCCAATTTTGTGAAACAAAGTCTGGGCAAGAATATTTTTTGCAAGCTAATCACTAAATCACAGACAGATGACAACTGGAGTGCCCTAAGAAAATGCATCTACTGTTGCTTTCAAAAGTGAGTGAAGAATGACAAATACACAGATTTAGTGATAACACTTTTATCAACAGGCCATGAAGGCAACTCACTGTTATCTGAGTGCTATGTTAACTTTCTAGGTTGACTGTTTATCAAACAACCCCTACTCCAGAAGCTTCTTGCCTGCAATTGTCCATGTGACTATCCAGTGTCTATTTATAGCCATGCTATTATTGTCCCTGTGACAGAGTGCATTGTAAAAAGGGTTATCCATAAAACATGTTGCTTGGATATTGACAAACTGTGTAAATCTGATCAGCGTCTACACTGTTCAAAATGCAGGATTTTAAGGGTTAAATGAAAGTCTAAGTCCAGGTTCAGGGCCCACCAGCGCTGTCAGTGCTTTCATTCTAATTGTGAATACAATATCAAACTCACTTTTGACTGTCCTGTATTTTTGTCTTTTGCTAGATAAATCCTCTGTATAGGACCAAATGGTCTAAACAGTTCCTGTAGATCTGATTCTCTGGTGTCCTCGGATAGATTTGTCACCCGGATTGTAGCCGACTCATCTAGTGAAAACACATGATATAAGTATTTTTATGCACAGACTGAGGAAACAGAATGGCAAAGCAGATTCTTAACCTGACCTTGGTCTACTCTGCTTTCAATGTCTATATATCAACAAAGAATATCAAACCAGTTTACCTTTTTAACACTTATCTTGCTGAATATTCATTTAAGCCACACCCATTTCTGTCTATCAACCAATCAAATTACTTGATGTAATTTATTGCTACACATTCTTAAACTGAATGCCAAACAGTGTAGATCCTGATCAGATGGCTTCTTCAGAAGCCATCTGATCTGGATCTACACTGTTTGCAAAGACAGGGGTTGTCGTGAACAGCAAGATAAGGGTTAAATACAAAATCACCGCAATGACCCAAAGTATTGGGACAGATAGACCTAAGTAAACAGTGCAGACCCAGATCAGACTGCTCCTGTCTGGTCAGGATCTACACTGATTGCCATTCCGTCTGCACCTTTTGGACGCCTTGCTGGATAATGAAACAAATTTGTTACAATTTTAGGAGGATTACAGCAAGTCCTCAAAGTGTCTGAATTATTTGGATTTTTATGGTAGTATAATAAAATCATATTTGTGTGGTTGTTATTATGACACAAGTGTTGACTATTCAGCCAGTCTTTTTTTTTTTTTTGCTGGAGGTGTGTGGCTGACGACTCGGATTGGTCGCGCCATGGTCTTGCTCATTGTGACTCATAGCGAATAATTACTAACTAGTTTCTGCCTAATAGTAGGCTTTCATCAGAGGATGTGTGCGCTTGTCACAGATTTGTGACGAGCTGTGCGATTTTTGCTCTTTATATACCCTCTGGGTCACCCATGGTTACCCATCATTATGTATGTAGAACGGCCCTTTTGGGGGGCTGCTGGGCGATTTTTGCCTTTGTGAAGACTGTCACCGGCCCCTTTGAGTCTTTTTTTTTTTTGGTCGGGTTTGGCGTTCAACAGCACAGTCAACACTAGTTATGTCATGTTGATTGTTGAGCTGGTCAGCTGACCTAATGACACTTCTTGGGCAAGCTCATACATAAGCAGTTAATCAATTCAGTGCACATTCTTTAGCCAGAAATTGACATTCACAACTGTCCTTGAATCCGAGGAAGAGACAGAATAACCACTAAAATATTACATGATCAATTTCCATGAAAGAATGTTAAACCCTGCAGTGATTGAGCCCACAACCTCCTGATCATGATTAATGAATGCTTGCTTAACAGTTTGATCATTTAATATTGCAAATATGCTAATATTTTTCCTGAAAAATATTTTTAGCAAAAAATACCAGGGTATTATATACTGTACATGTACTTACGGTACATGTACTTCCAAGAACAGTTAACAAATTGACCACTAACAAGCTCGTTAAGCTAACGATGTTTTGAACAACTAGACCCTGAGGTTATCCAACAGGATGTCCCTTTATATTCTTAAGAGCATTATGTACAGAATTTCACTGTAAATATGTTCTGTAAAAGGGTTATCCTTTGGAAGCAAGAAATACAAAGTAGAACTGAAAAGTATGGAGTGTTAAAGTTTTTGTGAGTCAGACTAGCTAGTTTCAGCCAATTTGGCCTCACCAGTAACCCTCCAATATTCTCAAAACTCTGCAATGGAATCAATGATCTCAAATATAAACTGCACTGTGATTAAGGGCAGGGAGTCTTTTTACGGCTGCCACGCATTCCCTTAACACCAGGTGTAGTGACATCAAATTTACCTCTCTTAGACTGCATAACCTCTCCTCTTCCTTTTGCCGCACCATCTCTCATACTTGGTGGTACATATTTCCCTAACTGCTTCCCTCCGGCGGCCGGTGCAGCGGGGGCTGGAGCTGCTCCAGGGGCCTCTGCCTCAGGCTTCTTCTTGTCACCTTCTAATGTCTCCTGAACATAAATAAATGTACTTAAAATGACAAATCCTACATGGTTTCTAGGGCTGGCTAATCGGAGCTAAAGAAAATTGATTATCAGTCCTGTCATTGCGATTGATAATCGATTAGTAATCGCTAATATTTTAGTCATTATTTTACCTGTCTGGCTTTCTGTCTGAGCATGACTCTTACCAATGTTGCACTTTACCATATGTATATTTGAACAGACAGGCCTGAGCAAACATGGTAGACCAAGAAGAGACGCCGCATAATGCGGCGTCTCTTCAGGGTCTGCACTGTTTGCCACTCATCCAGCTATTTTAGGCATAACTTTGGGTAGTAAATTGTACCTATAAAGTAATCGATTAAAAGCAAATCAGAAATGGTAATCATTTTTGTGGAATTTATCGATCGATTAATCGATTATACGATTAATTGTGGCAGCCTACATGGTTTCTGATACAAAATGGGTTAAAGTAGTGTTGGATCAATATACATAGAGGTCCCGTGGACCACCACCACTGATCCTTTAAGAAAACCTATTTAATCACAAAGATTGCAAACATTTAATTTTCTGTATAGCTCTGCGAGTTGCCCTTGTTTTTGCATAATAGAAAACAGAAAAGCAGTTAGTATTTTTTTAAACTTACATACTGGAAATAACTGTAATTTACCGTCGCTTGTAAACCATTGACAGTGAAGCAACAAGACACTGAGCTGGTCTTGAGATTGGAGGGGAGGGAGACACCTTCAGGGGAGGTAATTTTTATTAAAAACATTCTTGTCTCCCTTGAGAATGACTTTGCTCAGATTACAGAAAAGCAAAAGAAGTTGTGTTGCAGTTAAAAAACCAGGTTATGTTTGATTCCAGGTTTTACCCCCCAGACTTTCAGATGATGATGAGTCTTTAAATAGCATTGCTGTCTCTGTATGACCTTAGTTGTTGGAGGATAAAAAACTCAACTTTACAGTCAGTTGAGTTGAGCATAACCATTGAGCATACATAACTTTAATTTCAAGTTTTGTTTGTTTGTTGAGAATTTATGTCCCCGTCAACACTACTTAGGTCATTTGGGAGCTGTTGCTTCTGATTTTTTTTTTTTTTACTTTTACCTGACAATGAGATGACATGACATCTCGAGCTCAACTGCCCAAAGAAATTGGTAGAGTTTAAGGGATGGTTTGCCTGAGCAGGCTTAGACCTAAGTGTTTTACCAGTACTCGTTTTTTTTAGGGATGGCTGCAGCTCTGTGCAGAAGTATCATGCAGACCAATCTATTCCTCCAAGCCACACTGGGTGGAGCCATTACTTTGTTAGTACATGTAATTCTATATTTATGAGTAAGAAGCTTTATAGTCGGATGCGTTAACCCTTTTTGTACCAAATGGAATCTTCCACCCTATATATAGCTGGAGCCCATGTCAAAATTTAGGGGTGTCAGGCTGTGTTTTCTTCAAACTTTATTATGACTAAACTTTAAGCAAACAGTGGAGGCCCTGATCAGATGCCGCGTTCTGCGGCGTCTGATCTGGGCCTGCACTGTTTGCCAAGGTACCCATTTTGGTACTAAATGGGTTAAGCATGAAAAATATAATGTGTGTGTGAATTCATGTTTAAAGTCAACAATTTTTCAGTCATATCACGACAGTGTCTGGTTGTGACAGGGAGCTCAATGCTCACTTTTATAGTGCTGCCTCACTGAAGTATCATGTCCCAGACACATTACATGATGCCACACCCAGTCACATTATCCTGACACTGGGTCGACCAGTCCTAGCTCTACCCCGTAAATCTGAGTGCCAAGCGAGGAGCAGCTTGTACCATTTTTAACGACTTTGGTATGTCCTGGCCCGGGATCGAACCCTTAACCTCCCGTTCCCCGGAGCGGACACTCTACCAACTGAGCTATCGGGGCCGGTCATGAAAAATATAGTTTGAACACAAATAACTTATAACTACAAGTACCTGGAGAGGTGCCAGTGTATCTTTGTAAGGACACTTTGTGGTCCAATGGTCACCTTTACATATCCGACAAGACACCAACTTTTGACTCTTCAGTTTAGCAAGTGGATCTTCTTCAGGTTCCTGGTTTTTATTCTGAAACAAAGACAACAAACTGATTTACCAACTGAAGCAACATTTACAACTTTATTAACAGTAAAAGTGGGTTCAATCTTTGCACTCGAGACTTTTCAATAATGCTGCAGATGACTCTAAATAGTACCCACAATATATGTTTAACCCTTGTCCTGCTGAATAAATTAATTTACCCATACCATTTCCGACCACTAACAGATAAAATTAAGTGATATAATGTATTCCTGCATGACATACTGTGAAGATCCTGATCAGATGCGGCCATCTGATCTGGATCAACACCGATGCAAAGGTGCAGATTGTCATGTTCAGCAGGACAAGGTTTCAGGAGAATGGGAACACTTGGCAGACTTGTCCGCCATTTTTCAAAGGGAGACACCTTTTGGGACTTCCTGTTTGCTTTTCTATAAGCCTTGTCCAACTGAATGTGTTGTATTTGCTCCTCAGGAGCAAATTCTTTCCTTTAAGAGTTGACCTCTATTGACATGGGAGACAAAAATACTTTTGCAGTAGTTGTCTACCCTGAAATTGTACCCACCCCCCTTAATTGGAGTACCATAATAAGGGAAACAGAAGTGACTTTTCCTTATCTGGAGGTACACATGAAGTTTATGAATGACTGAACACTAACCCATTGTATACTGGTGGACTCTTCTATTGCTATTATTGGACAAGTCCATTTGCCATATAAGGGGTGTCAGGCTGATGTTTTTGTTTTTATTCTATTTTTGAAGGAAAATTCTGTTACCAAATAGTGTAGGCCCTGATCAGACGCCGCAGAATGCGGCGTCTGATCTGGGCCTGCACTGTTTGCCAAGGAACCCCACCCCCCTCCCCCCGCATACAATGGGTTAAATGAGCCAGAAGCATGGGTTGGCTGGCGGAGATTGGTGCAGCATAGATGAGTGCTAATTTGTTTGTTTGAGTTGAGGTTTTACATCCCCGTCAACACTATTAAGGTCATTTTGGAGATGTTGCTTCCGAGTTTTTGTGGGATTTGTACCCGACACCGAGATGAAATGACTTCTCAAGCCCTACCGCCCATAGAAATGACTAGGGTTTAAAGAGCAGTCCTACTCCCATCACTTTTCCTTTGCAGGCTTAGTCCTAAGCTGTTTACCAGTACTCCAGTTCAGCTGTTTTCAGCTCTGCGCGGAAGCACTTTGAACCCAATCTACTTCTCCAAGCCCCGATGGACAGGGGCACAGAGAAGAGTGCTGAATATCCAGAAATGTTTGAACTGGTATTGTTTTTGTTTATTTGATTTGAGGTTTAATGTCCCCGTCAACACTGTATAGGTCAGTTTGGAGACGTTGCTTCCAATTTTGTGGGACTTTTACCCGACACTGAGATGAAATGAGATCTCTAGCCCTGTCGTCCAATGAAACCAATAGGGTTTATAAGCATGGACGACCCGACTCGCACCTCTTTGCCTGGGCAGGCTTAGTTGCTCTAAGCTGTTTACCAGTACTCGTGGGGGGCCGTTTTCAGCTCTGTGTGGAAGCATCATGCAGCCCATTTATTTCTTCAAGCCTCGATGGGTGGGGGCTGGGTATTGTTTTTATTACACTTGCATGTGTGCTGTGCTCTAGGAAATTCAGCATGATAAAATTGAATGTGTTGTATTCTGTCATGTTAACTGGTCATCCCCACTGACTTCCATAATTTAAGTGACAGAAGAGGAAATGGAGCAAGAGGAAGCCGGGGACAGCAAAGAATGAGGAAAAAGGGACCAGTGGAATAATAAAAGAAATGTAAAGCTAGCCCACTCCCCACCCATTTCTGAAACAGCAAGCTGAGGCTCAGGAATCATTTAATAATGCCTCTGAAATACTTTTTCTTCTTTCTACATACACATACTAGAAATGTGTCCAAAGGACAGGGATGTCTCCTCCTGGTAGCACAACTAGGAAAACTTAAACGCAAATCGATAATTCACTCTTGGACACTGATGCAGACAGAGGCAGGTGGACAAGTAAAACTATATATCCTAACTTTTTTCCATCCTGGCATAAAATGCAAACTGCGTGTTCTTGCCAAAATCACCTTTGGGAAGGGATTCTTACCAATGCCCACAATGTGATTTTCATATGGAGCAATAATTCCAATCTCCATCATTATGTGCATTTTGAGTGATTTGATTGGTCGAATGGTTGAAACAAAAGTTTTATACTTCGATAAATTCCATCAGCAAGAATCTCACATAGCGACAGGTTGTAATATAACCAGACATCAAAGAGTATGTTTAGAAACTGGGTATTACGTCATAGTTCATAAAACGACGTCAAAAGCGTTTGATTATAAGATAGAAAACTATTGAAAACGTAAATGTTAGGAGAACATGAGCTGTCACTATAGGTGACCAATGCCCCCCTTGGGAGCCAATTTTTGAATTTTTGCAAAATTTCAAAGGGAGATAATTCAGCCAAAAATGACAACAGAGTTATGGCCCTTGGTCAGAATGTAGCCCTTGTGATGGTGAATAAGTGTGTGAAGTTTCATGGGGCTAGGTCAAATACTTTTGAAGTTATGATCAAGGTTAAAGTTTTTGTGACGGACAGACAAACAAACAGACACACAGACTAAATTTCAAGGGGAGATAATTCAGCCAAAAATGACAACAGAGTTATGACCCTTGGTCATAATGTGGCCCTTGTGATGGTGAATAAGTGTGTGAAGTTTCATGGGGTTAGGTCAAATACTTTTGAAGTTATGATCAAGGTTAAAGTTTTTGTGACGGACAGACAAACAGACAGGGTAAATACTATATCCCCCCCCCCACCCCCGAGGGGGGTGGGGTGGGGGGGGGGGGGCATAAAAATAGACTGTGTTTAAAGACCTGACATTTTTTTTTGCTTGGGTTTCTTTCAAAGATGGCAGCTTCTAATTAAATAATCATTCTTAAGCTTTGAAAGAAATGCTAATATGCACTATTTTGTTTGCATTTTTAAACACTGCGATGACAAAGATAGAACTAAAAGGAATGAATTATCGTTTTGTTGCTTTTAACGATGCGTAAACTCCGGCGAAGAATGGCTTTATGCAGTTTGTTGGTGATTCGCCAGTCCGGAGTTTACACATCGATAAAATCCACAAAAATGGAATTCATTCCTGTAGTAAACTAATGATTCTTGTTCATCCCCAATACAATCATTATTTGGCTCTATGTATACATACCTCTTTATTGAGGGTGATCTGCATATTGATCTCCTCCACCTGTACTATAGTGTTGGCTGGATTAGGACCAGGAGGATCATGTTCTGCTGCTCCATACTTTCGCCATGCCTGAAATCAAGTGTGACACCTGTATACAGTCACATATTCTGTCTCTCGCACCCTCCTCCCCCAACCCAACCCTCCATTGGGGCTTGGAGAAATAGATTGGGCTGCACGATGCTTCCATGCAAATCTGAAACTGACCACACACAGGTACTGGTAAACTGCTTACAGGTTCTAAGTCTGGCCAAGCAAGCAGTGCGAGTCGCACTGTCCATGCTTATAAACCCTATTGGTTTCATTGGGCGACAGGGCTTGAGATGTCATTTCATCTCAATGTCCGGTAAATTTAAAGTCCCACAAAATAGGAAGCAATGTCTCCAAAATGACCTATATAGTGTTGATGGGGATGTTAAACCTCAAATCAAACAAACAATGTATACAGTCATATATTTTGTCTCTAATCAGAAGAGCACTGTAATGATCCTAAGCACTGGTACAAATAGTCCAAAGCAAACACCTCGGATCCAGATCAGACTGCTCCTGTAGGAACAGTCTGATCAAGGTCTACACTGTTTGCCATTCTGTCTTCATCTTTTGGACTCCTTGATGAACCATTAAACAAATTTGCTAAATTTTTTGGAGAATTACAGCAAGTTCTCAAGGTGTCCAAACTTTTAGGATTTTGTCCATTAGTCAAAAACAGCAATTTTGGACTTGGACCAGAACTGATTAGCCTTGGCATGCCTGGCGGACCAACTACTTTTTGGTAATTGAAAATACACGTATAGTGTGTACAGTATTTGTAATGGCTATTTTGATTTGATCAGTTCTAAATATTGTTGCAGATTTTAAACTAGCATATGACAACCTATATTTTCTTCTTATTTTTCAGAGAAAATAAGGCTTGACATTAAATGTACATGTGAATCAACTGTCAAACAGACAATCCTCAATATTTCACATGAATTTCAAGCCTTATTTTTCCTGAAAAAAAAAATGCTTTGAAAATGCTGTCTGCCAGTCATGGTTTTAGCCTTCTGAGGTGGCTGGTATCCTAAAACATCAAGTTCCAGTTGTTCAAATCATCATTATCTTAACGAGCTTGTTAGTGGTCAAATTGTTAACTATTCTAGCAAGTACAATATCTAAACTTTTGGTATTTTTGCTGAAAAAAATGTTAGCATTTTCAGCAAAAAATACATGTATTAGCATAGTTGCCATATTTAATGATCAAAGTTTTAACAATGTGTTAACTAACGACATTGTAAGTTTTGAACAACTGGTCCCAGATATCAAAACTAGACAAAAGTGCCCAGTGGGGCACGTATACCCCCGGCCAGTGCCATCACCTCAACTGAAACTAGTCATACTGATCATGTTTGCAAAATTTCAAGTTTCTATGTACAGTAGTTATTGAGAAATCTTTGACACAAAATAAAAATATACACTATTAAACAGCAAGAACTACAAAGGGAAATAACTCTAAAAGGCCTGACCCCTTGGCCCTTATTTTCTTTCCCACAATACAAGTAGTCATACTGATCATGTGTGCAAAATTTCAAGTTTCTATGTGAAGCAGTTCCTGAGATATCTTTGACACAAAATAATTGTTTACGGACACACAGACAGACAGACGGAGAAGACAAAAACTATATACCCCCATTGCATACTTCGTATGCCGGGGGTATAATCAGTGGGCCAGTTGTAATAGTTGGACCAGCAGATATGGAGGTAAGCTGGTCCTGTGGACCAACAAACATTTGGGCCTTAGGAAAACCTCTGTGACACTAGAGTGAACTGAGCCTCAACAAACCTGCAAGGGCATTGCTGATGCATATGTACAACTACACCAAAACTTGCTATAACATGGTTCCTTATAACTTGATTTTGGATATAACATGGTTGAAAGATGGAACGCAAAAATGAATAGACCATATAGACAAGAATTCTGTTGAAGCCTATGTTGCGCCTGTGTGGACTCTTACATTAGGGTGAAAGTCAGGGTGGTCACAAATGTTGACAGCTTGATGGACGGATGGAAACCGGACGCCTGGTATGTTTATCGCCACATGCTTAAAAAGCAGACCAAGGTAAACTTTGCCAGCAAGCTGCTGTTGTTCATACATTGTACTTTCATGAAAAGCTGAAAAATTAAGTTTATTTTTTATATTTACATTAGTTGCTGGGCGAAAAAATGCTTATAGGGCAAACTTTTAAAGCTGATAAACATTTACACTCTTTTTTTTTTTCCTACAAACAGCGGAACAGCATTGACGTCACCAATGCCCATATAGAACCACTGTTTAGAATGATGTCACTTGACTTCACTGAAAATCATGTAACTCGATGCGTTCATGGAAGTATGAACTACATTATTTTCTATAGGTTTACATTAGACTTTACAAATGGTCAATGGCCATCTATAAATTTGTTTTGATAAAAACAGTTGTTTAGCTAACATGGACTTTTCTGTGGATCCCAAAAGTAGTATTATAAGGAGGGTGTGGTGTTCGACAAATGAGTGAGTGAGTGTTTGAGTTTTACGTCCCACCAACAGCTAAGGTCATACAGAGACGGGACCTCGGTTTAAAGACTCATCCGAAAGTCTGGAGAAGCCCAGGATCGATCCTGCGATCCCTGGTTTACAAGGCGAGTAGCGTAACCACTACACCACCGAGGCTTCATGTTCGACAAATGAATGACTGAGTTGACATAAAATCAATTTAGGATTTTTGCTTTCTGCAAGCACAATCACAGCTCGGTAACTCAGTCGGGTGCGCGTCTGACTGGTGATCATGAGGACGCAGGTTCGATACCTGCCGGGGTCGCCAACATTCTTTCATGGAGAGTGATCACGAAATGTTTTCTACGGTCATTCAAGCTGATTCAAGAAGGGCCATTGTCAGTTTCTGGCGAAAGAATGTGCACTGTACTGGTTAACCACTTACGTATAAGCCTGCCCAGCAAAAGTGTGGATAGGCAAACTGACCGGCTCAAAAATGACCTAAAATGTTGACTGGGCTATTAAACTCCACAACAGACAAAATGTCTTGTCTTACAGCTTCAGCAGTCTAAGCCAGCCTTGGTAGCTTAGTTGGGTGAACATCTGATTTGTGACCATCTATCAGGAGGCTGCAAGTTTGATACCTGCCTGGTCAGCAACATTCTCTCCCTTCTGCTGATTCAAGATGGGCAGTTGTCAATTTATGGAGAATGACTGTGCACTGTAGTGGTTAACCCTTTTGTACCAAATGGAATCTTCCTCCTTATATATAGCAGGAGTCCATTTCAAAATTTAGGGATGTCAGGTTGTGTTTTCATCAAAATTTATTTGGAAAATGACTGGACTTTTAGCAAACAGTGGAGGTCCTGATCAGACGCCGCATTCTGCGGCATCTGATCTGGGGCTGCACTGTTTGCCAGGGTACCCAATTTCGGGTTTCTTATACTAAATGGGTTAACTGCCGACGGAAAGGCCTGTCCAGGAAGTGTAATGGGAAAACTGACCAACTCGATATAATTTAAATAGTGTTGACTATAATACTACAAAGCTTCTTCATGACATAATTTTGTATATACTGTTGCAATGTTTTCCAAAGAATCATGTTTTAGCATGTCATATGAAGTACTTATGACAAGATCAATTGACCCCGCTCGAAGAAACGTATTAACTGCATCATGCATGATGCTTCCACACAGAGCTGAAACCGACCACACACGAGTACAGGTAAACCGCTTAGAGGATCTAAGCCTGCCCAAGCAAAGCGGTCTGAATTGGTCCGTCCATGCTTATAAACCCTATTTGTTTTATTGGGCGACAGGGCTTGAGATGTCATTTCATCTCAATGTTGGGTGGTTTCATTGGGCGGCTGGCTTGAGATGTCATTTCATCTCAATGTCATGTCGGGTAAACGCCCCACAAAATTGGAAGCCAAAATGACCTATATAGTGTTTACGGGGACATTAAACCTCAAATCAAACAAAACAAACAAGACACCATCAAATGTGCCCTTCTGCATGCACTACGTGGATCATGGTGCTCAGTGGGAAAACATTTACTTCATCTTAGAATGAGAGTTTTATAATGCAAAACAGAGAAATAAAGTACTGACTGAATTAAAACAACAACAGTTCTTATTTATTTATTTAATAGCTGAAAATAAATTATTTTGCTTTTTTTTCTCATCAACTGCAGTTAATCAAAGATGGCTGACACTGCACTTCAACGAAGCAAGGCATGCGAGGGTAATATTCTTTTGCTCAGGGGTGATATGCAAAATAATTGCCCTTGCAATGTCCAACCAAAAGCCTACAAATGTCTTTGCAGTGAGTGAGTGAATGTTTGAGTTTTACGTCCCACCAACAGCTAAGGTCATACAGAGACGGGACCTCTGTTTAAAGACCCATCTGAAAGTCTGGAGAAGCCCGGGATAGATCCTGCGACCCTTGGTTTACAAGGTGAGTAGCGTAACCACTACTCCACGGAGGCTTCTTTGTCTTTGCAGTATAATAAAGCTCATTATACAAGTAAACACCCACCTTTCTTCTTGCTATACTTTTAGCAGCTTTTCTTTTCTCCACCTTGTATGTCTTGACAATCTAAAATAAAGAAGTACTATATATTTGCCACAATTATTTTAAAATGTCAGATTACATATAGTGATTTACATGCTGAAGTAATTTTTAGATGAAATATTGTGATATTTTTCTTATTGCTGCTCGAAATAAAGACTGTGGGAACTTGTTAGAACTGCCTTGATGAGGCAGTTCTAATGAGTACCCATAATCTATATTTTAGAGCAGAAATAAGAAAAATAATGTTTACCCCTGTAAACCCCAGTTTTTCTATATAAAAGTGGGGTTTGAGGGGGTCAAAATTATACAGGCGTTTTCGTAATGGATATGTATGTCTATCAATGACTCAGATCTACCTGCACAGTCTGATCAGTCCTAGCTGTGCACTGCCTTGGTTTGTTGGTTTGTTTTGGAGTTTAATGGCCCAATCAACACTAGGTCATTTTTGAGCTGGTCAATTTACCTATCCACACTTTTCCTGGGCAGACCTAAACATAAGAAGTTAACCAGTACAGTGCACATTCTTTCGCCAGAAACTGACAACTGCTCTTCTTGAATCAGCGGAAGGGGGAGAATGACCGTAGAAAAGATTTCATGATCAATTTCCACGAAAGAATGTTGCTGACGCACTGCTTTGGTGGCTCAGTTGCATGTGCATCTGACTAGCAATAAGGATATAATCGCTTTCATCCCTCTTTAGTCAGGCAAAAATCTTTCTTGGAGATTGATCTCCCTTCTGCTGATTCAAGTTTGTTTGATTTGAGGTTTAACACTATTATTTAGCTCATTTTGGAGACGTCGCTTCCAATTTTGTGGGTCTTTTACCCGACATTGGGATGAAATGACATCTCAAGCCCTGCACCCAATGAAACTAAATGGGTTTATACGCATGGATGGTCAGACTTGTCCACTTTGTTATGGCAGGCTCATATGTTCATAGCTCATGTGCCGTCAGTTTCAGCTTGTGTAGAAGCACCATGCAGCCTGATCTATTTCTCTAAGCCCCGATGGGCGGGGGTGATTGCCAATTCAAGTACTGTTGTCTGGTGAAAGAATGTGCAATGTAGCTAATATCTGCTAATGTGTGTGTTTAGGAAAGTAGTGGTTTGGTAAATTGCCTGGCTTGATATGACCTAAATAGTGTTCACTAGGCTGTTAAATTCCAAACCCCACAACCGCTGTGCACTATACGGATGCTCATTAATTACCTTAAGCTTCTATATGGAAGCAGAGAAGGCTGTGACCTGAAGGCGTTGTGTCTTTGCTGTGTTTGTTTGTTTGATTCGAGGTTTAACGTCTCCGTCAACACTGTAAAGGTCATTTTGGAGACGTTGCTTCCAATTTTGTGGGACTTTTACCCGACATTGAGATGAAATGACATCTCAAGCCCTGTCGCCCAATGAAACCAAGAGGGTTTATTAGCATGGACGGTCCCGCCTCGCACCGCGGTTCCTGGCCAGGCTTAGATCCTCTAAGCGTTTTACCAGTACTAGTGTGCGGGCCAGATTCAGCTCTGCGTGGAAGCATCATGCAGCCCATATATTTCTTCAAGCCCCTATGGGCGGGGGCCAGTCTTTGCTGTGTGCAATAGTCCAGAGACACACGATTTGAGCCGGGTCACAGCATTTCCTACAATTTGTATGTGCCCCCAGCGAGGAATCAGATCAGCCTGCACATCCATATAATCTAACCAGAGACTTCTCTTGCTCTATGAAGGAGCATTTGACCCTTAGCTATCCTTACAGCGCACAGCGAAGACTCTGATCAGACTGCACAGATGTGCAGGCTGATCTGTGTCTTCACTGCATGCACATCTTATTGTTGGCTTTGTCATGTGCTGGCTCATTTTCACTTGATGGGGCTTATTCATGATGCTGTCTTTAACAAATTACAGGGTTATACATTAGCCCTTATCTTGCTGAATATTCATTTAAGCTACACCCATTTCTGTCTTTCAATCAATCAAACTACTTGATGTAATTTATTGCTACAAATTCATAAACTGAATGCCAAACAGTGTAGATTCTGAAGAAGCCATCTGATCTGGATCTACACTGTTTGCAAAGATAGGGGTTGTCGTGAACAGCAAGATAAGGGTTAACTTTTTTTTAAATAACTGGACAAGGTGATCCTATAACTCTTGGGGTGTACTGGACCTGATCTAAGTTTAACTTGACCTAAGAAATGATGAAATCGTACTTAAGTGATACATTAGGTGGCTGTTTCTATCACCTAAAAAGTCCTTAAAGGTGCATTATTGAGCTATCTGGAAAAATGCTTCCAAAAATAAATACATATAGCCGGTATTTTTCTTTAAAACAATACAAATGAATGCATTTTATGCAAAAATGCGAACAATTATGATGACAGGTAAACGAGTTTGAGAGGGATTCCCTAACTAGGTTTCGAACACTAGTTAGATCTATTTTTAGTTTGTGACAAAAATAGAATCCCCATATATGACGTTATGGGACGTTCATTTTTGGCCTTGTTTGCTTAGGCCATGCATGAAACGGGAAAACATATGACGCTGAATAGCATGCCATAAGTAACGACACTCAGAGACGATACTGTCTCCATGTATGTGTAAAGCGACACTTTTATTTTTAGAACAGAAATTCTGAACACATGTTCAGAGCGAAGGGTAAACACGAATGAAAACGACAATTTTCACAAAGTTCTGAAGCTGTATTTGGCTCCAAAAGTGTACACATGACAAAGGAGTATGCATTGAAGATAAAAACCAGAAAAAAAAATTTGAGACCCGGTAGCTCAATAATGCACCTTTAAAATTCTGACACCTTGAGGACTTGCTGTAATTCTCCTAAAATTTTAACTAATGTGTTAAATGGAATGGCAAACATTGTAGACCCCCATCAGACTCTGATTTGGGACTGTACTGTTTGTAGACCCTGATCAGACTGCTCCTTCAGGAACAGTCTGATCTGGATCTGTGCTGTTTGCTTAGGCAGGTCTGTCCCAATACTTTGATCATTACGGTATTATTGATTTGCATGGAAAGTAAAACTACTGACAGAAGCCCATTTTATGGTAAATGAATTTAAAATATGGATTTTAACAACTGTGGTGGCAGATTTTTAACAAGACCATTCGGAGCAGCCAGACACTAACCTTACTAGACCTTACCAGCTTTTCACTAGACAATGTCTATCAGTCTTGGGTTAAAGTCGATCCCTGTACAGACTTTATTTTTTATAAGGGTGACAGCTATTTGTCTATGAAGTCCTAAGTCTATGCAGCTCTGTTTAGAAAAGGTTTCACCAAACATGTCAATTAGTCGAAAATGTTTCCAAACATACATGTAAGAAAAGATACATGTAGCAAAATCTTATCATCTTCCAACTTTGTTACAATATACGTGTATCTTACCATGTTATAATGCAGTGTAACTCACAGCAACAGATAAGGTAAGTATTTTGCAATAATTGAAGTACAGTTTTCCTGATTTCTCCATATAAACCAATGTTGTGGGTACTCATTAGCCGAGGCAGTTCTGATGAATACCCACAACAAAAACTGTCCTTCAGTTATCCCAATCTACTTACCTATCTGTTGCTATGGTAACTGTGTTATCAGTAGGCATATGTGTAGTTCCAGCTAAGGAGTAACAAAGACAAAAAAGGGGAAAATTTTCCTTATTTCTTGTCAGAAGTATAATGTGGGTATTTTTTAGAATTGCCTTGACAAGGCGATTCTAACAGATACCCACAACATACTTTTTTGTAAAGAAATAAGAAAATTTATCCCTTGCTTATCCTTGTTCGACGTTATAAATATCGGACCAGTTGTTCAAAGCATTGTTAGCTTAACAGGCTCGTAAGTGGTAAAATTGTTGACTGTTCTAGCAAGTACAAAATCTAATATAGTGTTATTTTTGCTGAAAAAATGTGATCTGCAAAAGCTGCTCACGTTTTCAGCAAAAAAAAATAGCATATTTGTCATATTAAATGATCAAACTTTCAACAATACGCGGCTCAATAGCGCAGTGGTTAACGTGTTCGACTCGTGATCTAGAGGTTGTGCGCTCGAATCTGCACTGGGTATCGAGGTGTGTCCTTGGGCAAGACACGTAATGACACTGCCTCACTCCACCCAGGTGTAAATGGGTAGCAGTGGTATAATAGTCACTGCCTCTCTCGCACGCTCGTGAAAACATCAGGAATGAGTGTTCGAGAGCCATTAAATAAGCTTGAAGCTTCCATCCCAATCGAACAAAAATAAATTTGTATAAACTAACGTGTAGGTTTGAATAAGTGGTCCCTGGAGCTATGTTTAGAGGATTACCTTGACCATCTTGTTGTCGTCATTATATTTGTATTCTGTTATGGTCTTGATATTATTATCTTCATCATAGTCTTCAGTAGCAGGTGGCAAGGAGCCTGAAAAACAGCACATAACAGTATCACATGATGATTCACATCACGTGAAATGAAGACACCCCCATACCCCACTTTGTGTATATAGAAAACTGGGGTTTACGAGGGTATACATTATTTTTCTTATTTTTGCTCCAAGACATATGTTGTGGGTGCCTATGTTTGCAGTATTTTCAAGAAAAATGTCACGGATTTTCATTAGAAAAGTAGCTATTTTGGAGCTGTGAAAAAAATGCAATATGTGTGTGTTATCGTAATGACATCCAAGCAAAAAACACCACAACCTTGTTATAACATAACGTTCATTACAACACGGTTTGGATATAACACAATTTCAAGATGGATCCAAAAAATGTATACATTATAAAGAAAAATGGCCAAAAATGGTCATTTTTCTATAAAATCTAAACATTTCAAAAAATGTATAGATTACATAAAATGACCATAAATAGTCATTTTTCTATATAATCTATACATTTTTGTTTGGATATAACATGGTTGTTTAACTAACACAGTTTCTGCTTTGGACCCCATTAATAGTGCTATAAAGAGGTTGTGGTGTACATGTAAAGCTATCTTTGATCTCTTTACATTGCTCCACATAGGTATAACTAACCTTCAACATGCTGAATAGTTCAATTTGCAACACTCCTCCCTGATTTTCAGCTATTTGTATTGCATGATTTCTAATTTGACGATAAAATTCAGAGGCAGATTGGAAAAATGTAAAGATCCTGGTCAGCTGGCTTCTGAGAAGGAAGCTGTCTGGATCTAAACTGTTTTTAAAAAAAAAAAAACATATACATGTATCCGAATCCAGCAGGATGAGTGTTAAGAGATAACTGCAGGCCTGAGATTGGAGGACTACTGAAAAAATCTTAAACCTGAGTGAAAAAAGTCTGAAACCTCTATCCCCTCTTCTGAAAATGTCATTTTTGCAACTTTCAAACAAAAAAACAAGTATGCAAAACATATTTTCAAACCGAAAAATCTGAAATCTGCCAAAAATCTGAAAAGTCTCATGCCTGTAAATACTGACCATATTTCTTGTTAGATATGTATGTTGTGGGTACTTGTTGGAACTGCCTCAATGATAGGATTTGAAAAAGTACCCAAAACATGTTTTATGGAAAAATAAGGAAGATTATCCCAAGCTTATCCTTTTCACTTCTCCATATCTGGAGCCTTAGCTTAACCCTATTCTTGCTGTTCATGACAACCCCCTATCTTTGCAAACAGTGTAGATCCAGATCAGATGGCTTCTGAAGAAGCCATCTGATCAGGATCTACACTGTTTGGGATTCGCTTTATGAATTTGTAGCAATAAATTACATCAAGTAATTTGATTGGTTGATAGACAGAAATGGGTGTGGCTAAACTGAATATTCAGCAAGAGAAGGGTTAATAACATTTTTCTGATGAAAGCAAGGTATCTTTTTATTTATGCTCTAATTACACGGGTAGTTGTTATACAAATATATTTAAAAATGTTAAGGTACATCTGTAGCTTGAGCAGGCCAGTTTGTGACTTACCTGGTTAAAAACCTACAAGACAGGTTATCTCATGTCAGGGCTCAATTATCATTAAAAGTTGAATCAGAACTTAAGGGGAATTGGGAACACCTAGCAGATTTTTCCACCATTTTTCAAAGGGAGACAACTTTTGGGACTTCCTGTTTGCTTTTCTATAAGCCCTTTTCCACTGAAAAAGCTTCTCCTCAGGAGAAAATTCTTTCCTTGAAGAATTGACCCCTATTGACATGGGAGATAAAAATTCTATTGCCTACCCTGAAGGTGTTCCCATTCCCCTTAATTCAGAAATAAATTGTGCATAAAATATGCACCCACTGTTGTAAACCATATGGGATGCTTCAGGACCAATGTTTCTAGTCTATTGGCACCTCAGAATCAGAACTGTAACTGGTGATACATCAAATGACAGTCATACACTAGGGAATGGGATGCATAAAGATTTGAAAGAAGGATATTAAGTCACTGCTCCCCATTTAAAGATATGGCAAAGAAAACAAACAATGTAATATCTGCTTGATGGGGGAGGGTGGGTGAGGTAAAGGTGACATGTATCTTGTGGCACTGGGGTGGCTTACAGCTGGACAAGGCCTGCTGTCCATGCAGCAAATAAGACAGAGGGGGAATGTTGTTATTTCTTCAGTTTCTACACTTCCATTCATTTTCCTCTTTCTCCACTGTCCCCTGCTTTCATCTCCTCTACTATCTCTTCTGTCTCTTTTCTCTCATTCTCTTGGAGACGATACAAACTCAGCCACAAAGGTTGACGGGTTGTTAAACCTAAAACAACCGATCAATATCTTCTAGAAAACACCCACATATGTACGAAAGCTTGCCAAATCCTTTGAAAGGCACCTCATAATTATTTTCCTGCAGGCGGAGGTGCTGCAAAAGCCTGCCTTCACAACCAAAAGGGTGTTGCCCAACAAAAAGGTGATGCCCTTTTAAAAATACGCTCCGATAGCCCTTGAAACACTTAATAAATTTGTGCAGACCACCTCCCACACCATGATACATGTATGCAACTGGCCCTCTAAGTATAATATGCGGAATGTTCTGTAGAGTTCTAAATGTAATGAAGTTACTTATACAAAATATGTGTTTTCATTATTTCGTGTCGGAAAACAGCTTGCAGTTGCAGGGATATTTCTGGGATGGGCCCCCGAGCCATTTTATGAGAAAACTACATCTCAATCCCTGCCGCCAAATGAAACCAATAGGGTTTATAAGCATGGACGGACCAACTCACACCGCTTTGCCTGTGAAGGCTTTTATCCTCTAAGCAGTTTACCAGTACTCGTGTGCAGGTCGGTTTCAGCTCTGGGTGGAAGCATCATGCAGCCCATCTATTTCTTCAAGCCCCAATGGGCGAGGGCCATAGTTATTGACTGAATCTGATTTAATTTTTGTTTGGGTCCCATATATAAGCTATTGAAATTTGATGTCAATTTTGCTGTAAGGTGTGTATTAAGGATTCTTGGGCCCATTAATTTTACCCAAAGGCCCATGAAAATTGAAAAAAGGCCCATCAAAATGTTGATTTTTTCATGTAAATGAATGGGAGACGGGCCATTGGCCCATTTTTGTTTTGTTTGATTTGAAGTTTAACGTCCCAGTCAACACTGTAAAGGTCATTTTGGAGACGTTGCTTCCAATTTTGGGGACTTTTACCCGACATTGAGATGAAATGACTTCTCAAGCCCTGCCACCCAATGAAACCAATAAGCATGGACGGGCCGACACGCACTGCATTGCCTGGGCAAGCTTAAATCCTCTGAGCAGTTTACCATGTTGGCAAGCATGAAGAGTATAGTTACCAGAACCCTAATTACTTAAGTGCTACTGGGATCACCACAATTGTGCATGTCAGGAAAATGGTTAAGGTTGGCACCACCAAGAAAAGGGTCTGCTAGGTAATGCAAGCTTAGTTTTTTTTTTTTTTTTTTTTTTTTTTTTACTTGTGCCTTTTATAATATCTCATCTAGTTTTGTATAGACGGATCCATGTTTTGACATGTGACTTTGTTTACATATCACTGCGCATGCGCCAATTACGTCCCCTGTATAATACCTCTTTTATCTGGTTGGCAAAACATGACTGTTGCCGTATAGTGTCAATGAGAATTTCGAAAATTTATCGTGTAATTACACTCTTTCTTCTCCACAAAATTAAGTGATCCTTGTCATTTTGTGTTTTTGAATTATCAAATGATACAGAACCAGTCTCTTCTGAAATTTTATCACACATTTTGCTGCCTAAAAAGCGTTATAAAATTACCCACGGTCACCATCATACAAAAACGTAGTCGATGGGCTTTATTTAACGGACGGAAATAAGATTAAAGCATATATATTTTCCATCCAAATTTATACGCAAAAGAAGCGGTTTAATGCCAAAAATGGTTTGTGGTAACCAGTTTTGATAGAAAGATGATTTAACAATAGTAATTACTGAAAACAATTCTTGCTAATCACCGGTAGAGTATGGAATGGTAAGTTTTTTGCCAACCAGATCTATCTATCTAGGTTTACTACAACACCCCCTGACGAGGATTACGTGTAGGTGTAATGATAATATTGGTTCAAGATCACCCGACTGGTATCCGGACAAAACACCCCCCGGACATAACACCCCCTGCTCATTTTGGCATAGGTGGACGAAACCCCCCTCAAGTTTTTTACAGGGTTGACATAACAACCCCTGCAACTTTTGACAGGGTGGACAAAACCCCTCTGGTTAGTTTTGTAAGGTGGACAAAATCCCCCCTATCATGTGGACAAAACCCCCCTCGGACAAAATCCCCCTGATGCTAGATTGGGCACCTCACCAGTAGTTGAAGGGTGTTCCTGTTACACACATACACCAGGTATGTAAGTTAAATCACTGTGTGATGTCCAAACATAAATGTATAGATTATACAGAAAAACAGCCATCAATACTTGGTCATTTTTATTATAACCTAGAGACAATTAGCTCTAATCAGCTAATTAAAAGTATAATGATCTGGAACTTATACAATCACAATTCATACTAGGAAATTAACTGAACAATTACAAACTGAATATAGCAATCAATTAGCATACTGGTAGAAGAAAAATTTCACAATAAAGTTTATTTAATACTTAATAGCCCCATTAATTTCTGCATACTTCATGCCCTCATACATTTTTGAAACAAAAATATTGTTGATAAGCATACATTTATGTTCATATCTTGGAAGGGATTTTGCCTACTGTACCATTGCAAGCAGATAATTACTCAAGGGACCAGAATTCTATAGCAATAATAAACACAGAGGATTATGTCTGAGGGGGTTTTGTCCACATGATAGGGGGGATTTTGTCCACCTTGCAAAACTTATGAGGGGTTTTTTGTCCACCCTTTCATAAGTTGCAGGGGGTCCACCCTGTAAAAAACATGAGGGGTGTTTTGTCCACCTATGCCAAAATGAGCAGGGGGGTGTTTTGTCTGGGGGGGGGGGGGGTCCTACATTCCACCCGACTATATTCCCTAAATAAGAAAATAATTGATAAAAAACAGATTAAACAAGGCTAATGACCTTTGACCTTGTTAGTTCGTTCGTTAAGGTTAAGGCTTTTTAGTTTTTATGTCTGCCATGGTCAAGCGGACAGAACTCCATAGCTCCACAACAAGACATAGGTTAAGTGCTTCTGGGCTGCAAATCGTGGCAGTTTGTCCAACAAAAGCAAATGGGGTTGGACTGCCGGTGCCCCACCGTAGAAAATGAAGCACTGCCTGTTTTTGAAATTTAAAAGGCTGGTCGAAATTTGACCTTGTTAGACTTTGGATGTGTCTATATATTGTAAGAGGGAATCTTTCACTGAAAATACCCAGAGGTGTCAAACCAATCAGGATCCGTTTGTAATAATCAGTTGTGTAATTGGCCAACAAGGTGTCACAATACAGGGATTATGAGATAAGACCTCTGTTTGACCTGCCAATCAATTGTGGTGTCCTTTGCACAGTTTCCTTTAATCAACTCAGTTCTATGTTAAGGGCTCCTTACAATCCAAGACCAGAGAAAGAATGAACAGATCCCGCTACTCGTCCGAAATAATGGAGCATACGACTTCATATTAGCTTTTATCTTTATCTACAATATGCCAGTATTTTGGCCACATACCATCTTCTCCCTGTTCAACCTGTTCTGCCCAGCTGATAGGTTTTGCACTGAAAAAGAAAATAATAACAATAATTGATATTTTCTCTGACGTAAAGGCCTATTTTCAACATAAATTTGTGTTTTTCAGAGACACTTACTCGTCAATCGACGGCATGTTTTCGTTTTTCTGCTAGGAAGTGCAGTCCATAATCAGCTCATCTTCTTTGGACGATAAATCTTAAAAAAAAATAAAACAAGATCAAATAAATTTTATTTTTATCTTATTTATTTTTGGAAATAAAACTTCAGGTGCTTTCTATTTAAGTTTTAAAATTGTTTATCAAGATTTAGATTTATGAATTGTAAGAGCTTAACAAAATGGCAGCCTCCATGCAGCATTTCTCCATAGAAGATTGTAGAGGTTAATTTTTATTGCAGATCTTGGCTTTAAATTATTTATTTCAGGAATCTTGTGTACCAGATAATAAAGGGGACCGGGTTGTTCAAGAATTTCACTTTGATTGATTGTTTTTATTACGTGATCAATTTACAAATACTTACGTCCGAACTGTACTAGTAATCGACAGCGTTGGAGCTTTTTTCGTGACGTACTTCCGGTTCTAAAAATAGAACGGGAAAAAAGCTCTGGCTGTCAACTGTCATATTGCTTCAAGGCAGTGGGACAGATTAAGTGTTAATTACAGCGTAAAACAGTAGAATTTATTTAAACTTTTGGCGAAATCTAATTCAAGATTATGGGAAATACACTGATATGCTGTCAGGTGTGAAATTTCGCGGCAAATCCCGAGTGTTACTTTTAGCTCACCTTCATGTAGTGACGAGATGAGCTTTTGGGATCGCTTTTTGTCCGTCGTGCATCCGTCCGTGCTTGCGTCAGTGCGTAAACAATTTCTTCAAACGACATCTAAACCACTGATCAGATTTTGACCAAACTTCACAGGAATGATCCTTAGGTGGTCCCCTTTCAAAATGGTTCAAATGGTTCTGGTCCGTTGCACATCTAGGTCACAGGAACCAAAAATAGATTTTTTTTCACGGAAAACTTCTTCTCTGAAACCACAATGCCCAGGTCTTTGATATTTGGTATGACGCTTCATCTAGTGGACCCCTACCAAGATTGTTCAAATTATAGTGCTGGGCCCAAAAATGCCCCCGCCCTGGGGCCCTTTGATTTTGCATGGGCTCATATAGGGAAAATCTTTAAAAATCTTCTTCTCTGAAACCACAAGGCCCAGGTCTTTGATATTCGGTATGAAGCTTCATCTAGTGGACCCCTACCAAGATTGTTCAAATTATAGTGCTGGGCCCAAAAATGACCCCGCCCTGGGGCCCTTTGGTTTTGTGTGGGATTGTATAGGGAAAATCTTTAAAAATCGTCTTCTCTGAAGCTGCAAGGCCCAGATCTTTGCTATTTGGTATGAAGCTTCATCTTGTGGACCTCTACCAAGATTGTTCAAATTATAGCCCTGGTGCCAAAAATGCCCCCACTCCGGGGCCCTTTGGTTTTACATAGACTTGTATAGGGAAAATCTTGAAAAATCTTCTTCTCTGAAACAACAAGACCTCTATCAAGATTGTTCAAATAATAGCCCTGGGGCCGAAAATGCCCCCGCCCAAGACCCTTTGGTTTAAATGGACTTATATAGGGAAATCTTTAAAAATCTTCTCTGAAACTGCAAGGCCCAGGTCTTTGATATTTGGTGTGAAGCTTCATCTAGTGGACCTCTATCAAGATTGTTTAAATTATAGCCCTGAGGCCAAGAATGCCCCCCCCCCCCATGGGGCCATTTGGATTCACATAGGCTTGTGCCCCGGCACAGGGGCATTTTTGTCCCCAGGGCTACAATTTGAACAAACTTGGGAGAGGTCCACTAGATGAAGCTACACACCAAATATTGAAGACCCAGGCCACGCGGTTTCAGAGGAGAAGATTTTTTAAGTTTTCATTCAAAAAATCAATTTTTGACTCCTGTGACCTTGATGTTCAACAGACCGGAACCATTTGAACAATTTTGAAAGGGCACCACCTAAGGATCATTCCTGTGAAGTTTGGTCAAAATCCGATAAGTGGTTTAGGAGGAGATATCGTTTGAAGAAAAAGTTTACAGACGCACGCACACACTGACGCACGCATGGACGACAGACAAAAAATTATCACAAAAGCTCACCTTGTCACTACGTGACAGGTGAGCTAAAAAGTATCGGAAATAAAGTATCAGGAAAAAAAATATCAGGAAGAAAGTATCAGTTTCATGTAAAAAGGATAGTATATATATAGAATTAAGATATTAATGCAGTTGCCATCTTAAGGTAAATTTTAGTGCATCTGATGCATGTATACCATCTCAGATCATGTTGTGGGACTTTTACCAGATATTCTTTCTTTCTACTTATACTGCAATCGGTCACATTTAACCATTACTCGCAGGTGTACATTACATTCACTACAGGTTGCAGGGTTGAAAGCCTACACAGTAATCATGTAATCACGGTAGGGGTCTTTAACCTGCACAGGAGATGACTCTTCCTGCACATGGCACCGAAATAATTGCCGCCTCCGGGAGGCCTCTAGCATCAGAGGCAAGTGCACTAACCACTGAGTTATCAAATCTCAAGCCCCGCCACCCAATGAAACCAAATAGGGTTCATGAGCATGGAGGTCTGACTTGCACACTTTAGTTTGTTTAATTGGAGGTTTAATGTGTCCGTCTACACTATATACATGTAGGTCATTTTGGAGAAGTTGCTTCCAATTTGTGGGACTTTTACCTGACACTGAGATGAAGTGACATCTCAAGCCCTGCCACCCAATGAAACCAAATATGGTTCAACGACTCGCATCACTTTTGTTTGTTGGATTGGAGGTTTAATCTGCCCGTCTACACTATATAGGTTATTTTGGAGACGTTGCTTCCAAATAGGGCCTATTGGGGGTATTATATTATAAAACTGACACCAGGCTTTATTCCTAATGTGTGAATTTTAATTTATATGCAATATCACACTGGTAAAGGCAAGCGCGCAGGGTAAGGAACAAACACACCGGATAAGGAAATTTTTCCGCTCAGGATAAAAAAGAAAATGGCGGAATGGGTATCACATGTGCAGGTTTGTTGTTGTTCTAGATCTCGTGCTATGGTTACTAATCAATACGGCTGCTCACATTAGCTTCACGGAAGACACATATTATTCACAAATTTATCTTCGATGGTCCGAATTCGACAATTGCATCCAGTCAAACGGAGAACCGGACACAGTGGAGCTACTCCACCGCGAAATCTCATTATTTTACATGAAACGCTCTTATGGGAAGATGGCTTGCACTTTTTTGTCGGTTGTAGACATACACATGATAAATCGGACTGTTGCAAATACGATTTAAGGAAAATGTGAAATTAGAAGGCACACAATGAGAATTCCTAGTTCAATTTTCAAACCAACGCCCACGGGCAAGGAAATGGGTACAACGCATATGATAAGACACAACATTTTCCGGGGAAAATGGTTGTTGTATGGTCATAGCACAAGGACTTTCCATCTCAGATTAGGTTTTCCGATATTAATAATTAGTCCTATATAGTTTAAAGCACAAATTGTGATCTTTAGGAAACGTTCAAAGTTTTTGTGCATTGTCTTGGCATGTGCATTGCTCTGGTTCTCGCAATGTATTCCACCCCACTCCCCACCCACCCCACCCCCACACATACCCATACACTATGAATCTAGGGCGATTTGGCCCGGACGATTTGACCTAGGAGAATTTGGTCAAGGAGAATGTGGTTCGTATGAAAATATTGGGTAGGACAACTTGGCAAGGCTAATATAATGTCCTGTGCACATTGACATTTAAATGTTTTTGGGTTTGTTTTCAGTAATGCCTCTTGGTTTGTTTGTTTGTTTTAGAGTTTAACGGCACTGTCAACACTATTTTAGGTCATTTTAGCCGGTCAGTTTACCTATCCACACTTTTCCTGGGCAGGCTTATACGTAAGCGGTTAACCAGTACACTGTACATTCTTTCGCCAGAAACTGACAACTGCCCTTCTTGAATCAGCGGAAGGGAGAGAATGACCGTAGTAAAGGTTTCATGATCAATCTCCACGAAAGAATGTTACCGACCCCGGCAGGTGTCGAACCCGCGCCCTCCTGATCACCAGCAGACGCGAAACCGACTGAGCTACCGAGGCCGGCATAATCATTCAGTTGCAAATACTTGTACATACTTTAATGTTTGTCTTGCCCATAGGGGCTTAAGAAATAGATTGGCTGCATGATGCTTCCACGCAGAGCTGAAACCGACCCACACACGAGTACTGGTAAACTGCTTAGAGGATCTTAGCCTGCCCAAGCAAAGCTGTGCGAGTCGACCCACCAATGCCTATAACCATATTGGTTTCATTGGGCGGCAGGGCTTGCGATGTCGTTTCATCTCAGTGTCGGGTAAAAGTCCCACAAAATTGGAAGCAACGTCTCCAAAATGACCTTTACAGTGTTGACGAGGACGTTAAACCTCAAATCAAACAAACAATATTTGCCTTATATCCGACGACGAACTGCGTACAAAGGGCCTGTTAAGATCTCCAATTATATCTGCCCCCCCCCTCCCCCCCCACCCCACCCCTGGAATATTTGTTTCATAAATGTTGTATGGTGATCAATAAAATGTTTGGCCATTCACAAATAAGGCATGTTTAACCATGACTTTACCCCTACCCCCAGCTGATTTTGACCAAAATTGCAAAATTTGTCACCTTTATGGCTTTCAAAATATTACAGCCTAGCCTTGGCTATACATATTTTATATTTTGGATACAGATAACGTTTTTATATGTTAACATGTGGTGAAAATAAAAGAAATGCAAGGTGAACTCTGTGTGTGTTTATTTTTTCATAAATTAATTTTTGGTCATTATCAGAAATGTCAACATAAAATTGCCATAAATCCGTTCATAGTAAAGCTAAATATATGTTGTTATTTCTCATTTTCTTAGTTAGAAACCAAGGAATAATTTGATACCTGTTTCATTTTGATTCTGTAATTTTTCATTTTTCGTATATCTCCATGATAACGCAAGTGGGTGGGGTAACAAGATACGACTCATGCACTTAGTGTACAAACGATGAGCAGTGCTACAGCTACCTGATATATTAATGCGCCAATTGAAACAGTGTTGCTAAGGGCACTTTCTATTGTCTTTTTCTTTCGAAGGGGTATACTTTTATCACACTTTTCTTAGTATTTTCGTCATAATTTATTAACTCAATACAGACACATCAAACGTCAAGTTATTCTGAAAATACTTGAAGACGAAACAACTCGTTTCTGTGTATGTTTCCATTAACGAAGCCTGTTAGCAAGTGAACGTCGCACACTGAAGAGGATTTGAGTGAGGATCAAAAAGAAGCCAAATCATATCAGGCCCTTTAATGACCATGTAATAGGTATGTCTCACGAATTTGGCGAAGGTATCTACCTTATTTTCAGCCAAAAGAACAAGGATACAATTTTCTTCCAGAAATACTGCATGGACAAATACATCATTTCTAATTCATGATCGCGATGAACCCAATCCATCTATCCCCCATAGGGGATGATTATATTGCTAGAACCACAGCAATGCGCATGCCAAGACAATGCACGCAAACTTTGGACGTCTTCTAATTTCATTTTTTCCTTAAATCGTATTTGCAACAATCCGAGTTATCATGTGTATGTCTACAACCAACAAAAAAGTGCATGCCATCTTCCCAGTCGAGCGTTTCATGTAAAATAATGAGATTTCGCGGTGGAGTAGCTCCACTGTGTCCGGTTCTCCGTTTGACTGGATGTAACTGTCGAATTCGGACCATCGAAGATAAATTTGTGAATAATACGTGTCTTCCGTGAAGCTAATGTGAGCAGCCGTATTGATTAGTAACCATAGCATGAGATCTAGAACAACAACAAACCTGCACATGTGATACCCATTCCGCCATTTTCTTTTTTATCCTGAGCGGAAAAAATTCCTTATCCGGTGTGTTTGTTCCTTACCCTGCGCGCTTGCCTTTACCAGTGTGAATATAGACAGTATCTTATCATCAAGCTATTCTGAGGGTGTCAAAAATGAATGAAACCTAAAGACACAATTTTGAACTTCTTCACTATTTTGGAAGATAACAAAACAAAACCAAAAAAAAAAAAACAGTGCAAGGTGTTAGTGCTAAGGTCTTAAGACTGTTGAGTCATAGACAAAAAATGATTAGGGCTAAAAAAGCCAGAGTGAGTGAGTGAGTTTTAGTTTTACGTCCCACCAACAGCTAAGGTCATACGGAGATGGGACCTCGGTTGAAAGACTCATCCGAAAGTCTGAAAAAAAAGCCAGAAAGTATTGCTAAGAGGTCACTTGAAGAAATAACAGCTGAACCTGAAACTTGTATCAAATGATCAGCCTCCAGCAAGTCAAAATAGTTTCAGTAGCTTTGCATTTTCAACACTAAAATTATTCAATTGACCTCTCAATATTTTAATCGACCAGTATTGACCAGTATTCACAACTCTGGGAGTATTAACCGGGGCAGTTTTAACCGGTTTAAACTGTCGGTTAAAACCGCCCCAGGTTTTGACCGCCCAACCTTGCTCCGAGAACACAAAAACCAAACAACCACAGAGATGAAACAATGGTGAGGACTCGACAGCAATAAACCACTGAAATGCTGGGGCAAAAGAAAACCAACAGTTAGACTCCAATGGGCCCAACCAGAGACAGAGCATCAGGTACTAACCAACATTACATAAGTAAGCCTTTACGCTGGAGCCATCATAGAATCTGAGGCCAGACCCACCGGCATGCAACTAAAGAGGGAAGCAAAGTACATGAATACGATAAAAATTTAAGACAAAAGCTAAAGTAAATGAGATAAAAGGTAGCAATATTTACAGTTTTTACAAGCACAATACATAGTAGTGAAATCTGAGAATCTTTGCGTTGATTTCAGTTGATAAAACACTAAACTTTCTTAAAAACTTTTCTAATTTTAACCATTTTAAGGGTGATTTTATACTTTTTCTATGACAAATTTTTAAAAGCTTTCAATATTTCCTGATCTGGGCACTTCATTCAGAGTACTGTTTCACCTTATGATCATCTGTCTTTCACTTTTATCATCCTTTCGTATTTCAAGATATAACTTGAGGACAGTATCTGCACTGTGCCTTTACATGTATATCACCATTCTGGGATAACAAAATGTGGATGGATAGATCTTCAATCACAATGACCATACACTAGATACTCAATGAATCAAATGGCATTTGAGTGAATTCATGAAGATTTATTGGCTGGCTGTCAATACTGAGAAAGTAGGATTCATATTAAAGTAATAGTAAAATATTAATTCACCTTTTTTTGCATTACCGGTATCTACTGGTTCCTAGTCTGAAGATTATAAGTGTTGGAAAAAAAGGTTACCAGACCCCCCTGACCTTGAAAGGTGAGGGGGGTCTGGTTACCTGTTTTTCCAATGTTGACAATGTGCAAGCTGGGAGCCAGCAAATAATGCAAATATGGTGAATAAGATGCATGTTCTAGGAGATATCACACTGGTTATAACTCATGCTCACTGACAGATTAAGTTATAATTCTAACCAGATTAATTGTTGTTGTCAGGATAACAGTTATGTTATACTATTTTGTGAGTAGCAGCAGGTTTGAAAAATATATCAATAGCTAGTTAATCCAAAAACATTATTGTTTCTGGCAATTACATGCATCATTATATGTCCACAATGTCCTAAAACCTGTTAATCTTCTATCCTCATATACTGCTTATGCCCTCACGGGCATTTTTAGCAGGGTCTGTGGGTCGTGCTATTAAAAAGAAAAAAGTAAAAGCATGATAGGGAGTCTATGTCAAGATGATAGGTTAAAATATAGTCAACAAGAGTTTGAGACATAAAAATAAATGACTTGGACGGATCAACCTTAAAAGTATGCAGCCGGGCTTAAAGGGCTAAAAACAGTTTAAAAACAGGCATAACTGTCTACGGCTTGGGGAACTGCAACTGTCCAATCTCTGCCTTGAATATGTCAAGATGTGGACAAATCACGGCTTTCTCTGGGAGGGCATTCCTCTAAACAGTGGTCGGTGGAAAGATGATGATGATGATTCCGTGTTTAACGATGCGTCAACCCTCTTTGTGGGTCATAAGCGCCAAGCGGTTAATGGTTAAACGGTCAGTGGAAAGAAGGAATACTTGTATGTATCCTTGCCAGTATGAATTTGACGAAAGAATGGCAGTACTTTGAAATCCTATGAGTACGGGGCTGGATATAATCAGGAAGGGGCACAGCCACAAGGCTATTGACAATCTTGTAAAAAAGACAAATACGTGCCACTTCAAGGGATTGCCAGTCCAACTTGTGCAACAATGAAGAGACACTGGTTTTTCTGGCATAGTCATTCATGGTCCAACAGGCTGCACGTCTTTGGACCATTTCAACCTTATGGGTGTTCCTTTTTGTATGGGGTCCCATATGACTCAGCTGAAGCATGCTCCAGCTGGGGATGTACAAGGGTCTGGTAGGCCAAAGGCAAAACAGTGGATTTTTCTGATTGCATGGTTTGTTTGTTTGTTTGATTTGAGGTTTAACGTCCCCGTCAACACTGTAAAAGTCATTTTGGAGACTTTGCTTCCAATTTTGTGGGACTTTTACCCAACATTGAGATGAAATGACATCTCAAGCCCTGTCGCCCAATGAAGCCAATAGGGTTTATTAGCATGGATGGTCCGCCTTGCAACGCGGTTCCTGGACAGGCTTAGATCCTCTACGCGGTTTACCAGTACTAGTGTGCGGGCCAGATTCAGCTCTGCGTGGAAGCATCATGCAGCCCATATATTTCTTCAAGCCCCTATGGGCGGGGGTGGACATATCGGGTGAAATAAGCGTAATTGTGTGGCGAACTATGGCATGTAGTTAGCGAACACAGCGTAGTGTCATTAAACATGCAGAATAGAGATGTCCACAACCGACCAGACAAAAACTGTTTCTTATGGACAGTAGCATTGTTAAAACTTGAATTTTAATGTTTGGTTTTGAAAACGTAAATAGTTTCTTTCAAAAATTTGAGACATCGAATGGTGTTCCATAATACCACCAGTCTATAGACATCTGCAAACATACCATATTTTGGAATTTGCAGAACTACCTTTCTAAATTTTAAGATATTTTAGAAAGGTTTTCTGTAAGTTTTCACAGTGTTATGATTTTCTCATAGAATCTGTCATTTCAGTGCCTTTGGCGCTTTGATTCTATTTCTTGGCTTGTTCAGGTATATTCCACAGTCATTCTCCCCCTTCCGCTGATTCAAGAAGGGCAGTTGTCAGTTTCTGCAGAAAGAACGTGTACTGTACTGGTTAACTGCTTACGTTTTAGCCTGCCTAGGAAAAGTGTGGATAGGTAAATTGACCGGCTCAAAAAATGACCTATACAGTGTTGACTGGGCCACTAAACTAAAAAACAAAGAAACAAAGCTCAACTTATTTCTTGTTAGAAACATGTTGTGGGTACCTATTAGAATGACCTTGATGAGATGATTCAAACAATTGTTATGGGTGCCTATTAGAATCACCTTGATGAGATGATTCTAAAAATTTTTATGGAGAAATTAAAAAAAAAAGTAAAAAATACCGTAATGATCCCAAGTATTGGGGCAGATAGGCCTAAGCAAACAGTGCAGACCCAGATCAGACACAAATGTTGAGTATCATAATATCTTGAGCAAGTTCAACTTTCAGGGTCCTGGGCTCAAGGTCAAGGTCACTACGGCTAATTTTAGAAAAAAACTTTGTCATCGCTCTAGCGTCGTCATTTGCTGATGGATTTTTAAAATAACTTCACACAAATGTTGGGTATAATAATATCTCGAGCAAGTTCAACTTGGGGTCAAGGTCAAGGTCACTGGGGTTATTTTTAGAATAAAAAACTTGGTCATCGCTGTAGTGCCTACATTTATTAATGGATTTTAATATAAATTCACACAAATGTTGGGTATGATAATATCTTGAGCAAGTTTGACTTTCAGGGTCCTGGGCTCAAGGTCACTGCGGCTATTTTTTTAAAAAACTTTGTCATCGCACTAGCATCGTCATTTGCTGATGGATTATAATATAACTTCACACAAATGTTGGGTATAATAATATCTCGAGCAAGTTCGACTTTCAGGATCCTGGGCTGAAGGTAAAGGTTACTGTGGCTATTTTTAGAAAAAACTTTGTCATCGCTCTAGTGCCTACATTTATTGATGGATTTTAATGTAATTTCACACAAATGTTGGTTTTGATAATATCTCGAGCAAATTTGACTTTCAGGGTCCTGGGCTCAAGGTCAAGGTCACTGCAGCTATTTTTTGAAAAAAAAACTTTGTCATCGCTCGAGCGTTTTCATTTGCTGATGGATTTTAATGTAACTTCACACGTTCGACTTTCAGGGTTCTGGGCTCATGGTCTAGGTCATTGTGGCTATTTTTACCAAAACTTTGTTTTCGCTCTAGTGCCTACATTTATTGATGGACTTTAATATAATTTCACATAAATGTTGGGTATGATAATATCTCGAGCAAGTTAAACTTGCAGGGCCCTGGGCTCAAGGTCGTCACTGCGGCTATTTTTAGAAAAAAACTTTGTCATCGCTTGATCATCGTCATTTGCTGATGGATTTTAATATAACTTCACACAAATGTTGGGTATAATAATATCCTGAGCAAGTTCAACTTTCAGAATACCGCTCTTTAACTAGGATAATGTTTCCTGTTCCGACTATTGCACCTTCGGGGACCATCCATCGGTTACACCAATATTCTTGTCTTCTTTTATTTTTACCCCTGAAATCAGATTTTTGTCACATAATGGTTTGAAAATAATAAAAATATAAGTAATAAAGGAAATTTATTTAACATTCATTGAAAGATGACAAGCAAAGTTGAACGCATCACGAAAACATGCCCATACAAGTTTGACCCCCTTGAACCTCACTTTTATACAGTAAAACTGGGGTTTACAGGGGTAAGCCTTCTTATTTCTGCTCTATAATATAGATTGTGGGTACTCATTAGGACCGCCTCGATGAGGCGGTTCTAATGAGTACCCACAATCTATATTTTGAACAGAAATAAGTAAAATATCACATCTTTTCATCATTAAATTTTTCGTTTTTTTTTATTCTGGTGGTAAAGTTTACAATGCATCTGTATAGGCGTGTTTTCGTTTTGGGTCCGGGGTTCACTTACTTTGATCATGACCTGATGTTGTTACTTCAATGAACGTTGAAAAATTACATTCGTTTCGTAACTCTTTCTTGTAAGTTGGCTCAGACACTACACCACAACCTCTTTATAACACTATTGTTGGGGTCCAAAGCAGCAACTGTCTTAGTTGAACAACCGTGTCATGCAAACTTAAATGTATAGATATTATAGAAAAATAAACTACATGTATTTTGGTATCCATCTTTAAACCTTATTATATCCAAAACCATGTTATAATGAGCATTGTTATAAAGAGGTTTAGGTTTATTATCATGATCTTGATTCATGAAACGCAGTTGTCAGTTCCTGATGAAAGAAATCGCTACAGTCTTGGCCAGCCTTTTAGGGGAACGGAACACCTAGTAGATAATCCACCATTTTTTTCAAAGGGAGGCAACTTTCGGGACTTACTGTTTGCTTTTCTCAGTCCCATTGATAATGGGGTCTACTATTAAAGGAAAGAATTTGCTCCAGCATTGAGGAGCAAATTCTTTCCTTTACGAGTTGACCCCTATTGACATGGGAGCCAAAAATACTTTTGTAGGAGTTGCCTCCCATGACATTCTATGTGCACTGCTTAAAGGCTGGCCAAGACTGTAGTATTGAGTAAGCCATTAACCGCCATATCAAGCCATCAGTCATCTTTTCTTGTTTTTCAGGTGCTTTGACAGACATTCTGGAAGCTTTTAAAACAGCAGAAAACTTTTCCCGCCTTGAGGAAGCAAGAGAGAATGCTGGGAATGATATGCTACGGCACATGCAAATAGTTTTCCCAATTGCTTCACAGATACAGATGGACATGATTCAGAAATATGGGTTTCCTGCGGACGGAGATGGTAAAAATAATTGCTTTCTTGCCAATACAAAAGAACCTCGTTATAATGACAGTATTTGTTCCTCAACAGTTTGCTGTTATAAAGAATATGCCGTTATAAAGAATATAAATGAAGGCAATGATCAGGACTCGAAACAATTAACCCACAGCTCCCATCAGAGACACCAAGGGAAATAAACACAAACATGAAACAGCCAGACCCCAATGGAAACATCACTAGCAGAAAGCCAAAATGACAGTTACTTTCCCACAAAAATGGCCAATTGGCTACCCAAAGCAAAATGATATAAGCGACACACATACTCAAAGACAAGCCTTATAAAAAATAAACCACGACAGAAGAACCGCCTTGGAACAGACAATGAAACAAATTCAGGGGGGCTTAAATCGATATTACCTGGCCACAATCCTGGCCCTTACTTCCATCGCGATTTAGACAAATAATTTGTTCAGTCCACATGAAGGCCTCCTCACTCATCAGTGCAAATCTCCATGAAAGCTGTTAGAATTGACTGCAGTCTAACAAAAAATACTTATTCATTTCTTGGAGTATTAGATTACAAGAATCTTTCATTGGTATGAATTTGATATAGGCATTCCAACCCTGGGAATGCCTGTGCCGGTCTGAACTGAGGGTAAGCCTTGAGCTAAGGATTGATTCTATTTAAATTGTCATTATAATGAGTTTGTCATTACAATAAATGTTGGTTAAAGAGGGTTGACTGTAACATAAATGAGGAAATCACACCCATGTGAGATGAGATAATGATGTCTGTTGTGTGTCAGAAAATTTTATAGTTATCCTTTAGATGCCAGTTACAACAATTGTCGCCTGCTCTTTTGTCTTTTGGTTACTTTAAAAGTCATTGTTGCAATCAGTATGGACACATTCTCTAGGAGCAGTCTGATCAGGGTTCACTCTGTTTGCCTGTATTGTAAAGTTTATAATAAAACTAGCAAACAACATAACAGACAACTTTTTCAGATGCAGATTTTCATGGCAAGTTAAGGGATATTGAAAATGTGATGTTTTACTTATAAAATGGCCTAGACTTAGTTATTAGGTGCACATTAGAATTGCCTCATCAAGAATGTTCTTATGGGCACCCATAAACTGTGGTTTGTAGCAAAAATAAGGGAAATGTGGAATACCTTGTAAACTATATTTTCCTATATATAAAGTGGGTTAACAAGGGGTTTTCTGATGCCTCATTATATAGAGGATCTTACATGAGTGTTCATGTATTATTGAATTTATTAAACGAGTTGAGGAAAAGGGATAAAATGCGAGGCTGTGCCGAGCATTTTATCCCTTTTTCTCAACGAGTTTAATAAATTCAATAATATATGAGCACGAATGCAAGATTCTATTTATCATATGACATTTAAAACGCATTTTATTCACGATTTGTTTACAAAAATGTCAATATTCCGCCATTAGTAAACGCGACGTCGTTAAGGACGTCATACATGTAACGTTACGGGACGTATCTAGCTAATTTGCATATTTAATCCACTAGTGGATTATCGAAAATAATACATGACGTTATTACACTCTCAGACGCGACGTCATATGATAAATAGTATTACAGTAGAACTTCGATGGCTGGAACACCGATGGCTCGTTTACCACGGCAGAGTCGAACCCGTTCTTGAGTCCCTAGGGAATTTCTCTACATAAGAGATACTGAGGGGAAAGTTCGGATATTTTCGCCTTTTATCTTGCAAATATATGCTGTGTGTACTCATAAGAATCGCCTCTATGAGGCGATTCTAATGAGTACACACAGCATATATTTATATTATAGAACACCGAAAAGATGTCTAAAATTATCCACGTTGTGCATTCTGAAAATAGTCATCAGTGGTTCGAACTACCCCCTGTCTCGAACAGATTTTCGTGGTCCCAAAGGTGTTCGAGCCATTGAAGTTCGACTGTATTACAGGGTTGCCACCATCAGGGAATTGCCGGGGAAACTGAAAAAAAAATCAAGGTCAGTGAAAAGTCGCGGAGGTCAATGGAATTTAAAACTTCAAACAGTCAGGGAAATATCAGGGAATTTTTGTTCTAGTAAGTTTAGGACAAACAGCTCTAATAAAGCATTTACCACCGGAAATCCCAAAACTTGTAATCGACAAACAGTGTGGATCCAGATCAGATGCTGCAGAACACAGCGTCTGATCAGGGCCTGTGCCTCTTGCAAAAATTCAACCATTTTCCAAATAATTTTAAAAATAACGTAACCTGTCACCCCTATATTTTGAAATGGACTCCTATATATATGGAGGAAAATTACATTTGGTACAAGATGGGTTAGTGTGACAATTTTCAGGTTATTTTCTGTTGTGCTGTTAAGGTTAATACATATTTACAAGAATGATGGTGAACACGCAGTTGTTCGAGAAATAGCTTGGGCTGCATATTGCTTCCTCGCAGAGCTAACACCAACCGAACTTGAGTACGGTCTAAGCCTGCCTAGAAAAAGTGATGTGAGTCAGACTGCTTGTTAAACCCTAGCCTTTTCTATGGGTGGTAGGGTTGGAGATGTTATTTCATCTCAATATCAGGTAAAGGTCCCTCAAAATTGGAAGCAACATCTCCATAATGACCTAAATACCTGTAGTGTTGAGGAGGATGTAAAACCACAATTCAAACAAAACAAAAACAAGATGATGGTACCAGTTACCTATGAATTGTGGAATATTACATGTGCTGTCATTACAAGAAGTGATAAGTGAAATCCAACTCCATTGGTGATGTTAAGTTTGTTACATCAAACAGATTTGTGTTGCTTCCCGAAAAAATGACACAAGCTAGCATATAAGCAACCAGTGACCTCATAAGGGAGAAGCCTTTGATTATGCGTAAATTCCACTCAGACATATTTTCTCTGACCAGAATTACCACAAAATACAGAGTTTTAGAAATCCCACCCCACTTTTGCAACAAAAGAGCTAGATTGTTTGTCCCAAATAGCTATGGGTTAATTTCTAAAATTGTATATTTTATGGTGATTTTGATCCATGAATCTATTTGACTTTATTTTCAACAAAACAACATGCTGACAAGATTTTCTTTTAATTGCAGGTATAATCCGGTTCACTCAGGCGGTTAAGGTATATGAGAAACAAGACCCTGTGATTGCACAGTTGAACAATGATCTGAGGACTATTCTTATTCCACCTGTACCTGTAAGAGGATCTACAGTAAACACCGGACCCGCCTGAAAAGGGAAGGCTGCATAGCCCCAGATGAAGTGTTACTAGGATAATTATCCCTTTTTGTACCAAATGGAATCTTCCTCCTTATATATAGCAGGAGTCCATTTCAAAATTTAGGGGTGTCAGGTTGTATTTTCTTCAAAATCTGTTTGGGACAATATATTCAATATGGTGGAAAGAAGAACTTGAAAAATATGTGATAGCTGAAAGAACAATTCCGTGAGAAAGGCTGTCAAAAGCCGAAACGTCGGGAGATGGTGGAGAATTAATGTGAAAAATGTTTGGGAAATGACAGAACTGTTTGCAAACAGTGTAGGCAGACACCGCGATCGCGGCGTCTGATCTGGGCCTGCACTGTTTGCCAAGTACCCCTTTAGGGGTTTCCGATACTAAATGGGTTAAGGGATAATTTTCCTTATTTCTTAATATTATCATACAGTGAAACTTTGCTCAAACACCTTTGGAACCATACAAATTTGTTCGAGATAGGGGTAGTTCGAGCCACTGAGAGCCGTTTATAGTACCATGCCAGAGGCATAATCATTTCGTGAAATTGGGCTATGTTATGTGCACTCATTAGAATCACCTCATGATTGAGGTGATTCTGATGAGTACACACAACATACCTTCTCATAATGAAATATCTTCCTAAATTATACCTGACTATATCTTATTAGAACCTAGGGAAAGGGACACAAAAATGTGTACAAGTCGCCAGGGTAAATGAGCCTTAGCCCAAGTTCCACTGTTTGTTGTGGGTACTTGTTAGAATCGCCTCGATGAGGCGATTCTAACAAGTCCCACAACATGTTTCTAACAAGAAATAAGGAAGATTATCCTCAAGTTGTTTATATTACTCCTCAATATCTGTATCTGTGGTAGGGGTTTGGATTTTTGATAAGAGGATAAGACATTTGAACTGTGATCAGTTTGGACAGTATTTAACATGTATGTACATGTTTTATTCCACTTTATTTTTTGTCACACCTGTACTCATCAGTAAGGTGTGACAGAGATGGAATGGAGGGCAGCATATGGTCGTTTGCGCATTAGCTCTTTATACAGTTAAATGCTGAAATTGCAAGAGGGGAGGTAAAAAGCAAAACTGGGATGGTTTAAAGACAGTGCCCTTGACACCTTTATTTTTTTCTTGTAGGGTATCATAACTTATGCCATAGAGTAGAGGGGATCATTTTGGAATAACCTTGCTTACTTCACCATTAAAACATTTGATGCAGGAACTTGTAAAAAGAATTGTTGGTGGAATGTAAAACTCGAATAAACAAGCTAGAATATCTGTAAATATTTTGGAGGCATACCATGAAAGTACACCACAACCTCATTATATCACTGTTCATTGTAACATTGTTTTGGATATAACATGGTTTTAAGAGGGATCCCAAAATGTAAAGAATATATAGAAAAAATGACAATAAACTGTCATTTTTCTGTATAATCTTTACATTTTTAAGGATATACTAACATAGCTTCTGCTTTGGACCCCATTAATAGTGTTATAAAGAGTTTGTGGTGTATTGCAACCAAAACAATTTTGTGATAAGCAGCATTATAACAAGATTTCATTTTAAACACTACTCGAAATATACTGTTCACAAAAAGTAGGGGATATTCGGGCTCCTTTGAGCCCATCAGCCTAAACATTAAGAATAATCAAATATCGGGTATACCATCATGTGTGTATATTCTATTATTGAGCAGTATGATATTTATGCTCGAGTGGTGTAGCACGGGGACATAAATTGTACATGTGGTGGCACATGAATTTTAACATTAGTGACAAGCCGGTTTATTGATGCGAGATTTCGATAAAACTGTATGTACATGTATATCGACTGTTGAAGTGTTGTATTGACAAATTCGCTATCAGAACCATGATTCCGCTAACGGAGGCTCAGCGTTTGAGAGCCGTTGGCATGCTCCAGACTGGAAGTACGCAGTTGCAGACGGCAAATGTTATGAATACATCACAGTCAGTTGTCAGTCTACTATGGGCATGCTATCGTAGGGCAGGAGCAGTAGCGAATTTGCAGAGAAGTGGACGCCCGAAGAGTACTTATGGACATGATGACCGCCTTGTTGTCGATCAAGTGTTTCGCAAAAGGAGACTAACATCAATAGATCTTCAGCAATACCTGCGCTGAGTAAGAGGGTTAATGTTTCTAGACAGACAATCCGAAATTGTCTTCACTCGAGTGATCTTACGGCACGACGTCCGCACGTTGTACTGCCATTGGAAGCTAGGCACAGTAGAGCACGCTTTGCATGGTGTTCACAGCGCAAACGTTGGAACATTAATCAGTGGTCTCACGTTATGTTCAGTGACAAATCCGGGTTTAACTTGGACTTTCGTGATGGTCGTAGAAGAGTCTGGCAGCGTAGAAGAGTCTGGCGTCGTATTGGTGATCGTTATGTAGACCGGGCTAGAGTTGCTCATGACCGATATGAAGCAGGATGGGATCACTATAACTGGAAAAACGTACTTACATGTGTGCCATGACAGAGTTACAGGACTGTACTATTGTGATAACGTGTCGGCTCCTCGTGATGCCGTTTGCTTGACGCCTTGCTCAAGAATTCATCTTCCAGGAAGATAACACTGGGACTCACCGGGCACGCGTCATCACTGAGTATCTTAAACGGCAATATATACGGACAAAACCATGGCCTGCGATGTGTCAGAATTATCTCCCATCAAACACATATGGGAAATCCCCGGGAATCGAGTCCGAAGCCGTGATCCGCCTCCAAGGACTAGGGTGAGCTTGGTGCAGCACTTCAAGAAGAGTGGCGAAGGATCCCTCAGTTCACTATCTGTAGACTATTTGGAAGTATGTGACGACGATTCATTGCCCGCTGTGACAATCGAGGTGGTCCAACACATTATTGAGGGCTTGTGTATGGCTATTTGATAGTCCTTTGAATTAAATGCATCTTGTCCAGGTAACATTTTTTATTTATTTTCCAGTATTCAGCCTGAAAGTAAAATATCCCCTACTTTTTGTGAACAGTATATAAGCTAGAGCACAACAAACCCTACAGAAGGGACTGTGTCAACAGCAAAGACTCCGATCCCACCAATATGGCAAGGATTTTTTATTATCTCACTGGCTGTTAAAAGACGCCGCATGCGATCATTGAAGATTTAGATCAGCCTGCATGGATGTTCATTCTGATCAGTCTTTACTGGTCGCACATATCATATTAGAGTTTTGTCATATTTGTCTCTCGTGTAATATGGCATAGTTACTGCTACTTTAATTTTAAAATTGTGTAGTTTTGTCTTTACTTGTTTGTCGTATTTGTGTTTAAGTTTTACATCCCCATGGACACTATTTAGGTTATATTAGAGACGTTGCTTCCAATTTTTTTGTGACTTTTACCCGACATTGAGATGAAATGACATCTCAAGCCCTACCACCCAAAGAAACCGCTTGAGTTTAAGGTGCTATCCAACTAACATCAGTTCTCCTGGGCAGGCTTGGACCTGAGCAGTTTTGTACAAGGACTTAAGTTCGGTCTGTTTCATCTCTGCGCAGAAGCACCATTCAGCCCAATCTATTTCTCCAAGCCCAAGTAGGCAGGGATGCTGTCTTACGGTAACTTGTATAGTTGGACCAATTTATCATGCGGTATAGAATTATTGTCACACATACATATATAAGTGCAATATTAACGTGACATAAACAATAAAAATAAAAATCAAGATTGCAGTTGTTATACATAGTAGCCTAGTTATTATACCCCCGGCATACGCAGTATGCCATGGGGATATATAGTTTTCGCATTTTTTATATGTGTTTGTGTGTGTGTGTGTGTGTGTCTGTTAACATTTTCGTGTCCGCTCCATAACTTTTAAACCGCTTGACATATTTTCATGAAACTTCACATAAATGTTAAACACCACATACATATATAAGTGCAATATTAACGTGACATTAACAATAAAAATAAAGTAAATAAAAATCAAGATTGCAGTTGTTATACATATTAGCCTGTTTTATTATACCCCCGGCATACACAGTATGCCATGGGGGTATATAGTTTTCGTATTTTCTCTGTGTGTGTGTGTGTGTGTGTGTGTGTGTTTGTGTGTGTCTGTTAACATTTTCGTGTCCGCTCCATAACTTTTAAACCGCTTGATATATTTTCATGAAACTTCACATAAATGTTAAACACCATGAGACGACGTGCAGAACACATGAACCGTAACTCTTGCTTTTCTACTTTCAGAGTTATTGCCCTTTGTATATTTTAGCTTGCATTTTCGTGTCTGCTCCATAACTTTTCAACCGCTTGATATATTTTCATGAAACTTCATATAAATGTTAAACACCATGAGACGACGTGCAGAACACATAAAACCGTAACTCTTGTTTTTCTACTTTCAGAGTTATTGCCCTTTGTATGTATGTTTTAACTTGCATTTTCGTGTCCGCTCCATAACTTTGAAACCGCTTGACATATTTTCATGAAACTTCACATAAATGTTCAACACCATGAGACAACGTGCAGAACACATGAACCGTAACTCTTGCTTTTCTACTCTCAGAGTTATTGCCCTTTGTATGTTTCAACTTGCATTTTCGTGTCTCTCCATAACTTTTAAACCGCTTGACATATTTTCATGAAACTTCACATAAATGTTAAACACCATGAGACGACGTGCAGAACACATGAACCATAACTCTTGCTTTTCTACTTTCAGAATTATTGCCCTTTGTATGTTTTAACTTGCATTTTCGTGTCGCTCCATAACTTTTAAACTGCTTGACATATTTTCATGAAACTTCACACAAATGTTAAACACCATGAGACGACGTGCAGAACACATGAACCATAACTCTTGCTTTTCTACTTTCAGAGTTATTGCCCTTTGTATGTTTTAACTTGTTTTTTCGTGTCCACTCCATAACTTTTCAACCGCTTGATATATTTTCATGAAACTTCACATAAATGTTAAACACCATGAGATGACATGCAGAACACATGAACCGTAACTCTTGCTTTCCTACTTTCAGAGTTATTGCCCTTTGAATATTACGAGTTTTACCATACACTTGTGTCCGCTCTGTAACTTTAAAACCGTTTGAGATAATTTCATGAAACTTCAAACAAATGTAAAGCAAGATAATAGGATGGGCAGAACACAAGAACCATAACTCTTGTTTGCATAAATTACAAATCATTTCCCTTTGAAGATTGTAAATTATGTGTCTGCTAACATCTTCGTGTCTTCTCCATTACTTTTAAACGGCTTGACATATTTTCATGAAACTCCACACGAATGTTGAACACCGTGAGTTGACGTGCAGAACACATGAACCATAACTCTTGCTTTCCTACTTTCAGAGTTATTGCCCTTTGAATCTTGAAAATGGCCATTCTATGGAATATGGCCTGTATATGCAAAGAAGCTTTTGACATTGCTATTTTCAGCTGAGGTGATGGCACTGACCGGGGGTATACGTGCCCCACTGGGCACTTTTGTCTAGTGAAAGAAGGATCGTTTTGCACATATGCAATCTTATCTGTGTTTTCCTAAACAGTATGCTCACTCTAATAATCTTTAGGTGGACATAAATATATGAGGGATGCTAAAATGGTGCCACAAATGACAGTCTATATTAAGAATTGCCAGATAAAATTGTATGACCCTGGGTTATAAAATTTTTTCATTCTCAACTCACTTAAGCGTGAATTTTGTCCTGCTCATAAGTATTAAAATAAATATTGGCATTCTTGTTGCCTCTGCTTTAAGCATGGTGCAATAGTGCAATATAGGAGTCCAATTATCCATCCATCTGTTTGTTTGTCAATACCTGCAACAACCCAAGCGTTCACCTGAATGGTCAAGTTCATATTTCAACAACTATAACACTATATACATTGTATAAATTTGCATCCAGGGATGGCATCTTTAATGCATGATCCATATTTGACCTTGACCTACATATCATGGATCACTGATCTGGTGAACTATTGGGTCAATCCTAGCGTTCACCCTAATATTCAAGTTCATTTCAGCTTCATTGATAAAACTTGGTACAAACTTTCATCTGGGAATGGTAGTTATAATGCACGCACATTCATATTTGACCTTGACCTACATTTAATGCTCACTGACTTGGGGCACTATTATGCCAACGCTAGCATCAACTCTAGTGTTCAAGCACGATTCTCAGGAATTATAAGAGCTACATTAATATAACTTGGCATAATAACTTGGTATAACAAGAGCTGTCATCAGACAGCAAAGCTCACTTGGGAAAGTGTATAAGAGCTACATTAATATAACTTGGTACAAACTTGCATCTACAGGTTGAAACTTGAATGTTGAATGCAATCATTTCTGTTCGACCCTGAACTGTTTTTCATAATTTCTGTGTATGAAATCACTGGTTTTCCAATGTTAGGTAGTTGCATCTATCGTTCGAGTTCAAGTCCATTAATCAAGTGCTTTTTGGGTTAAAGGAATGAAACTTCCCTGCTGACAACCTATATGAGCTAGCGCACGACAAAACCAACATAAAGAGGTGTGACCTTCAAATATGCGAATCAGTTTGCTCATTTACTAAGATAAAGAGATGTCATGCATCTCTCTTTGAACTGCCCGCAGGCTAGAGAAAGTACATGAGATCACAGAAGGCTCTGATCTGATCTTTATTGGTCGCACAAGCCGTAACGTAGGTTTTGTTGTGCGCTAGCCTGTTTTTCATAGTGTCTGGCTATGTAACTACACTTTAGCATGTACCGGCCCCGATAGCTCAGTTGGTAGAGTGTCCGCTCCGGGGAACGGGAGGTCTCGGGTTCGATCCCGGGCCGCGACATACCAAAGTCGTTAAAAATGGTACTAGCTGCTCCTCGCTTGGCATTCAGATTTACGGGGTAGAGCTAGGACTGGTCGATCCAGTGTCAGGATAATGTGACTGGGTGTGGTATCATGTAATGTGTCTGGGACATGATACTTCAGTGAGGCAGCACTATAAACGTGAGCATTGAGCTCCCTGTCGCAACCAGACACCGTCTTGATATGACTGAAAAATTGTTGAAAGCGACGTTAAACCCGAATTCACACACACACACACTTTAGCATGACCCTAAATTTACTACGTAAGTGACTTTGTTAAAATGATATTCTCCTGGAAAACATTCTGGTGACAGCATTGGGTGGCAAAGTGTCTGATGTATTGGTATTTGCTGGATGTTACATGCGGACAATCTAGATCCTCCAAAATAGAAGTGGAGGCAATGATCAGGAATCGATACAATTAACCCACAGCTCCAATCAGAGACACCAAAGGGAAAGAAACACAAACATGAAACAACAGACCCTAATGGAAACATCAATAGCGGAAAGCCAGAAACACAGTTACTTTCCCACAAAATGGCCAAAAGGCTATACAAAATAAAATAATATAAGCTACACAAACACCCAAAGACAAACCATAACAAAATTCAACCACGACAGAAGAACCGCCTTGGAACGGTCAGCGGAAACGAATTCCACTGGGGGGCTTAAATCGATTTTACATGGCCACAGTCCTCGACCTTACTTCTGTCACGATTAAGACAAATAATTTGTTCAGTCCGCATGAAGGCCTCCTAACTCATCAGTGCAACATCTCTGTATACAAAAAATCAAACAACCACAGAGATGAAATAACGGTGAGGACTCGACAGCAAGAAACAACAGAAATGCTGGAGCAAAAGAAAACCAACAGTTAGACTCCGATGGGCCCAACCAGAGACAGAGCATCAGGTACCAACCAACATAAGCCTTTACGTTGGAACCGTCATAGAATCTGAGGCCTGACCCTACGGCGTGCAATTGAAGAGGGAAGCAAAGTTGTCAACCGTGATTGGGTTAACTACCCTGCATGCAGTCTGTCGTATAACATTTATGTTGTACCCAATCTTTTTGTATCGAAGAATGATTTTACGAAATTGGGTGCTGAAGTCATTGCGGTTATACATTTTTCTAAATTTATATACTAAGTTACCATAAAATTCGGGTTCCGATAGACCTTGTTGCAGAAGAGGTTTAAGTCCAGTATTGAATTTTGAAATTAAATCTGAATGACGTCAAATTTTTAAAAGGCTTTGCGTAGTTTATGGTACCGATAACCCTGATTAAGAAGTTTAGCTGTTAACAATAATTATTTATTGCCAGTGTTGAAGTCAGTTACATGACTACACACTCTGGCAAATCAAATTAATTGTGAAATATAAATGCCATAGGATGGCGCACATGGAAATCTATCATGGCCTTCATTGACACCCATTAACACATACAGCAAAATTGGTAACAGAATAATAGACATGATTATAAACACAGACTGCAGTTCATAGGCTGCAGTTCCACCAAGTTCTTGCTGAAGAGTGTTAACATAGTTATGCCGCTAAACAACGACAACTTTTTTTATTTAAATTCGTGTTTTAAGAATAGGAAGTCTGTTGTTTAATCAGACTAAAGTGATATACTTACATATTAAAAATTACTCTTTATTTCACAAAACGGACCCCTGTTACTAAAATTATGTTCATAGTTTTATGCTCCTTAAGCACACCGTGTGCTACTTATAAGGCAAGGAGCAGTTTGTTATACCTGACTGTATGCTTAATTGTAGACTTACAATTAAAGTGGAATTTCTAAGCGCACTGTGCTCTTTATATATTACGATGGATACAGTATACTGTAGCACTGTATCTGAAACATTCATGGTTTACATGGAAATTATGGGGTCATGTGTCAGGCCTGAAAACTACATCAAGGAATGTAAACACAAGCAAAACACAGGCATTTTGTTTTACTATACCATTATATCATATCACGACAACACCAGCTCAGGTCTCACACACGTGCGCGCACACACACACACAGAAGCCTCAGTAGTGTAGTGGTTATGCTATTCGCCTCATAAACCTGGGTTCTGGGCTCGATGCCCCGCTTCTCAAATTTTTCTGATGAGTCTTTAAACCAAGGTCCTGTATCCGTAAACCTCGCATGCGCACATGCCCACATGCACACACACAGTGCACACACACAGTGCACACACACACATATCATTTTTTCTTTTATAAGCAGCTATAATTGATTTTTAACTCACCTGAGCTGAAGCTCACGTGAGGTATGCCAATGCTCCGACGTCAGGCGTCTGATTGGTCAAAATTTCATATAAGTATATCTTTAAAATAATTTGGTCAATCTTGATCAGATTTCATGCGCATTATCAAGTAGCAGGAAAGGCTGCATAAGATTTTTGGACTGGTCAGATTGGAATTCTGGCTGACATGGCAACGTATAGTTCCCATAGATAGAATGGGAAAAACTTCAAAAATCTTCTCTGAAACTATAAGCCCCAGATCTTAGATATTTAGTATGTAGCTACGTCGTCCCCTACATAAATTCTGCCAATCATGCCCCTTGGGTCCAAATTGGCCACGCCACGGGGCTCATTAGCTTCCACTGACTCATAATGGGAAAAACTTCAAAAATCTTCTTCTCTGAAACCACACGACCCAGAGCTAAAATATTTAGTAAGCAGCAATGTCAAGTGGTCAACTACATAAATACTGCCAATCATGCCCCTGGGGTCAAATTGGCCAGGCCCCAGGGCTCATAAGCCCCCCCCCCCCCACACACACACACACACACACCTCATAAACTTCAAAAATCATCTTCTTTGAAACCATAAGACATTAAATATTTAGTATGTGGCAAAGTTGAGTGGTCACCTACATAAATCCTGCCAACCATGCCACTGGGGTCCAAGTTGGCCACGCCACAGGGCTCATTAGCTCCCACTGACCTATCACAACAAAAGAAAACTTCAATAGTCTTCTCTGAAACCATAAGGCCCAGAACTTAGATATTTAGTATGCAGCAAATCAAGTGCCTGGGGTCCAAATTGGCCACGCCCTATGGTTCATTAGCTGGAAAAAGAAACTTCAAAAATATGGTTCATTAGCTGGAAAAAGAAACTTCAAAAATTTTCCCTCTTAGTAAGTAGTAATGTCAAGTGGTCATCTAAATAAATCATGCCCCTGCTCATAAGCTCTCATAGATTCATCATAGTGCAGGTTATATTTTCTAGTCCTTTGGATCATTGAGTTCATTAAGAAACATTTTGCTTAAGCCGGTGCTAGAGGGCGTGGCTAGCGTTGCACATTTCAGTACTGATCATGAATAGACTCAATAAAATCGAGTCTGCTGTTTTCGTTTATTTGGTGTATTCTTTACTTCCAAAGGATCCAACTATTCAGAACGTATTTATAATGGGAAAATAGAAGTGGAGATCAGGAGTCGATACAATTAACACACGGCTCCCATCAGAGACACCAAAGGGAAAGAAACATAAACATGAAACAACAGACCCTAATGGAAACATCAATACCGGAAAGCCAATTCCCACAAAATGGCCAATTGGCTATCCAAAATAAAATAATATAAGCGACACAAACACCCAAAGACAAACCATAACAAAAATAAACTGCGACAGAAGAACCGCCTTGGAACAGTTAGTGAAACGAATACTTCAAAATCTTCTTCTCTGAAACCATAAGGCACAGACCAACCAAGCCCATGTGATCCAAATTGCACCCCCCACTTGTGCTCCTTAGCACCCATAGACGTTCAATGGAATTAAAGCTTAAAAAATCTTCTGCTCTGAAACCATAAAGCACTGAGCTTAGAAGTTTAGTATGTAGCAACGTAAAATGGCCATCTACATAAATGCTGCCAACCATGCCCCCTGGGTCAAAATTGGCCACGCTCAGGGACTCTTTAGTTTCCATAGACTTACAATGGGAACAAGAGGCCTAAGAGGGCCTGTCGCTCCACCGGCTAACTTCAGACAATTGTCATATTTGTTACATTAACCAATTGTATACTAGTGGACTCTTCTATTGCTATATGTTGGACCAGTCCATTTGTCATATAAGGGGTGTCAAGCCTATTTTTTCTATTTTTGATGGAAAATTCTGTTAGCAAATAGTGCAGGCCCTGATCAGACATGGTGTTCTGTGGGGTCTGATCTGGGCCAGCACTGTTTGCCAAGGTAACCATTTAGGGTTTTCCCGCATGCAATGGGTAAAAAAAACAAACAAGTGACCCACCTACGGAATGTCCATTCTATATTTTTGGGCCCCAGAGCCATAGTTGGCAGGATTTATGTGAGTGACCATTTGGCATTGCTCCGTTCTAAATATCTAAAGCTCTGGAACTTATGGTTTCAGAGAAGAAGACTTTTTTTAAGTTTTTCCTATTATAAGTCTATGGGAACTAATAAGCCTCTGGGCGAGGCCAATTTTTTACCCCAGGGGCATTGTTGGCAGGATTTATTTGAGTGACTACTTGACGTTGCTGCATACTAAATATCTAAGCTCTGGGCACTGATGGTTTCAGAGATGAAGATGTTTGTCAGTTTTTCTCAGTATAAGTCTATGGGAGCTTATGGGCCTCAGGGTGTGGCCAATTTGGACCCCAGGGGCATGGTTTGCAAGATTTATGCAGTTAAATACTTCAAGTTGCTACATACTAAGCTCTTGGCCTTATGGTTTCAGAGGAGAAAAGTTTGAAGATTTTTTCATTATTAGTCTATGGGAGCTACTAAGCACCGGGGCGTTGCCAATTTGGACTCCAGAGGCATAGTTCTCTGTCTCTGGTCAGGCCCATCGGAGTCTAACTGTTGGTTTTCTTTTGCTCCAGCATTTCAGTGGTTTCTTGCTGTCGAGTCCTCACCGTTGTCTCAGCTCTGTGGTTCTTTGATTTTTTGTGTTCACGGAGATGTTGCACTGATGAGTTAGGAGGCTTTCATGCGGACTGAACAAATTATTTGTCTAAATCGCGACGGAAGTAAGGGCGAGGATTGTGGCCACGTAAAATCGATTTAAGCCCCCCAGTGGAAATCTTTCCACTGACCGTTCCAAGGCGGTTCTTCTGTGGCGATTTATTTATGTTGTTGTTTGTTACTTACTGTGTGTATCACTTGTGTCTTTTAATTTTGGATGGCCATATGGCCATTTTGTGGGAAAGTAACTGTCCTTATGGCCTTCCCTTGTTTAGGTTTCCATTATGGTCTGGTCGCTTACTGTTTGTATTTCTTTCCCTTTGGTGTCTTTGATGGGTGGAGTAAGTTAAATGTATCAATTCCTGATCTTTGTTTTACTTCTACTTAGTAGGTGACCACATAACTTTGCTACATACTAAATGTCTTAGCTTTAGGGCTTATGGTTTCAGAGTAGAAGTTTTTCCCTTTATTGGTCTATGGAAGCTAATGAGCCAAAGGTGGTGGCCATGGTGGCCATGTTTTTTGTCTGATCAAAATTTCCTCAATGAATCTGACAATGGTCCACACAAGGAACATTCATGAAAATTAAGAACGAAATCCATTAAGCGGTTTTGGACGAGAAGATTTAAAAAAAAAATCCCTTTATAGGTCTATGGAAGCTAATTAGCCAATGGGCTGTCCATTCCGGCCATGTTTTTTGTCTGATCAAAATTGCTTCAAGGAATCTGACAGAGGTCCTCCCAAGGAACATTCATGCAAAGTAAGAATGAAATCCATTGAGCTGAGCCGATTTGGAGGAGAAGGTTTTTAAAACTTTTCCCCTTGTAAGTCTTTGAAAGCTAATGAGCCAAGAGGCATGGCCATGGCAGCCATGTGGGGCATGGCCATGGCGGCCATGTTTTTGTCTGATCCGAATTTCTTCAAGGAATCTGACAGAGGTCCTCCCAAGAAACATTCATGCAAAGTAAGAATGAAATCCATTGAGTTGAGCCGATTTGGAGGAGGTTTTTAAAACTTTTCCCCTTATAAGTCTTTGAAAGCTAATGAGCCCAGGGGCATGGCCATGGCAGCCAAGTGGGGCATGGTCATGGGGGCCATGTTTTTTTTGTCTGATCCGAATTTCTTCAAGGAATCTGACAGGGGTCCACCCAAGGAACATTCATGCAAAATAAGAATAAAATCCATTGAGCGGTTTTGGAGAAGATTTTTAAATATTTTTTATTTTGGTTTCGATGCCATTTTGTTCTGCATGTAACAAAATTCTTTGAAGGAATTTAGAAGAGGACTATGAGAGAAACATTCCTGTGAAGTTTGGTTGCAATCGACCGAGTAGTTAAGCAGGAGATGTTTAAAGAAAAAAGTTAACACACGGACGCACGACGGACACAGGGCCATAACTTAAGACCCGCGGGTCTTCGGCCAGTGGAGCTAAAAAATGAACAGGCTCGTTTGTGTTTTTTTATTTATGTTTTTATTTATCTATTTATTCATTTATTTATTTATTTTTTCCTTTCCTCCGTCGGATTCGGTATGTCTCCCTTTTCGACTAGGCCATTTTAACCCTCAGGGGTAGTATAATTAGGTATAATCGTAAATCAATCTCCCTCAGTATTTTGAATTTATTTTGAATGAAACATAAAGTCGTATAAATAGAGTTTGCTAAGATTGTGTTGAAAACATCAGTTCTATCACGAGTCTGATGGGCAAGTGAAATTTCTGATGTTCTGAATATGTAGAATGATAATTTGTAGGTGGACCTCTATAGATATGTAATAGTCAGCAAAATCGGAGGAGATTAATTCAGATACAGGAAGGTACATTTAAAATAAATAAATAAATAAACAAGAACTTTTGAAGAAGAGAAGACTTTTTTTTACATTACACTATATGTTACATAGTGAAAATAAACCCCGCCCACGGCAGCCATGTTTTTTGTCGGATCAAAATTTCTTCAAGGAATCTGACAGAGGTCCACCCAAGGAACATGCATGTCAAATAACTATGAAATAAAACAAGAACTTTTGCAGAAGAAGATATTTTTTTTGTAAGATCAAATTTTTTTCAAGGAATCTGACAACGGTCCACCCAAGGAACATTCATGCCAAATTACAATGAAATCCCACAAGTACTTTTGCAGAAGAAGATTTTTTTAGCATTACATTATATGTTAAATAGTGAAAATAAGCCACGCCTATGACAGCCATGTTTTTTGTCGGAATCAAAATTTCTTCAAGGAATCTAAAAGAGGTCCACCCAAGAACATTGGTGCAAAAAAAAAAAAAGAAATCCAACAGGTAGTTTTGGAGGAGAAGATTTTTAAAGATTTTTAATTTTTTGTGTGGTTTTGTTGCCATGGCAACCAGAGTTCTTGGTGTAACAAAATTCTTTGAAGGAAATTAGAAGAGAACTAAGTAAGGAACATTCCTGTGAGGTTTGGTTACAATTGGCCCAGTAGTTTAGGAGTAGAAGATATTTTAGCATTACACTATATGTTAAATAGGGAAAATAAGCCCCGCCCATGGCGGCCATGTTTTTTTTCGGATCAAATTTCTTCAAGGAATCTGAAAGAGGTCCACCCAAGGAACATTCATGCAAAATAAAAATGAAATCCAACAGGTGGTTTTGGAGGAGAAGATTTTTAAAGATTTTTAATTTTTTGTGTGGTTTTGTTGCCATGGCAACCAGAGTTCTGGTTGTAACAAAATTCTTTGAAGGAATTTAGAAGAGGACTAAGTAAGAAACATTCCTGTGAAGTTTGGTTACAATTGGCCCAGTAGTTTAGGAGGAGAAGATGTTTTAGCATTACACTATATGTTAACTAGGGAAAATAAGCCCCGCCCATGGCGGCCATGTTTTTTGTCGGATCAAAATTTCTTCAAGGAATCTGAAAGAGGTCCACCCAAGGAACATTCCTGCAAAATAAAAATGAAATCCAACAGGTGGTTTAGGAGGAGAAGATTTTTAATTTTTTGTGTGGTTTTGTTACCATGGCAACCACAGTTCTGGATGTAACAAAATTCTTTGAAGGAATTTAGAAGAGGACTAAGTAAGGAACATTCCTGTGAAGTTTGGTTACAATTGGCCCAATAGTTTAGGAGGAGAAGATGTTTTAGCATTACACTATATGTTAAATAGGGAAAATAAGCCCCGCCCATGGCGGCCATGTTTTTTGTCGGATCAAAATTTCTTCAAGGAATCTAAAACAGGTCCACCTAAGGAACATTCATGCAAAATAAAAATGAAATCCAACAGGTGGTTTTGGAGGAGAAGATTTTTAAAGATTTTTATTTTTTGTGGGTTTGTTGCCATTGCAACCAGAGTTCTGGGTGTAACAAAATTATTTGAAGGAATTTAGAAGAGGACTATGTAAGGAACATTCCTGTGAAGTTTGGTTACAATTGGCCCAGTAGTTTAGGAGGAGAAGATGTTTAAAGAAAAAAGTTAACACACGACGAACACAGGGCCATGACAATAGCCCCGCTGGCCTTCGGCCAGTGGAGCTAAAAATGGCAAAATCTTTCTCTGAAACAGAACTTATAAATTTAGTATGTAGCAATGTCAAGCTTTTTTCCATTATTGATTTATCATTGTGCAGATTATACTTCAACCATGCCCCTGGGGTCCAAATTGGCCACACCCTCATTAGCTCCCATTCACATCTAAAAGAGAAACTTCAAAAATCTTCTTCTCTGAAACCATAAGACTCGGAACTTAGATACTTAGTAGATAGCAATGTCAACTGGTCACCTACATAAATCCTACCAGTCATGTCCCTCTGGTCAAGAATCTAAACAATTAGTAGGTTAACATATACATACATGAATTTGCGTTACTTAACAAAAGCAAGAATGGCAAGCCGAGTAAGCAGTGGGCAACTCAGAAAACCAAACTGAACAAAATATACATATCACTAGCGTTCGCCGGATATCGACAGGGTCACCGATCGAGTTACAAACCGCGATGTTCGTTGCTTCAATTCGTGAATAAGCCAATCACTCTAGCACCGTCGCCTCCTAAAGCAAGGTTATAGAAATGGTATATATCAGTAACCGTTACATCTCTCTACCTCATCTCTGGACTTCGTCCCGAACTCCCACACGTCCTATTCGACATGTCTTACATCACCCTGCTGCCACAAATGTTGCGTTTGCCAGGTCGTCAACTAAGAGTCTTATAACGAAATGCACACATGTTCCTTTTGCCAAGGTATTTCGAATATCACAGTGGGGAGAAATTGTGTGGTAGTGGCACAGTATCCTTGGCTGTTTGTCCATCTTTTCTAACCACCCATGTTTCCTTTGGAGGACCGAAACAAAAGAGTAATAATCAGTTTATGAGGCTAGATAAAAGGGCGGTTCCTATTATGTTGAAGTTCTACTTAGGCACAAATATATATGTTTACTGCAAGCTTTTCATGATATCTAACAAACAAAAGCAAAATATTTTTAAAAAAGATTTAGTTGCATCGAAATTTTAAATCAAAACTTGTCACATTTTCTACTACATATGTGCGTGATAAAACAAACGCAAAACGCTCCAGTCAGTTTGATAAATTACTTGAATGGTGATATGTTATTGAGAATCTTACATGAATTTTCATGTATTACTGAATTTATTAAACGAGTTGAGGAAAAGGGATAAAATGCGAGGCTTTGCCGAGCATTTTATGCCCTTTCCTCAATGAGTTTAATAAATTTAATAATACACGAGCAGGAATGCAAGGTTCTATTTATTATATAAAATTTAAAACGCATTTTATTCCGTTTTTTTTCTACATAAATGACAATATTCCGCCATTGGTAAACGCGACGTCGTAAAGGACGTCGTACGTGCAACGTTGCGGGGAGTATCTGGCTCATTTGCATAGTTAACATGGATTACCGATTTTAATACATGGCGTTATTACATTCTCAGTCGCGTAGTCATATGTTAGAAATAACTTTTAAAGCGCCAGTCAAAGCTAAAGCATATTTCAATGTAATTTTCTTAGAAGTACCAGGCTTGGCATTTTATGTGAATCGGCTGCTACAAAATAAGGCATGACATTTCGTACATGAAATGACGAACCTGGATTCGAACTTGTTCTTGGGAATCTTCCCCAAATACTCAATACCACTGATTTAGAATATTCCAGGGACATCATTCTTATTTACTGTTGAAACTGAGCCGGTGCACAACATTTCTACAATTTACATGTGCGCCCAGCGAAGACTCAGATAAGCCTGCGCATCCGCCAAGTCTGATAAGAGTCTTCGTTGTGCGCTCTAAGGATAGCTAAGGGCCCAATGCTCCATCCAACAAGAAAAGTATCTGGTCAGACTATATGCGTGTACATGTAAATCGTAGGAAATGCTGTGCTCCGGCTAAATGGTAATAAGAACCTTCTTGATGAGGCGATTCGTATTAGTATACACAGTATGTCCTAATTTTATAGATAAAAAAGATATCCCTAAATCCTCCCGTTATATCATCTGATCTGACAGCCTGATTACCACATAGTGGACAAACTACCCTTCTGTCGAACAATTCATGGCTCCAAAGGTTTCCGAGCCATTAAAGTTCGCCTGTACATCAAATCGCAGCTTATTATCTAGCCCACAACAGAATCAAGCACAGACTTAAAACACCAGAAGTGAACTGAACATTTACTCCCCTACTCACATAGTTGGAACACTTCTTTAACATATCCACTAGTGCTTCACCTTGCGGGTGCTTACCAAGTTTAAATTTTATAAAATCTCCTATATCGTTGTCTTGTAAACATGGATGTTGATTGGCCATGGCAGCTACCCCTGCACACTTGTCTGTACATTTTCGCGTTTTCCCATACTTAGGACACTGTTTTTGCATATTACCAAATAGTGTTTGAGTGACAGGATCACTGGGATCTAGCAACTGCTTCCACTCACAGGAGCCAACTAAACCATGAAATTTAGGAAGGTATCGCTGACATCGCTGTACTGACTTCCAGTTCATACAGAAACCTGTCCTTATCTTCTGGGTGGGATAATACGTTATAAAACCATAACACATTTCATCTTGTGTTCCCTCACCAAAATAAACCGTTTTATCACTGTGTGATGACATGTAGGTACACCTTGTCTTCAGCTCATCACCAGGTCGCATTTCTATCGGGGGATCAAAACTGAAAAAAAAGACGTAATTCGATCAAACCATGGTTCTGATAGCTTGAGCAATGCTGATAAACAAATTAACCTTATGCCATCGTAACTGATAAGTCTAATATTCTACCTTGAAAAAGGACAAGAAGACCGCATGCAATCAGCATGTTCATTATTTCACCCTTTCACATAGATTGGGCAAGTTGCAAAAGAATCTGATACATAAGAATTTCTAGTCTTATAAAAACAAAGTAATGAGGCTATGATTAAATAGTTCCAATTCTATTCTTACGTAACACATACACATAGACATGTCCGAAAAAAGTACAAACAGACTTCATTAGTTCGAATACGGAAGGCTCGTTTACCACGGTTGAGGTCAAACTCGTTTTAGAGTCTGCAGGTTTTTTTTCCATAACTCCCGATAACACGATTTAAATGACGATTTAAGGAGATTTTTTTATTTTATCTTAAGAATGTGTGTTATGCGTACTACAGTAATTGGAATCGCCACGCCACGGGGCGATTCCAGCTAGTTCGCACAACATACATGTATATCATATGTGATCAAAAGCTATCTCTCGCCACGCCTATCAGGGCTTGGAGAAATAGATTTGACTGCACGAAGCTTCCACACAGCTGAAACTGATCACATTTGAGTACTGGTAAACATCTGATTAGCAGCTAGCTCTCCTCCACAACCTTTCTGATCTTACTTAATTCAATTTCCGTCAATTTAACGACCAGGGCTTACTCAGTTGCTGAAAATTAATAGTTAAACCATGATGAATTTGCTGCCTGGTTTTGTTTGTTTCTTTACAATTACCATTTTGCTGAAATAATATACAAGCAAATGAAAAGGAAATTAATTGATGAAGAGGTGTCTCTCATCTGACACATCTCCATCAATTTTCTTTTTATACAACTAGTTACGACTCATACGCCGTGCATCATCTCGGATATTTCCCTTTGCTGAACAGTCACCCCCCTTTAAACAGCCAGTTGTGGAGCTTTCCTTGGGTGGCCAGGGTCCGACATTAACAGTAGCAAGTAGCAAATTTGCCACCTGAAAATTCAGTTTACCATCGCATCAAACAATTGAAAGCAAAAGGTTGCAACCAGATATAGTCGTGGTAGAGAGTGGCCCTAATATTACTTGGGTTACATCCACACATCACATCCATATTGGATTCCTTTTCTTGCATACCTTCCATTTCTTAGCGCGGAATTTCAATGCAGTCACTTCGGTTACCAACGTCCGCCATATTGTGTTGACACTGCAGGAATGTAAAGTGACGTCACGGATCGTGCATGACGTCAACCTTAACGACGGCGCACACAAGGTCGTAATCATCCAGTGCATTTATCAAACACGCGATTATAATCGATTTGGGGTCGGAACACCAGGGTCAGAACATAAATTTCTATCCCAGGGTAAAATCGCGGATTTCCTTGTCTGGTGTGCAAGAAACATTTTGCTACCTACTTTCAAACCAGGTAGCCACATCTTGCTACTTGCACTGTTGGTTGATAAACAGAGGTTGCACTGTAATCATGCTTTCAGATAATGTAACAAGCAAAAACTTACTTATGTATGACTGGGTCATCATAGTCATAATTTTTATCATCTGTTAAATTTCTAATTCTTCTCCCGTTTCTATATAAACCTATGTCTTGAGAAACTCCTGCAATACGATGTAAAATAAAGCTTATAAAATTTAATTCATTAATTAAGTCATTATATTTATTACCGTTAATGTTCTTAAAACGTGTTAGAAAGTATGTTGAGAAGAAACTAACAATTTTTACGGCCTTTCAAGATTCTACTTCACTCATTTCGAGCATATTGTCAATAAGAGGTGGGCGAAAATCGGAGAAAACTAGCACATTTTCCGTTGTAGAACTTGGCGCCTCACATGTTACTCAATCCCACAGCGGGAAGAGATCAAGTGATTAACGAATATGGCGCTCTTACCCACCTAACCACGGAGGCCCAACAATGAACGCGACATGTTCCATCGTAACGCACTGGTTTATTATTATTTTTATTATTATTATTATTATTATTATTATTATTATTATTTTATCAGTTGCATGGGGTGTCTTCCAGATATCCGCGCCTGTTGTCTTTTTCTGGAGCATGACATATGAGGTGGCATGCCCTGTCTCCCGTAGTGCCTTAATCAACTAGAGAAAGCGACCAGTGGGTCACGTATACCCCCGGCCAGTGCCACCCTCTGATATATCTTTTGAGCTTGTATGTAACATGAATAAAGAAGTCAAGAAGCTATAAGAATCTATAATGTGCTTATAAAATCTACAACATAAAACATAAAAACAACAACATAAATAAACCGCCACAGAAGAACCGCCTTGGAACGGTCAATGGAAAGACTTCCACTGGGGGGCTTAAATCGATTTTAAGTGGCCACAATCCTCGCCCTTACTTCCGATGCAATGTAGACAAATAATTTGTTCAGTCCGCATGAAGGCCTCCTAACTCATCAGTGCAACATCTCCGTGAACACAAAAAATCAAAGAACCACAGAGGTGAGACAACGGTGAGGACTCGACAGCAAGAAACCACTGAAATGCTGGAGCAAAAGAAAACCAACAGTTAGACTCCGATATCTGTGACATTGACCTCAAGGTCACTGTGGGGGTGGGACATGCATCAATAAAATCTTTAGACCAGTAACTTCAGTGTAAGTACAGTGTATCAACTAAATCTATCAGAAGATACAATCTCTTAGAAACTTTAACGCAAAACTTTAACCAAAATGTTAACGGACGGATGGAAGGACGGACAGACGGAAACACGGACGGACGGACGAACGGCAGGACGAAAACTATATACCCCCATAGCATACTTCGTATGCCGGGGGTATAATTAGATACTCGGATGGAGATGTACTTCGCTTGCTGAGTCTGTCCATCAGCTTTTGTCTGAAAAATATTTCGTTGAGATATAGAATAATTGTGTTGAAAATTATCATTTGGAATGGTAAATATTCCTTTTTTACGGTCAGTCTGTTTTTACGGCGGTTGAACCAGACATGTTCGAAGTAGGCATTATGATCATACGATTGCGCCTGATCATGCGCTTAACAGAAGGTCTTTCTAGGGCTTCTTTTTGTGATAATTAAATGTTTAAGCGCACTATGCTCTAATGACGGCACTTACGGCATAACACATTACGAAAACACGCCTATACAAATACAGTTCAACCTTTATCACCGAAAAAAGAAAATTTTAAGATGAAAAATTGTGATATTTTCTTATTTCTACTCAAAATATAGATTGTTGGTACTCGTTAGAACCGCCTCATCGAGGCGGTTCTTACGACTACCCACAATCTATATTTTAGAGCAGAAATAAAAAAAAATAAGTTATACGCCTGTAAACCCCAGTTTTACTATATAAAAGTGGGGGTTCGAGGCGGTCAAAATTATATAGGCGTGTTTTCGTGATAATATCCGATAAAACATGCCTTTGGTACGAAACGGCTGCTCAGCTATTTTTTTGTTAGGTTAAATAGCCCAGTCAATATCGAGCCGGTTAGTTTACCTAAGACAGATTTATTCATATGCGTCCCAGCAGGTAGGCAACAGCAGGTAGGCAAAGCCGATTCAACACTTAAAGGCATTTATTCTTGTAACAGTAGGACACACCGTGTGTTCATGATGATTAGTAGCTTCTGTTGAATCCCCTGATTGACGCACTTAAGGGGAAAATCAATAATGTACATGCTAGTCAACAGTTAGTAAACTATTGATTTTCCCCAAGGTGGCCCCTTACCTGTTGAAGACAGAGGAGATCCCTTCATTTAGCACTGAGGGCTACATAATATTATGTAATGAGATGATAGTGCTCAATAATCAAGAATAAATGCCTTTAAGTAACGTCATGACGGCTGCATCACCGTTGATTAAAGCAATAGCCACAAGATATGTACGCTATCCCACTTGAAATACATTTCATGGGTAATGACCATTGATGTAAGACACCACATTATCATACATAAACATATACCTAAGTAATGCATGTGATTGATAGCTCTTGTGATGAAGACTTTCTGTCGGAACATATCGACAGTACAGTCGGATGGACAACTCGCCTCGTAACTGATACTTCTTGTCTTTGGTGGAATGGCCAGATACTCTTGACCGAAAAGAAAGAGCTCCGCGTCGTTCTGTCGAAGAGTTGGTGTATAATAGATTGTCATTCCGGAACTATCCGTGAGATGTTGGAGCAGATCTGGATTGTTCCAGTGCAGCTGAAATATCCAGAGACCGTTAACCCATGAGATGCCTGTCACAACAACTGTCGCCTGCTTGTAACGTCATTTTTACAAACAGTTTGGACCCAGATCAGACTGCTCCTAGGGGAGCAGTCTGATCAGGGTCCACACTGTTTACATGAATGCAAAAATATGTTAGAAAAGTTTACAAGAAAATGCGGCAGATGACATAACCAGACAGCATTTTCAGATGCAGATTTTGTTGGCATCTTATGGGTTAATCATGAAAGTATAAAATATGCTGAACGATATATAGAGGATCTTACATGAGTGTTCATGTATTATTGAATTTATTAAACGAGTTGCGGAAAAGGGATAAAATGCGAGGCTTTGCCGAGCATTTTATCCCTTTTCCTCAACGAGTTAAATAAATTCAATAATACATGAGCACGAATGCAAGATTCTATTTATCATATGACATTTAAAACGCATTTTATTCACGATTGTTTACAAAAATGCCAATATTCCGCCATTAGTAAACGCGACGTCGTTAAGGACGTCGTACATGTAACGTTACGGGACGTATCTAGCTAATTTGCATATTTAATCCACTAGTGGATTATCGAAAATAATGCATGGCGTTATTACACTCTCAGACGCGACGTCATATGATAAATTGAAATCTAGAAAATACATCCTAATAATTCCAGCTCTCCATCATTAAGTATATTTTGAGCCATTTGATTGGTTGAAAAATAAAAGTTTTATACGTAGCAAGAATCTAAGAACTATTTCACCTGCAGTAACAGGTAGTAATACAGTAGAACTTCGATGGCTCGAACACCGATGGCTCGTATACCATGGCTGACTCGAACCCGTTCTTGAGTCCCTTGGGAATTCCTCTTCATAGAAATAATGCTGGATAATTAAGGAGATTTTCGACTTTTATCTTGCCAATGTATGCTGTGTGTACTCATTAGAATCGCCTCGATGAGGCGATTCTAATGAGTACACACAGCATACATTTTTTATTATAAAACATTGAAAAGATGTCTCAAAACTAACCCGGTTATGCCTCCTGGCAGTAACCCTCAGTGGCTCGAACTACCCCTTGTCTCGAACAGATTTTCGTGGTCCAAAAGGTGTTCGAGCCATTGAAGTTAGACTGTATAACGTTACACAAAGAGTTCGTTTAGAACCCGCGTGTAAAGTCATTGTATATGCAGTGACGCCAACAGGGTTCGATTAAAAACTTTGAAACTATTGAAAAGGTAAGGGTTAGAACACAATTAAACTGAATTTAAAGACTTGAGTCTTCTTTTTTGTGCTTGGGTTCCTTTCAGAAATGACAGCTTCTAATTTAATTTCAAACGACTTCTCTTCAAGAACTGCTGTGCCAATTGAAACCAAATTATATTTGGGTTCTGTATGGACTGGGGGAAAGAAAGTGTCTTCATAAGATCTTGGTCACATGGCCAAGATTGCTAAGAACCGTTAAAATTTTGTTCTCAGTTATCAAACGGCCGATGACCTTGAAACTTGGTATGCAGCATCGGGGACTCGGGCTCTACCAATTTTCTTCCAATAATGACCTTTGATTGACCTTGACCTGTTTTACGTCAAGGTCAACTTTGGTCACTTAGACAGTTGTATCGAAAAAAGGCAAAGCAGTGGATTTTTTGCATGGTAGCCTGTGGAACCAGAAATGCTATTTGCAATCAGTTGAATGGAAGTTTATCAATTCCAAAGGTCAAGGTCATTTATTGACCTTTGTCCTGGATGACTCAGATTCAGTATTTTCATCTTCTTCTCCACTTAAACTGCTGGTTTGATTGAAATCATTTTACCATTTTACATGTGGAGCCTCTATGAAAAGAGGGACGAAAGTTGTTCGTAAGAACTGGGTCACACTAATGATGTCCAATATGACCGCCATGCCCACATACGGTAAAAACCTTTGAAATAAAAATCTTTTTCTCAGGAACCAAATGGCCGTTGCCCTTGAAACTTGGTATACAGCATCGGAACTCAGGTCCTACCGAGTTTGTTCAGATGAGGTCTTTGGTTGACCTTGACGTGTTTTACGCCAATGTCAAATTTGGTCACTTAGACATTTGTATGGAAAAAACGCAAAACAGTTGATTTTTCTGATTGCATGGCAGCCTGTGGCATCAGAAGTGATATTTGCAATCAGCTGAATGGAAGTTTATCGATTCCAAAGGTCAAGGTTAGGGACCGTACCCACCTTTGTCCTGGATGGCCCAGATTCAATATTTTTTATCTTCTTCTCCACTTAAACTGCTGGGTTGATTGAAACCAAATTACATTTGGAGCCTCCATGGAAAGAGGGGACGAAAGTAAGTTCATAAGAACTGGGTTGCATGACCAATACGACCGCTATGCCCATATATGGTATATAGAAGAAGGGACTTGGGTCCCACCAAACTTGTCAAAACAATGATATTTGGTTGACCTTGACCTGTTTTGCGTCAAGGTCGAATTTGGTCACTGAGGCATTTGTATGGAAAATGGCAAAAAAGAGAATTTTTTTTCTGATTCTATTACAGCCGCTGGCATCAGAAATGAAATTTACAATCAGCTGAACATAAGTTTATTAATTCAAAAGGTCAATGTTATTTGCTGACCTTTGCCCTGGATGACATAGATACAGTATTTTTATCGTCTTCTCCACTAAAACTGCTGGTCTGATTGAAACCAAATTACATGAAGAGCTTCTATGGGATGAGGCAATGAAAAGTTAGTCACATGACCAAGATGGGCGACATGCCTACAAATGGAAAAAAAACACATTACATCTGGTGAGCGTAGTGGCCCATGGGCCTCTTGTTAATTTTTCGATGACAGAGTAGGAATCATAAGGGATTTGGTGTCTCTGATGGGAGCTGTGTGTTATTTGTATGGATCATGTACCTGATCAATGCCTCCACTTTTATTTTCCATGCAGTAAACGAGTGATTTGCCTGAGTTTACACATTGATAAAATCCACAGAAATGAAATTCATTCCTATAATAGAAAAAAAAATGGTTTTGGGAAAAACATTAATTGGAAGCCAGCGTACCGCAAAACCTACAATTACACCTATGTGACCAGCGAATTGTTATTTTTATTTATTTATTTTCTCCTTTTTTCATAATATTATTTTCGAAGCAACATTTACTTCCCAGCATGCACACGTCGCTAGGACAACGTCAAATCAACGTCGGTGCAACGTCATGACGTTGCACCGACGTTGACGTGACGTTGCATAAAAGGTAATGACGTTGTACTGACGTTGATGTGACGCCACAATTACGTCATGTGCCTGCTGGGTTTGTTTTAGGCCAAGTAAATTCCAAGTGGCCACATGACGTGTAGGCAACGCGCCGAAACACATCGATGTAACGTCAAAACGGTGCATCGGCGACGTTGATGCGACCTAGTGACCAATGGGTTTCATAGAGGATCTTGCATGAGTGTTCGTGTATTATTGAATTTATTAAATTCGTTGAGCAAAAGGGATAAAATGCGAGGCTTTGCCGAGCATTTTATCAATTTTACTCAACGAGTTTAATAAATTCAATAATACAAGAGCACGAATGCAAGATTTAATTTATCATATGACATTTAAAACTATTTAATTTACGATTTTTGTTCAAAAAATGTAAATATTCCGCCATTAGTAAACGCGACGTTATTAAGGAAGTCGTACATGTAACGTTATGGACCGTCATGGACCGTATCTAAACTAATTGCCAAATTTAATCCACTAGTGGATTACGGAATTTATTTATGGCGATATTACACTCTCAGACGCGACGTCATATGATAAAATAGGGGCCTCCGTGGCCTAGTGGATAACAGCGCTGACTCTTAGTCATTAGGTCTCTCACCGCCGTAGGTTCGAGCCTCGCTCGGGCCACGTGTGAGACGCCAAGTTCTGCAACGGAAGGTCAGGTGGTTTTTCTCCGGGTACTCCGGTTTTCGCCCACCTCTGATTAACGATCGGCTCGATATGAGTGAAATAATCTTGAAAGGGCCGTAAAACCCAAACCAAAAAAAAAAAAAAAAAAAAAATGATAAAATACGCTATACCAATGAGTAGTGGTATGAAATAATTCAAACCTGGAGTCGGCCCAGCCCATCGGGGCCTGAAGAATTCTACGGGCTTCATGATGCTTCCACGCAGAGCTGAATCCGACCGCACACGAGTACTGGTAATCCGCTTAGAGGATCTAAGCCTGCCCAGGCAAAGCGGTACGAGTCGGACCGTCCATATTTATAAACCCTTTTGGTTTCATTGGGCGACAGGGCTTGAGATGTTATTTCATCTAAATGTCCGGTAAAAGCCCCACAAAATTGGTAGCAACGTCTCCAAAATGACCTGTGTTGGGAACCGCGGTGCGAGGCCGACCGTCCATGCTAATAAACCCTATTGGTTTCATTGGGCGACAGGGCTTGAGATGTCATTTCATCTCAATGTCGGGTAAAAGTCCCACAAAATTGGAAGCAACGTCTCCAAAATGACCTTTACAGTGTTGACGGGGACGTTAAACCTCAAATCAAACAAACAAAAACAGCAACAAACCTGGAGTGCCGCTGTTTGAAATCCATTTACACCAATTCTAAATCCAGCGTCTTGTGAGCCACAATCAACGTTCAATCCCAGTGTCCATACACCTATCATCTGTATACAGTCGTCATGTGCCAGCATACCACATTTGTACGGCGTATGCCTTGGTATATCGGAATAGTTCGTTTTGGATTCCGAACATCCAAAGAGTAGCATGTGATGAACTATTTCGGAATTGTTGATAATGGGCGTTGTGGCGGTCAGGTGGTACTCTTGATCACGTGGTAGGTCCATCAGCATGCAGTAGTAGTTTGTTTCTGTATTTGGGATTTCAGTTTGTGGGAAGCGTACATCAAGAGTTCGTACACCTACATGTTATAAAAATGTCATAACATTTATTTATATCAGCTTTTATGAGCTTTCATAGTTCGAGACCATGCTTATAAACCCTATTGGTTTTATCGGGCGGCAGGTCTTGAGATGCCATTTCACCTCCATTATAATAACAGACCCATGCGATAAAGTGCAGTTTTTTTTTAAATCTCTAAAATTGCTACTGTTCTAATTTTATACTGCAAACATAGGTTGTGGGGAAATACGAATAAGTAATGTATACCCCAGTAAACCCCAGTGTTCTCTATATAAAGAGGAATTACGAGCGGGATATTCATCTCATGGACTTGTTCATGTGAAAAGTCCAACAAAATAGGAAGCAATATCTCTAAAATTACCTAAATAGTGTTGACCGGAACGTTAAACCTCATTCAAACCAACACGACAGAACCTACAGTAAGACGTGCGAGCGATGAAGATTCAGAACATCCTGCGCATCCGCGCAGTCCGATCAGAGTTTTCGTTGTTCGCATGGACCTTCTGTAGCATCTGAGATGGAGAAAAAACGGAGACTTTGGCCAGGCTGATGGCTTGATACGCAGACTGATCCGAGCTTGTACTGATCGCACAGGTCTTATTGTAGGATGTGTCTTGGGCTGGTTTATTGAATTCATAGCCCCAGATAAGAGAGGGTATCACATATTATTTGAGCCAGCGCACGACAAAACCTACAATAAGACATGTGCGCCCAGCGAATACTCAGATCAGCCTACGCAGTCACGCAGTCTGATCAGAGTCTCCGCTGTGCGCTCTAGTGATCACTAAGGGCCCAGTGCTCCTTCATGCACCAAGAGAAGTCTCTGGTTAGACTATATGGATGCACAGGCAGATCTGACTCTTCGCTGGGTGCACTTGCCGTCTTATTGTAGGTTTTGTCGTGCACTGGCTTATTTTTCTTATTTCTGCCTGAAAACATAGGTTTTGGGTACTCATTAGAGGCGCTTCTAACGAGTACCCACAACGTATGTTTTCATGCAGAAATCATACTTTTTGGGATGAAAAGCGTCTCATCTGGAGCTATGATTGTGACAAGACCTTGTGACAAGACCTAATCAGCCTGCAAGCGCCAATATCGAATTCATACAAATTGCATACCACATCTTTTTCGGAATGTTTTTCCAAATATTATTATTCTTATCCATACATACACAAATAAGTGATCCTTGTGGATTATCCAATTTCTATTTCTAAAACCAAGTTTTGTTGAGTCTAGTTCTGTGCTACTCTAATGCCAACTTTAATGGAAGACAGTATTGTAATTGTCTCTTTTTTCCTTGGAGACCTTTCTGTTCTCTAAACCTACAACGTTAAGAGACCCTTTTTTGTTCTCTAAACCTACCATATATTCAATATTTGAAACATGTTTTAATAGATAACTGGTATATGTTTGTGTTCAACATTTAAACACTTTTTACTGTAATACGATTATTATTATTATAATTATTATTACTATTATTATTATTATTGGTCGATTGTATAACCGTTACCTGGATTTCGTACAAATCGGTTGGACATCAACAACGTAAAACTGAATGAATGAATGAACTGCGGGCACTAGAAGCACATTGGGGCTACTCCTATACTATGTCAATGATTAGTTTTCCCACTTTCCAAAAGGCTTTCGCATGGAGTTGTGCACTAATTCCGGTGTACTCCTCTCGCCTCAGACACGGTGCAACAGAATTGAAAGTGGTCTGTAAGTTACAATAGATTTTGACTCGGTCTCCAAAACATTGTGGGCTGTCAATCGCGGCTATGGAACATGGTCAATTCCGACCTGCAAATCGTGTTCCACAGCTTGTGCCCGTCTGGAAGGCAAGGAAGGCAAGGAGACTAAGTTTTAATGCTTCTGGGCTGCAAATCGCGGCAGTGGTCAGCGGAATACGAATCGTGCTGATCAGCCAGTGCCCTCCCCTAATTGAAATAGAAGCACTGCAATTTTGAATTTTGAAAACCAGGTCGAAAATAGGCATGAAGCAACAGAGAAATCTGTGCCAATTTCGGCTGAGTGTCTCGCCCGAGAGCAAACTAGGTCATGTTGTTCTCTCTTAGGGCCATGCGGTTGGCGCCAGACTGGCTACACACGAAGTAGCCTTGCAGTACCCATGGAAAACAGCGTTTGCGAACATGCGGCCCTAAGTTTACGATCGGCCAGTGGTCCTAGCAGTCTAGGACGGGTGGGCCCGCCGTATCCGGAGCCCTTCCCCAGTCGCCTTGTCGATAAAATCTTTGTGGAATTTCCTGGTACGCTTCTTGTTGAGTGGCGAGTCCTCTGCCGTCTGTTCAAGCATGTTGTACTAGGGTTTATCGTGATACTTGGAGGTGGGTCCTTTAAAACTGCCCATTTTGACCAGTCGTCCAGCGTAAATAATAATAATAATAATAATAATAATAATAATAATAATAATAATAACAACAACAACAACTCTTCCATGAGGCCCTCTAATATGCGTGTGTGTGTGTGTGTGTGTGTGTGTGTGTGTGTGTGTGTGTGTGTGTGTGAATTCGGGTTTAACGTCGCTTTTAACAATTTTTCAGTCATATCACGACGGTGTCTGGTTGCGACAGGGAGCTCAATGCCCACTTTTATAGTGCTGCCTCACTGAAGTATCATGCTCCAGACACATTACATGATACCACACCCAGTCACATTATCCTGACACTGGGTCGACCAGTCCTAGCTCTACCCCGTAAATCTGAGTGCCAAGCGAGGAGCAGCTAGTACCATTTTTAACGACTTTGGTATATCGCGGCCCAGGATCGAACCCGTGACCTCCCGTTCCCCGGAGCGGACGCTCTACCAAACCCTCTAATATGCACAGTATTTACATGTAGAGATACGAGGGATGTTCGAAAAGAATTGCTTATTTCTATCTGGAGACTTCAAATTTCAAGTTAGCCCAAAAATGTTAATTTCATGCCCTCGAAGTACTCCCCGTGGATAGAAAGTTTCAGCCGATGTACCCACTTCTTGAAAGTGTCGCGGTACGCTGATTTGGGCACAGTAATAAGGTACTAATGAATGGCAGATCCAAGTGCCTGTCGGGACTGGTATTTCCGCCCAGCAAGGAATGATTTCAATTTCGGAAACAAAAAGAAATCGCATGGGGCAAGGTCTGGGGAATACGAGGGGTGAGGCAAAACAGTTACTTTTTCTTTCTTCAAAAACGCAACAACTATTGCGGAGGTATGAGCGGTTGCATTGTCATTTAGAAGACGGAGATGTTTAAAACCAGTGGCAGGGCGTCGTTTTTGATAATACTTTTTCAGTTTCTTCAGTACTACGTCTTTGTGGTACTTTCCGGTAATGCTTTTGCACTTTTTCGCCGGCACTTTTATTGCGACTCCTTCACCAGAAAAGAAGATTGCATACAAAACTTTCTTTGTACACAAAGAACGTTTGGCAAATTATTAGGCGTTTGCTGTGTTTAGTGGCCCAGATCTTATTGCTAACCTTTCTGACGGGCTCAAAATAATGGACCTAGGTTTCATCACCTGTGTTTGGAATTTTGGAAACATTTGAAGCAGCTTTTTGGCCACTTTAACCCCGTTGCCTCTTTTTGCTCGTCATTCAGTAGATGTGGCACCCATCTAGCAGAAATCTTTCTGACTTTTAAATGCTTCTTCAAAATAAGGAGGACCGTTTATAGCATACCTTTCGTGCAATATCATGAACTGTAAATATGGCATCTGCTTCAATGATTGTCTTTATTTTGGAAATGATTTCTTTACGAGATGCAGATTTTGGCCTACCTGATTTCGGTGCATTTTTGATGGACTCTACACCAGACTCAAATTTCTTTTTCCCCCGCCGAACTATGTCATAAGACACACAAGAAGGTCCAAAAGCAGTAGAAGTTTCAGTCATCAGCTTCGTCAAAGAACAACTAAGTTTTGAACAAGCTTTGATGTAAACCCGTATTGCTTCTTTTTAGTCGACGCTTCTACCAACCATTTTTACTGCAGTGGTCAATGACTGCGTGTATTCAAATGGCATATTTTATGTCTTACACTTAGTCTAACATGTATATTTATACACCATTGTGTAGATATTGAATAGCCCTATACAAATATGTATTGGATCGTGCCCAACGTGGATATCGAGCTAGAGGACAACAAGCAATTCTTTTCGAACATCCCTCGTACTTATTAAAAAGGAAGTGTCTGCTGACAGCCGGCTGGCACCAGACTTTTAGGTCTAGTGACAGCCGGCTGTCACCAGACCTAAAAGTCTGCTGACAGCCGGCTATAATATTTACTCAATAATAAGCATATTCTTTTAAACTAAATAGCTTATCCTGTTTCATGAGCTACCATACCGCTTACAGAACTTTGTTGAACAGTGAAGGATGCAATAATTTCTAATGGGGACTTGTATTTTTGTTCAAACTTTGTGTAACAATGCTGGTATTATTGCAGCTTAGTTCTAAATCATAAGGTGATTTCTAGGCATACCATCAGTAGAACTTACATGTACGAACTTGAGAAGAGTGGTGGGCACACACTTCATCTGGGTTTGAACAGCACTGATAGAACTAGAAATGTGTCAATACGACACAGATGCCCCCGTCTAGGGGCTCACCTCACCCCAAAAATGTCATGTAACAACAGTTGTCATCAGACAGCATATCTCGCCTGGAATAGTGTCTTTGAGGTAATTGGCATAGGTGTTTGTGTGCTGGTGGGGTGTATTGCTGATTAAACTTTATAAAAATAACTATGATCATTCCAAATATGGACCTGCACCCGCCCATCAGGGCTTGGAGAAATAAATTGGGCTGCATGGTGCTTCCACGCAGAGCTGAAACTGATCACACATGAGTACTGGTAAACCGCTTCGAAGGACTAAGCCTGCCAAGGTAAAGTGGAATGAGTCAGACTGTCCAATGCATCTAAGCCTTTTGGTTTCATTGGGCAGCAGGGCTTGAGATGTCATTTCATCTCAATGTCAGGTAAAAGTCCCACAAAATTGGAAGCAGCATCTCCAAAATGACCTAAATAAGTGTTGACATGGATGTTAAACCTCAATTCAAACAAACACATTCCGAATATGGACCCAATCCACCAAATGGTTGGAAAATATGAGTACTTAAAAACTAGAGAAAGAGTCACGCATACCCCCGGTCAGCGCCACCCTTTGATATATCTTTCAAGCTTTATATGAATGAAGAAGTCAAGAAGCTATAAGAATCTACAAATGTGCTTGTAAAAGCTAAACCAAACATAAAGTTTCTAAATGGACCAATGGAGTGAGGGCATCAAAATTACTGAAGGGTGGGGGCATCCATGTTACTGAAGCAGCAGGGTGGGGTATACATCAACGAAATCTTTGGACTGGTATGCAACATTGATGCAAGTATCAATTGAATTTGTCTTAGAGTTTAAAAAATACAAGCATCTACATGTATAAACTTTGTCATAAAACTTTAACCAAATGTAAAATTTCTAAGTCTGTGACCTTGAGGTCAAGGTCACCGTGGGTGGGGGAAGGGACATACATCACAAAATCTTTGGACTGGTATGCAACATTGATGCAAGTATCAGCTGAGCTTGTCTTAGAGTTTAGAACATACACGCATCTATAAACTTTGTCTTGAAACTTTAACCAAATGTAAAATTTCTGAGTCTGTGCGGGTGGGACATGCAACAATGAAATTTTGAGACAAGTATGTAACTTCAATGTAAGTATCAACTATATCTATCAAAGGGTTCAGAAGATAAAATCTCCTAGAAACTTTGACGCAAAACTTTAACCAAGCACCCCCCCCCCCCCCACACACACACACCCCCCATCGGGGTCTGAAGAAATAGATTGGGCTGCACGGTGCTTCCGCGCAGAGCTGAAACCGACCGAACTTGAATACTGGTAAACAGCTTAGGTCTAAGTCTGCCCAGGAAAAGTGATGGGAGTCTGACGGCTCCGTAAACCCTAACGGTTTTTATGGGTGGAAGGGCTTGAGATATCATTTCATCTCTGAATGTCGGGTAAAAGTCCCACAAAATTGGAAGCAATGTCTCCAAAATTACCTTAATAGTGCTGATGGGGATGTAAAACCGCAACTCAAACAAAACAAAAACTTTAACCAATATGTTACCAGACGGACGGATGTGTTTACGATGTGTTGGGTACCTCCATGTTAATTTTCCCATTCAATATTACCCAACAAGCGACAAATTACCCAACAGGCTACTGGCTACTTTTCTTGGACAACAACGGAATAAACGGCAGGTACCCAAGAAAGGCCTACCCAACTAGTGTCCTATCATCCGCCCGGACAGACTGACACATGGATGGATGGACAGACAAATGGTCGAATGACAGGCTAAAACTATATACCCCCATAGCTTACTTCATATGCCGGGGTATAATTAGTCTAGCTTCTAAGACATCCCTGAATATAATGTCAGTGTAGGTAGAATCAATTGCTTTGTTATGACTATCAAGTATGACCAGAATTATGTCCCCCAACAAATAGACTTCATGGCCTAGTGGGTAAAAGCACCAACTGTTAATCATTAGGAGGTTCTGCAAGGGACGGTCATGTGGTTTTTATCCGGGAACTCTGGCTTTTGCCCACCTCTGATAAACAACCAGCTCAAAATAAGTGAAAATCTTGGAAGGCCATAAAACCAAAACAAAAATAAGAGGTCCATAGGCCACTTTGCTCACCAGATCTCAGGTGGGCACTGTCCACTGGCAGCAATATATTTTAACATATGATTTTAATATACCGATTTTAAAGTCTCCCAAACATACCCCCATACCCCGGAGCACCCATGTCGACACTGTATCTGAAATATTTGTTATTTTATGAAGTGGCGGGGATGGGGCATGGACCCAATGAAGTCATGGTTGGTATCACTAAATGCGCCATATCAAAAGGAACAAGAATACATGTATATAAGGATTAAGGATGGGGATCTGTATGATTCTTGAGATACAAGGCCTTTTCGGCATTGGAGGGGTTGGGGCATGGCCCCGCTGGACACCAGAAAAGCTCTAGATTGTGTTGTCTCTGAATGTGTCTTATCATAAGGACCAAGAATCTATATGGTTTAAGGGTGGGGATTTGAACAGTTTTTGAGATATGAGGCCCTTTTGTGAAATGGAAGGGAGAGGACCCCACAAATTGGTGCGATTTAATATATATATATATATGTCTAATTATAAGGAATAAGAATGAACATGATTATGGGTCTGGGATCTGAATGGCTTCTATGATATATGGCATTTTATGAAGTGGAGGGGCGGGGCATGCCCCCAGCACATTGCTGCAGCACAAAGAGACCCTCAGGTTGGTGTGACTGAATGAGTCTTACCATAAGGAATAAGAAAATATATGGTTTAGGGGCAGGGATCTCAAATGGTTTCTGAAATATATGGCTTTTTATGAAGTGGAGGGGTGGGCTGGCGGACCCGGAACACCCCCTGGGCCAACATGTTAGTACATGTATCACTGAATGCGTCTTATCATAAGGAAAAAATTATGTGGTTTAGGAATGGGGTGACCTGAACAGTTTCTCAGGTATTTGGCCTTTTTTGAAGTGGAGGGTTGGGACATGGCACTCAGGCACACCCTGGGAGACCCCTAGGTTGGTATCACCGAATGTGTCTTATAAGGAACAAGAATATATATGGTTTAGGGGTGCGGATTTGAACGGTTTCTGAGATATTGGATTAACTAAGTGGAGGGGGTGGGGCATGGCCCCAGCACAACCTGGGGATCCCCAGGTTGGGGTCACAGAGTGTGTCTTATTACAAAGAACAAGAATATATATGGCTTGGGGGTGGGGATCTGAATGGTTTCCAAGATACATAGCCATTTATGTAATGGAGAGGATGGGACATGGTCTCAGCACACCCTGGGGGACCCCCAGGTTGGCATAAAAGTACATGTATATGGCTGAAAGAAATTTACTCAAGGAACAGTTCTATAAATTTTTTGTCAAAGGCTTGGCAGTGAATGCCATTTTTTTATTTTCCCCATGGAAACTCCAAGTTGCCACAACAACCAAACTAATGAGCCCATTTTCATAAAAAAAAAACACAAACTTTCGATCCCCCAGCCCAAGGATGCTACAGATTAAGTTTGGGCTGAATCGGCCCAGTGGCTTCAGAGGAGTTGTCATTTAAAAGTGTAGACTTCAGACGATGACAGACAACTGCCCATCCCATAAGCTTCGGCTCTGGTGAGCTAAAAAATAACAGGGGGAGAAGGATATATTGTTTTAGGTGCAGATCCTGTATGCATCAGCGACAGCGGCTCGGCATATCCTATTTTAGGCACTATATCTCCTGAACCTATGGATGGATTGTGGATTTGTGACCAATCTTACATGGTTCACTGGGAGGGGGAAATCAGTCATGTTTTGGTTTTAAAAGGCACAGGCCCCTAAAAACTGTCAACTTTGGACAAAAAATGGCTTGTCTGCACCCTATCTCATGAACAAATCAATGGATTTTGGTCCAACTTTTCAATATACCAGCAACAAAAAATTTAATTAGACTTTGGTGACCTTGTCCTAATTTTTAAGGTCATAGCTAGGCTCCAGAAAACTTGATTTTCAGCCAAAAATTGTTTTTTTGCACCCAAGCTCATGCCCAATTGATGAATTTTAATCAAACTTTATACATTTCTAGTTCTATAATTGGATCCAGACATATGGTGAAGATAAAAATATGAAAATGCACTTAGTATTGAAGAAATATTATTGCTGGCTGTCAGCAGACTTTTAGGTCTGGTGACAGCCGGCTGTCACTAGACCTAAAAGTCTGGTGCCAGCCGGCTGTCAGCAGACCTCGCCTATTAAAAATACACCCTCAAATGCACGCACTCACTCAACATAATAATACGAGACATAGTGCATTTTTACATCTCAAAAATGGCTACTTCTCCGATGAAAATCCGCGATTTTTTCCCCATTCATCCTACAAACACAGGCTGTGGGTGCTCGTTAGAACCACCGCAAGTATGTCTTGGAGCAGAAACGGGTAGGCTGCTAGGTCGACGTTCAGAGTCTCCTCTGGTCGCTGGAGTCTGATGAGTTCTATGATACTCCGGCCGATGACCGTCCGCCAGGCTCTACCCGAACCATGGCTTGTCGCAGCTTCTGGAAGTCTCCCTCCTTGAATTCGGGAGTATCTCCGGCGTAGATCTGGGCGAAGAGCGGCGTTGTTGCTTGTGTGGTAATGATCTGTCTGACGGCGAGGGCTCGGTGGCGGTTGTTGGCTGTGCTGGTTCTGGTCGCTGTGTCTGTGGTGCTGGCCTGCTGATGGCTGGTCTCTGGTGCTTAATCCTGGTCGGCGGCTGTACTGGTAGGGTGGCAGCGACTGGCGGATCTGTCTGGTGGGCTGGTGGCGTTGTCTTGTGTCGTGATGTTGGTTCCTTGGGCCTGGCTGGAGCTGGATCGCTCCGGTCCCAGTGTACTCTGGTGCTGAAGTCCTGTGGTGACCTCGGGCACCCCGTGAAGTCGGCATGACTTCAAGAAAGCCACAAGTGGCTCTGGGAGTCGATAGTCTTTCATAATGATAAATATGCTGAGGAAACGATGTAAACTGTTCGAGAGTTGAATCAAGAATCCCATCCCAACGTAAAACTTCTGCACCTATGTCTTATGTAGCTTTCCGTTGCTGATGTCCACCGATTTGTTACTATTTATATTCTTATCGTGAGTTTTGAGGGTTACCTATAAACTCGACATGCACTAGACTCCTGTGTTGGATTTTGCAAACAGTGTTGACCAAAATCAAATGTCACAGAAAACCGTGTCTGACCAGGGTCTACACTGTTTCCTTACACAGTCTAAGCCCGTTTTAAGGACCATTTTCCCCAGTATGAACTCAGCGACGATCGACCCGCCACGGTTGTCAGTGCTTTGACTGCTTGTTATGATTATGAGTCCCAATTTAGTATGTTGGTTGTATTTAACCGTTACTGTTATTTTGTATTTGTACATAGAGAAAGTAGAAGTAAAACAAAGATCAGGAATCGATACAATTAACCTACTCCACCCATCAAAGACACCAAAGGGAAAGAAACACAAACATGAAGCGACCAGACCATAATGGAAACCTAAACAAAGGAAGGCCATAAGGACAGTTACTTTCCCACAAAATGGCCATATAGTAAATACATGGTTAGTGCCTTTAATAATAAAATATAATCGGTGAGCCTTAGACAGTTTTATAGGGGCGAGCTTTAGCGAGCCCCTATAAAATTGTCGTGGCGAACCGATTATATTTTATTATTAAAGACACTATCCGTGTATTTAGTTTATACCGCAATCCAAAACAATCAATGGGTTTTGCAATAATTTAGCAAATTTAAGCAAAAAAGGCAGCAGACAGTGTGGCATGTTAAATGACATTCAGTGCCATGGCGGGCACACGTAGTATAACGTGACCTCAACGAGTGCAAAGTTTCTGACGTCACCGTGCCACAAAGACGTTGGAAACAACACGGACGCTCGAATAAAAGTTTCTCAGCGCTTTATTTTCTGTTTGAAAATCTGCAAATAAATAGTTTATTTTAGATTTAAAAAATATTTTCGAGGCTGAGACGCAACTGCATTAGCAGTGCGCAGTTATTCCAACGGGCCATTCAAACCAGGAAAAGCCGAGAAGGTAAGAATTTAGCTGAAATTTCTGACAATCTGTTTAAATAGATATTGCAAGGATTTTAAATTGCAGTTTCGTTGTTTACCCATGTATGAAAGTTTGCATGTTATTGTTTATACTTGTAAAATAGGGACCTGAAAAGTAGGTCCGGTCTATAAACGGTCACTAGACGTATTATAGGTCAGTAGAAGGTATTATAGGTCACTACCGATTATAGCGTGCAGTTATTCGACCCCCTATTAGGTTACTAGAATGCCTGATTGCGGTATAAAAATCGATTTTACGTGGCCACAATCCTCGCCCTTACTTCCGTCGCAATTTAGACAAATAAATTGTTCAATCCGCATGAAGGCCTCCTAATCCACCAGTGCAACATCTCCGTGAACACCAATAATCAAAGAACCACAGAGGTGAGACAACGGGGTGAGGACTCGACAGCAAGAAACCACTGAAATGCTGGAGCAAAAGAAAACCAACAGTTAGACTCCGATGGGCCCGACCAGAGACAGAGCATCAGACACCAACCAACATTACCTTGAATTAGATCTCTCTAATTCTCGATAAGCCTTTACGTTTGAACCGTCATAGAATCTGAGGCCTGACCCACCGGCGTGCAATTAAAGAGGGAAGCAAAGTTGCCAACCGTGATTGGGTTAACTACCATGCATGCAGTCTGTCGTACAACATCCATGTTGTACCCAATCTTTTTATATCGAAGAATGATTTTACGAAATTGGGTGCCGAAGTCATTGCGGTTATATATTTTTCTGAATTTATATACTAAGTCACCATAAAATCCGGGTTCCGATAGGCCTTGTTGCAGAAGAGATTTAAGTCCAATATTGAATTTTGAAATTAAACCAGAGTTGCAAATACTACGAAGTTTAAACTAAGAATGTCGGGTGGCTGTGTGAGGCGAAGGTGTCATGTTCTTTTACCGCCAAAAAGTGACATTTTAAGCAGAAAAACTTTGTTATGTTTCTTATTTCTTCTCAAAATATATATTGTGGGTACACGTTAGAACCGCCTCATTGAGGTGGTTTATACCGAGTACCCAGAATCTACATTTTAGAGCAGAAATGAGGCGGTTCTAACGAGTACCCACAATCTATATTTTAGAGCAGAAATAAGAAAAATAAGGTTTATCCCTGTAAACCCCAGTTTTTATATATAAAAGTGGGGTTCAAGGGGGTCAACATGATATAGGCGTGTTTTCGTGATGACCTCCAAATAAAGCCTAAAAAATATCTGTGTTTCCGCTAACCCGACCGACCCTGATTTTTTGTGCCGACCCTGCAATTTATATGGCCATCCAGAAAAAAATAAAAAAGAATTTCTTACCTAGCGACATTAATATTTCCTAGCACTTTTGATAAAATATCATAAAACTGTCAAAAAAAGCAAAACTAATACTAGAAATTCTGTTATTTTGGTTTCTTGATGCTTTAAACCTCATTATTTGAATGTTTCCTGGTAATATGGCTGGAATTAAAAGATTTCTGCTCTTTTTCCATCAAATTAAAAGTTTACAAAAATAAAATGTTTAATCGACCTACTGACATTCGGCATGTTAGCGGAAACACGGCTTTTTTAGGCCTAACAAATATTTAAGGCTTATTTAGGGATATCTTTCTTTTTTATCGAGAAAAATGTTTGTTGTTGTGTACGAGGGCTGTTCGGGAAGTCCGTATAATTTGTTCATAAAAAATTCAAATATCAAGATATTCTGCTCATTTTTTCAACTATGAAAGATAAATGTTATTAGAAAAGCTTCCTGATGCCAAATGCCGAATATTTTCCGCTATGTCTATAATATATGTTTCCTTGGCAACGCAGGTAATCGAGGTTGCCGCACGCCAAAAATGACGCAAAAACCGTGCGATTTGCTATTCTAACATGACGTTAACGTTTTTCCCATTGAACCCAGTGGAAACGTCAGCGTTTGCAAATATGCGATAATTCACGTCGTCAAGGTGGTGCGTGCAATTTGGCGTCATCGTGACGTTGCATGTAAACATTTCCTTCTGTCGACATCCGCTGCAAAATAGTCCCCAAGATAACGCTTTGTTACTACTGTATTTCAGTTTAGCATCATGTTAGAATCGAAATAATTTCCACGCACCCGGTGTGTTATCGTGATTAACACACGGTGTTGTCGGGCAGATGCGAATATTAATTCACTCCGGCTTCGCCGTCGTGAATTAATATTTCGCAATCTGCCCTCCAACACCGTGTGTTAATCACGATAACACACGGTACGTGGAGATTATTTCTTAATTGCAATAGGCTTTGCCCTCGTCACTTAGAATATGATAAAATGCCGCGAAAACTCTGTACTCCTTTACGACCTCCGGTCAACGTCATTTAACGAAAAAACCAACGTCATAGCTTCAAAACATCAAGTTTGGTTAGCGCTTTCATTGAAAGAGTAAGAAAAAGATGGCGTCAACAGGCGACGTTGAGCTGCGCAGTGTGATCAAATTTTGCGTAAGCCTTGTGAAAACACCCGCACAGACGTTAGAGTTGATAAGAAGTTCAGATACAATGAATTCCTGCAGTGTGCCGTTCGTTTACAAGTGGCACAAGCGATTCCGGGGAGGGAGACAATCAACTGCGGACGACCCGAGAGAAGGGTGGCCCTGCGTTGTGAAAATGGTTGTTAAAAACCAAGTGAAAGGTGGAGGTGTGATCATCCTGGTCAAATCATCATTTCACTCTTTCGCTCAACCTGAATACAACACAGACTGTGAAACCTTATGGGTCCATCTCAGTCTGCTCGGCTCCAAATCAGCCTTGATTGGAGCCTACTACAAGCCTCATGAATTAGACACACCAAGTTTCGAAGAGTTCAAAAAGTCCCTGAACCTGATTAAACAATCCAACTCTCAAATTTGGCTTTTGGGTGACTTCAACCTACCCAAAATAGATTGGAAACTTCAGACCCCTACACCAGACTGTAATCATCAATCCTTTTATTTAGACTGCCTAGAGGCCTTCAGTGATTGTCTGCTAGAGCAAATGGTGACCACCCCCACTCGTGGTCAAAATATCTTAGATCTCTTCTTCACTTCAAATCCAACCCTTGTCAATAATGTTTCCGTCTTGCCTTGTCTGTCAGACCACGATATTGTCCTGGCAAAAGTAAACAGCCGTCCCGAACTTACAAAGCAGGTCCCACGAGACATTCCCCTGTATAAAAAGGCTGATTGGGACCAGCTTAAACAATCAATGAGAGATCTACTATCCGAACTCGAGTTAGAACCTGCTACCACTGATAGCCAAGTGCTGTGGGATAAGTTTGCTGGCAAACTTCAGCAGGGGATTGACACATTCATTCCAATTAGGCAGGCAGGTACTCGAGATGGATTTCCCTGGATTAATCAGGAAATCCGCAGACTTATGAGAAGAAGGGACAATCTGTACAGGCGTTGGTCTCGGTCTGGTCGTTCAGATGACCAGAAAAAATTCCTTGACCAAAAACACCTAGTACGGAGAGTATCAGATAGGGCCTACCAGAAGTACCTGTCAGACATCTTAGGAGTCAGTGATGGTGAAGATGACCTAGATGCCCATCCCAAGGTCAAAACAAAAAAGTTGTACTCCCTTCTAAAACACTCAAAACAGGACTCTGGTGGGATCACAACACTGAAGGCCAATGACAAAACTTACTCCATGGACTTTGATAAGGCCAATGCCCTAAATGGACAGTTTAATTCAGTTTTTAGCCCTAAAAGCCCAACAAGCCTCAGGCAACTTGCGCAGAGGGCCCTCCAAGATGCATATGATTCTGGTATGAACCCTTGCTCCACGCCCCACCCACACACAGGACCCCAGAATTTATATGAAACAAATAAGAAACCCAGCTTCACACCCAGCCCACACCCCAAAATGCCTGATATACATGTTTCATCCAAAGGCATAGAAAAACTGCTTCAAGGTCTCAACCCGCATAAGGCTGCAGGCCCTGATAAGTTCAAACCCGTAGTCCTTCAGACCCTTTATAAAGAACTTGCCCCCATCCTACAATTGATTTACCAGAGATCCTTAGATTCTGGTAAGCTTCCATCCATTTGGAAAGAAGCTAATGTATCCCCTATCTTCAAAAAAGGGGATAAAACAGACCCTGCCAACTACCGGCCAATTTCCCTAACCTGTGTCCTCTGCAAAGTGCTTGAGCATGTTGTGGCCTCCAACATTTCCAAACATTTCACCAATCTAAATATACTGTATGAACTGCAACATGGGTTCAGAGATAAGAGATCCTGTGAGACACAACTTATTATGCTCATTGACGAACTCGCAAAAAAACATACAATCAGGAAAGCAAACAGACCTTGTCCTCCTTGACTTTAGCAAGGCTTTTGACAAAGTGGCTCACGAAAAACTTCTCCAGAAATTACACTTTTATGGCATAAGGGGGACAACTCTAAATTGGATAAAAGATTTTCTTGATAACAGGACTCAATCAGTTTTACTCAATGGTTCCAACTCGGATAACATTCCAGTGTCTTCAGGTGTCCCTAAGGGCTCGGTTCTCGGACCCATGTTATTTTTAGCCTATATTAATGATCTACCGGATCAGGTTAGATCCAGAGTAAGGTTATTCGCCGATGACACAGCCATGTACCTAGCCCTTGATGCCAAAAATGACTCTGAGACCCTCCAAAAAGACCTTAAGTCACTTGAATCATGGGAAAAACTCTGGGATATGAGTTTTAACCCCTCTAAATGCCAGGTCATTCATGTGACCCGACGTAAAGACCCCTTTGAAACTGTATATCACCTGCATGGCTGTATCCTTGAAAGTGTACCCTCATCTAAGTACCTTGGGGTCACCATTTCGGAAGACCTCAGATGGACAGACCACATTAACAATATCAGCAAAAAGGCCAATCAGACTTTAGGATTTTTAAAACGGAATATTCGGGTCCACAACAGGGACCTGAAATCCACTGCTTACAAAACCCTTGTCCGCCCACAGTTAGAATATGCTTCTACTGGGTGGTCCCCCCATACTGCTTCTGACATCTATAAACTAGCAGTCCAGCGTAGGGCTGCTAGATGGGCAACCAGAGACTATCAGTACCCGTCTAGCGTTACCAAAATGCTTCATGACCTCAAATGGCGTACCCTTGACCAGCGGCGCATAGACAACCGTCTGGTCCTCCTATATAAGGTCACATATGACCTTGTTGCCATACCTGCTACTGACTACCTGATCCGGAACACCCGCTCCTCTGCAAGAAATCATTCTCTAGCATACAGACAGATCGCGACTCTAAAGGACTACTATAAGTACACATTTTTCCCCCGCACAATCATCCACTGGAACGCCCTACCAGCCCACATACCAGTTCTCCCTACTGTGGCACAGTTTAGTACAGCTGTTTGCCAGGTATTCCACTCATCACCTTAAACGCCAGTTACTGTTTTCATCTTTTAACTATACTAACACTCTCACTCGCACTGTACAAACTCATTTCACCCACTTTTCTATCCCCCCTTTTTTGTTCGACTAACCCCCTTTAGCTCTTGGTTTTACCGGAATCACCATCTGAAGTCCTCCAAGGAGGTTAAGATGTATTGGAAGATAGATAGATGGTGAAGGATTTGATTCGTAGTGATCGGGGCTTGATCGTGAGGACCATTGCACAGGATCTAGCTGAATCATGCGGAACTGTACACGATGTTCTTACTAAATAGTTGGGGATGTCAAAAGTGAGTGCCCGCTGGGTTCCGTGGCTACTGACAATGGAAGAAAAAGAACGCCGGGTGCAGTGCTTATCTGTGTTTTTGCAACGCTACGCAGCTGAAGGAGACGCATTTTTGGACAGAATTGTGACAACAGTTGAAACATGGCTACATCACTATGATCCGGAGACCAAAGCACAATCCTCAGTATGGAAGACACTGCGGATGCCCCAACCGAAAAAGGACAGAGTACAGAAAAGCTGTGGGAAGGAGATGTTTATCTTTTTCATGGATCGCCATGGAATGATTCTGCAGCACAGAATGAAGGAGGGGAGAAGTGACAGCTGACTATTACTCGAAGGTATATCAATATTTTAAAATAATTTAGATTTACCATTTTATTTATTTATTGTTTAATCATTTTATTCAGTCAACATCAGAGTGAATATTAATCACCAAGAAAATTAAGAGAAAGATGGAAGCATTTTGCGTAGTTGAAGCACTCTCAAACTTGTTTCCTTTTGCAGGTGCTGAGAAGAGATTTGGTTAACTCCCTGCGACGGAAGCGCCCGAATACACCTCTGGACCGGATTATTCTACACCAGAATAACGCACCGGCGCATCGGGCTAACTCTACGCTGCTAGACATCGATCTGTTGGGGTTTGAGATTCTGCAACATCCTCCGTATAGCCCTGACCTGGCACCCATGGGCTTTTGCGTGTTTCCTGAACTCAAGTCGCAGCTCCGTGGACAGCGATTCAGTACTACTGGTGATCTGATAAAGGTGACACGGGTGATCATATCCAATTTCTGTGAGGACTGGTATGCGGAGATTTACAGGAAGTGGATTGCACGGCATCAGAAATGTGTTGACTTGAACGGAGACTACGTGAAGAAAGTGCACCGATCTTTGGACGGACGAGACTTTTAACGTCACTCTGACGTCGGGAGACTTTTAGCGTGCGGAAAGTACACTATACATGTAGTTGGTTCGGCAAATTGCTTATAATTTTCAGATTATATAGAATATAACAAATTGAAATGTTCACATTATATTGTGCATAGATAATCTTTAACTTGATCTAATTTGTGTTCCATTTGGTTATTTTTAGAGAAGTTATGAGCAAATTATACGAACTTCCCGAACAACCCTCGTACTTATAAGAATCACCTAATTAGTGCATATACATACATGTATTACACAAGATCGGAAAAATATTCCTAAATTATTCCCATAATGTATCATGACCTGTCGATGTGATTAACTCTCAGAGAATCGAACACATTATCATGGTCCCAAAGGTCTTCGATCCAAAAAAGTTAGGTCCTACATGTATTTTGTTTTCATTCCGTACCTGATTCTGTCAGGGCCGGACACTCTTGTCGTTCTCTGTCACATGCCAGTTCATCTCCGTACCTTCTGTTCTTTACCTTGCAGTCAGGACTGTCCACGGGCTCACATATGCCTGAAAGTTGGAAATATTAAAGACAATGAAAACCATGCCCCGAGGTTATAATAATAGTAATAATAATAATAATAACAATACTACTACTACTACTACTACTACTACTACTACTACTACTACTACTACTATCATTACTACTATCACTACTACTACTGCCAAGTCCCATAAATTTGGAAGCAACGTCTCCAGGATGATCTAAATAGTGTTGACGGGGATGCAAAACCTCAAATCAAACAAACTACTACTACTGCTGATACATTTACTACATCTACTAATTATTAAGACGACGACGACGGTGATGATGATGATGATGGCATACTACTTCCATCACCATTACCAATTCTACTAATTATAATAACGATGATGATGTTGATGATGATGATGATGATGATGATGATGATGATTGCGATGATGAACTTTTTTCAAGTATCATAAGGGCGTTAATTGATGATGATGATGATGATGATGATGGTGATGGTGATGATGATGATGATGATGATGATGATGAAGAAGATGATGATTGCGATGATGAACTTTTTTCAAGTATCATAAGGGCGTCAATTTATGATGATGATGATGATGATGATGATGATATGATGATGATGATGATGATGATGATGATGATGATGATGATGATTGCGATGATGAACTTTTTTCAAGTATCATAAGGGCGTTAATTTTTCAATAAATAGATACATTTTTATTTAACTAAACAACCCTAAAGTCAGCACAAGACAAAATGTAGGTATATACCATGCGTCGAATTTTCAAACAAAATGAAGCGCACCACGTGGACACGTGCTTTCAACAAAAAGCTCGATCAGTCGGCAGATCTGGACATTTACTGTAAACGAGAAGCCTCCATCGACCGCAAATTTGCCATTAAGCTGAATGCCTAAGTGACCAGAAAAGTCTCAACCAAACCCGCGCAACTATCTAATAGGAACAGATAGAGGTTATTTGATTTTTTCTGTATAAGATCGATTTTTATTTAACCAAATGAACACCGAAAGAAGTATTTTCACGAGTGGCGAAGCCACGAGTGAAATAATTTTTTTTGTGTTCATGAGTGAAATAATAATTGATCTTACACTAAAAAAAAAAAAAAAATCAAATTTTCTGTTTCTTTCATGCTTGAAATTGTAATTTGTAACGCAATTTCTGAGCGTCAGCCATAATCACGGAGAACAAACGTTTTCCAGGGCGATTTTGCGTCGATTAAGGGTTTCAGCGTGTTAATTGGGTATAATATTGGGTGTAAACTAAAAGTTTGTACCTGGAAAATATCTTGGAATGTAACTTTATCAAATGGTTCACTTGAAATGTGCATTTAAATAATGTCCGCAGTTGCTAAGAACTTCAGTTAAATAAAGCAAATTCTTCTGATACCGAGGCCCCGTTTTTGGATTTACATCTATCTATTGTAGATGGGGTTGTTTCTTGCAAAATTTATGATAAACGCGATGATTTTGATTTGAGATTGTAAATTTTTCTTTTTTGGATGGTGATGTTCCTCGTGCGCCATCCTATGGCGTTTATATTTCGCAATTAATTCGATTTGCCAGAGTGTGTAGTCATGTAACTGATTTCAACACTCGTAATAAATTGTTAACGGCTAAACTTCTTAATCAGGGTTATCGGTACCATAAACTACGCAAAGCCTTTTCAAAATTTTATCGACGTCATTCTGATTTAATTTTAAAATTCAATATTGGACTTAAATCTCTTCTGCAACAAGGTCTATCGGAACCCCAATTTTATGGTGACTTAGTATATAAATTGAGAAAAACATACAACCGCAATGACTTCAGCACCCGATTTCTTAAAAGCATTCTTCGATATAAAAAGATTGGATACAACATAAATGTTATACGACAGACTGCATGCATGGTAGTTAACCCAATCAGGGTTGACAACTTTGCTCCCCTCTTTAATTGCACGCCGGTGGGTCAGGCCTCAGATTCTATGACGGTTCCAGCGTAAAGGCTTATGTTGGTTGGTACCTGATGCTCTGTCTCTGGTTGGGCCCATCGGAGTCTAACTGTTGGTTTTCTTTTGCTCCAGCATTTCAGTGGTTTCTTACTGTCGAGTCCTCACCGTTATTTCATCTCTGTGGTTGTTTGTTTTTTGTGTTCACGGAGATGTTGCACTGATGAGTTAGGAGGCCTTCATGCGGGCTGAACAAATCATTTGTCTTAATCGTGACGGAAGTAAGGGCGATGATTGTGGCCACGTAAAATCGATTTAAGCCCCCCAGTGGAATTTGTTTCCGCTGACCGTTCCAAGGCGGTTCTTCTGTCGCGGTTTATTTTTGTTATGGTTTGTCTTTGGGTGTTTGTGTCGCTTATATTATTTTATTTTGGATAGCCTATTGGCCATTTTGTGGGAAAGTAACTGTCCTTTTGGCTTTCCGCTATTGATGTTTCCATTAGGGTATGTTGTTTTATGTTTGTGTTTCTTTCCCTTCGGTGTGTCTGTGGGTTAATTGTATCGATTCCTGATCATTGCCTCCGCTTCCATTTTGTCTGACGTCACGTGCATTGTTTACGTTGCGTAGGTGCAAAAAGTGACGTCACCAAGAGGTGAAAACATGCGTGACGTAATTTCTGTCACCCAATAATTGACTTTTCACAAACAAAGAATATATGTAACAAATTCACAATTCACAAACAGTAAAAATAAAAATTGTATTCTCACGGTTTGAAACAGTGAAAATATCAATATATATATTTCACTGAGAAACCTCTATCATTCACTGAAAAAACATGTAAGAAATGCATCTGTACTTCTTGCATGTTCTGCAAAACAAGTCTACGGCCACCATAGGCGTGGACGAGACTGCGCATCAGAGCCTTTGTTGCTCACATATGTCATAAACACATTTTTTCCATGAGGTGTTTTAATGTATTTACCAGGATGCGTATCGAGCTTGGCTACCATATTTCCGGCAGCACCAATATTCTTGTAGACCTCAAAGGCTCCAATGCGTAACTGTGAGCAACAAAGGCTCTGGCGAGACTGTGCGTATGTGTAGACTCGCCACAGCCTTTGCTTCTTGCCTATGGGATTAACTTTTTTTTTTCTTGCTCGGATATATTTACCCGGATGCGTAACGACCGCAGTTCGATCAGCTTGGCTACCAAATATCCAGCTGCACTTTGGATCGCCTAGTTCTTCCCCGTTTGTCCGTCCGTCTCCGTCTGAATCTTTCTGACATAACTCGATTGTCCATTGCTGAAACATTTCAAAGAGTGTTTTTTCATCTCGACCTTTATAAGCCGGCTTTGTGGATTAGTCGGGTGCCAGTATGGGGCGCCCTTTTACTATTTATTCCCTATTTTTAGATATCCATAATTATTTATGGATATCCATAATTCGAATTATGAATATCTATAATTATGGATTAAATAGTAAAACGGTAGCCCATATACCAGAGGCATGGCGGCCTTGCACCGGAAAATTAGAAAAGTGTTAATTTTTTGTCTAATATGCGCAGATGCGCGTCAGGAGGTGGAGGGTTCGATTACCGGCGGGTCCGGCAACATTCTGGCGTGGAGATTCATCATGGATTTTTTCTACCGACATTCCCTCTCTTCTACTGATTCGGGAAGGACAGTTGATGGGTTTCTGGCGAAATAATGTGCACTGTACTGGTTAACCGTCAGCATTCCCAAGGAAAACTCAGGTAATATGACCGGCTTGACATGACCTAAATAGTGTTTACTGGGCCGTCAAACTCCAGTTCAAAGCAAACCAAACGGAAATCTAGTGCAGAAGCGACTTATTGTTGTGGCTCAAGAAACGACAGTGGAATAAAATTAGGCAAAAATAATTTCACATGAGAACAGAGATCTGAAGAAAAAAAGACCAAGACACATCACTTGAACAAGTCCGTACTAAACCCCACTTTATATAGAGAAAACTGGGGGGTCTATAGGGGTATACATTATTTTTCTTATTTCTGCTCCAAGACATAGGTTGTGGGTACTCGTTAGAACCGCCTCAATGAGGCGATTCTAACGAGCACCCAAAACCTATGTTTGCAGTATTTGTAAGAAAAATATCAAAAATTTTCATCAGAAAAGTAGCCATTTTGGAGTTGTGAAAAAATGCACTATGTCGCACTGATGTGTTATCGTAATGATCATGGAACAAAAGAACGGTTTTCGCATCAGCGTCTACACATACACCCTTAGGGGAAATGAATACACCTTCAGGGGAGGCAACTGCTGCAAAAGTATTTTGGTCTCCAATGTCAATAGGGGTCAACTCTTAAAGGAAAGAATTTGCTCCTGAGGAGCAAGCTCTCCCCCCCCCCTTTTCAGTGGAACAGCGTTTACAGTAAAGCGACGTCCCCCGCCCATCGGGGCTTGAAGAAATATATGGGCTGCATGATGCTTCCACGCAGAATTGAAACCGATCCGCACACGAGTACTAGTAAACCGCTTAGAGGATCTAAGCTTGCCCAGGCAAAGCGGTGCGAGAAGGTCCGTTGATGCTTATAAACCCTAATGGTTTCATTGGGCGACAGGGCTTGAGATGCCATTTCATCTCAATGTCGGGTAAAAGTCCCACAAAATTGGAAGCAGCGTCTCCAAAATGACCTTTACAGTGTTGACGGGGACGTTAAACCTCAAATCAAACCAAAACAATAGTAAAGCGAACCGGAAGACCCGAAAGATGTCTCCCATTGAAAAATGACGGAAAAAGCTGCCAGGTGTTCCCATTCCCATTAAGACGCAAATTACAATAATTGGCATCTGCTTTGTTGCATGCCGGTTACATTGAAAGTCGTTGTTGCAAACAGTCTGGACCCAGCTCAGACTGCTCCTCTAGGAGCAGTCTGATCAGGTTCCACACAGTTTTGTCTGTAGGCGAAAATATGTTTGAAAAGTTTGCAAATAGATACGCAGCTGGCGATATAAACAACGACATTTTCAGATACAATTTTTAATGGCGTCTTAAGGCTGAAAACAGACACTGCTAGCACGCACCTGTATACGAAGAAATATAAACTAAAATTAAGGTGCATTCTGATATATTCGAGCCCATGCACGACAAAACCTACAATATGACATGAGCGACCAAGAAAGACCCAGATTAATCTGCACACCCACCCGCTACGGCAAGAATTACCTTTTATCTAGTGCATGCGTCCAGCGTAGGCTCTGATCAGACTGCGCGGATGCGCAGGCTGACCTGAGTCTTCAATGGTCACTGAAGCCTTCCAGCACGTTTTGACGTGTGCTGGCTTATATTTTATTTAGATAAATTGTTTCTGGATAAGTATTAAATGTAATTCAGGATAATATTATCAAAATAAAATATACCTAAAATACCAGAACGACTGATAACAGATATTAATAAAATGATTCGTGCATGGTTTAAGTTCAGCAAAACAAAAACTGCACTGTCGACATGTGTTGTTTCTGACAGAACATCTCAGAGATTTTTTTCTGTCAATTATCTTGTTCGCACAACTTATAATCTTGTTTGCACAACATAGATCTTGTTCAGACAACATAATATCTTGTGCGCACAAGATATTATATTGTTCGCACCACTTAATATTGTTGTCCGCACAAGATCTATGATAATATTGTGGCAAGGCTAGGGGTCTTTAAATCTTGTTATTTGGAGTTTCGGTCGCATCTAAAATCACGGCTTATCTAGACCTCTATTATACACACATGTTCGAGATGATTTTGATACATTTCCGGTTGTTGCTGGACGTTAGCCCTTTTGTGCCGTGTAGCACAACTGGAAATATTGTCATACCTTCCTTCTTTCATCCTGTGTCAAGTGTAATTACTTCGTTCTCGCTTGAAATCATCTCGAATCGGTGTTTATTTACAAGTATCCATTCATGCGACCGAAACTCGGCTTTCATTACTTCCGGAACCTTGACATTGACCGATATTCGGTCCGAAACGACCGAAACCGGTCGTCTTGACCGAAATTCCCCGAGGGTATATAAACGCTCACGGGCCAACCGAACTTCGGTTGTGTCCCCGGAAAACTCTCTAGGAAAGCCGTCTGTTCGTTTGTTTAGCATCCGAAACTTAACTTGTTCATATAAAATTACAGCAGAAGATTCCAACAACTTCTAAAACACACCCAGAAATTATCCACCGGTGAAGCACAGAATAATATCCGTAATAATCATTTATTTAAATAATAACAACCTTTCGGAAGGAGTTCCCCACCCACTTAGTCTAGCTGAAGCCACACTGGGCCCCTCTTGAATAGAATAGATTTAAGTTTAAGGTGTCTCAGCCAGTATTATAGATTTATATTCTTGTGTGTGTTGAAATAAAATATTAAAATGAGTTAAAGGAATCATTCTTAGTGCTACATTCCAACCAGTACATTAGAGGTCTTCACAGTTGTACACTGGTGATACCTTGTAGTGAGGTACACGCGAGTGTTACAGGTGGTGGCAGCGGTGCAGATGCGAAAAATTCCAGTTCCTTGCTTGTGTTACAGTGAAGACTGAATAATAATAAATAATAATAATAATAAAACACACACACACACACAAAAAAAAAAAAAAAAAAAGATAGTCTACGCTACCGATGTTCGTGAATGGACGCCATTCGACGTCTCACCAGTAACGGTTCACCAGCTTCAAAGAAGTAAAGTGCCTGCTACAATTATAATCAAATTATTATAATAATAAATAAATAAATAAAATTAATAACATCGATCAATACTGAACATTGCTCACTACTGCTTGTTATATAGAAGATATATTTACTGTCAATATGATGAGAGCTACGTTGTTGTGAATAAGTCAAGGGAGGTAACTACCAGTGAGACTACCATCCGGATAATTTAGTAGTTGTTTCCCTTTGGGAATAAAAAATCTGCGGATCCTTGTAAAATTACTTCTATATCAAAACAGTGAAAAAATTTAATTCTTTAGCTATTCCGAAACAGGTTTTTAAGACAAAAATGTTGTATTGTGACGACTTGGTGATACCAACAAGAGACGAGTATATAATGCTATCTGATGAGGAGCAAGTTATTTTATTTATCATCCTGCTGATTGCATGCCAGATGTCTCAGTGACTGATTACACATTTCCTTACAGATCAGCTACTAACTATCAAGAACAACTAGTTTTCTGCACACCAGATATACTATTATCTGTAGCCGAGTTTCAACAAGAGGCACGGCCTTCATCTAGAGCAACTACACACGCTTTCATCTAGAATTCTTGATTTCCCGACTTCCATCTTGAAGGACTAGATTGTCCTATTTTCATCTAGACCGGATTGAAAAAAAAAAAAAAAAAAAAAAAAAAAAAAATCATTAAACCATTTTGTGCTCAATAAGCAGTAGAATAATCTGGTTAAGAAAGGCTAGGGCGAGGCAGAATTATCTGAAAGGAATTTTGTGTGACTTTATTGTGGCATTATATCCAGGTATGGCTTCGGAGGAGATCCAGATTCTTGATTCTAGTTCGGGCGCCATCAGAACACCCAGACAAGTTCCGGGGACACAGCTCCGCCCGTCTTATTCTGCAACAGAACTGGGAACACCCAGTGGGGAGGTGGTTTTAAATTTTAGACGTCAGGAGCAGGCGAGAGAGCAAGAAGACCAAGTTAGCCTACCGCTTGGCGGGAATCCACCCAGGTTACCATTTACCCGTGATCGCCCCGAGCCCAGAAAGGCTGCGCGCAGTGACAGAATGGACATGTTAAGTGAGATGTTGGCTTCTGTTGGCACATTACGGAGTGACATTATGCAGGAAATGGCAACCCTGAATCGGGGATCTTGTCGTGAAACCTCTCGGGATACTGAACTTCAGGGTATGGCTGGACCAAACCTTGGTACAGGTGAGGAGATAGTGAGCTCACCCAGTAGGGCTCGACAGGTTGGTCATGCTGGATCTAGAAGCAGGAGATCTTCGCCCGAGGATGCTGTTCCAAAGGCCGGGGGAACTGGGGTGGGGACTGGCGATTTAGAAGTATCTGGACGGAAGATGGGCATTCCGGACACCGAGATACATGAGATGGATAGTAGGCCGAAGTGTTGCAGAATAGAGACTGGCAGCCACCAGTTATCCAGGGGGTCTAAGACAACTCCAATGAGAGACTTTTCTCATCCTGTGCGTGCTAGTCAGAAGAAACCAGCGAACTATGATGGGACCAGTAGTTTCCAGGACTATTTAGTTCAATTTGAGATGACAGGAGACCTCAATAGATGGAATGAAGAGACTAAGGCTATGGAATTAGCCACCAGTTTACGCGGCGAAGCGCAAACAATATTAAGCGATTTACGTCCCGAGCAACGCCGTGACTTTACGCAGCTTGTGTCTGCACTTACCGCACGTTTTGAACCGACCAATCAAACTGAACTATACCGCGCCCAGATAAAGAGCCGCCTTCGAAAAAAATCTGAAAGTGTGCAAGAGCTCGCTACCGACATAAAACGTCTTGTTAGAAGGGCTTATCCGCAAGCCACTGTGGATTTGAAAGATCAGATTGCACGTGATTGTTTTATTGATTCCTTAAACGAGCACGAGCTGGAATGGTTTGTATATCAGGGTAAACCCAAGACCGTTGATGAAGCGATGCAACTGGCTTTAGAGTACGAGGCATTTCAAGCAGGCCGTAAAAGAACCTTAAATGTGCGACAGTGTTCAACAGACAAACCGAAATCAGTAAGTGCCGCTAGCGATCCCGTACTGAGTAGACTTAAGAGCTTAGAGAATAAATTTGAGGCCATGCTTGCAGAATCTTCAATAATTTGTTTCAACTGTAACCAGAGAGGTCATAGAAAGAAAAATTGTCCGCTACTAAAACAGGGTCAAGCAAATCATCCTTATAATCGTTACCATAACAACCAGAACAGTCGCCAAGACAATGACAATCGCAGATCCAATTATCGTCAGTCAAACGGTCGCCAGGGAAACTTCCAGTAACTGAGGCTGTGGGTCAAGCCTCAGTGGAACCTTTTGTAGGAAACGACCCAAATGTTATTTTACCACCCAAAGACGGGCTGTATTTAGATATTGTAGTTGAAAATTGTCCCTTCATAGCTTTAATTGATACGGGCAGTACAGTCAGTATTATACACCCAAAAAAGTTTGAAGTGCTTTCATCTGAGACCCAAGAAAAGGTGTTACCTACAAAATGTGTCCTTAAGATGGCAGATGGAGGTCCAGTAGGCTGCAGGGGAACCGTCTGTCTCCCTTTATGTATAGGAGATAGGATTTATTATCAACAAGTGTTAATAGCTGAAATTGAAGCACCGTTTGTTCTAGGATATGATTTTCTTCATGACCATCAATGCATTCTTAATATCTCAAAAGCAGAACTTAGCTTTCCAGACCAATCAATGCAATGCAGGCTAGAGAGTGAAATGCCAAAGATTTTCAAGATTGTGCTTAGTCAGACTGTAGAAATTCCTGCAAACAGTGAAATTGTGGTACCGGCGTCCTTCTGCGAGCATGCACCCCACTTTTCGACAGCCATGGTTGAAGAACACTCTGATAAACTTTCAGAAAGGGGCGTTTTAGTAGCCAAAACAGTATTTGATACATACAATGACGTGGTTCCTTTGCGCTTACTAAACTTGAATAGTTTCCCTTTAAAACTATACAAAAATGAGACTGCAGCTGTCTGTGACCCAGTCACTATTGAACAGGGCAACTCTGATGATCAACAAAATGGCAATGAACAGCTTTATTCTGTAACTACCGAAAGTTTTGATCATGTGACCCTTCCTGAACATTTGCAAGAAATGTATGAAAGCTGTATAGGGGATTTGACTGACGAAGAAGCTAGCACCCTTAAGTCCCTGTTATTTAAACATTCTAAGGTCTTTTCCGCATCAAAATCCGATCTTGGCAACTGCGGAATAATTCCGCATCGAATAAACACCGGCACAGCTCCGCCTGTTAGATTACCGCCACGACGAATTCCAATTACAATGAAACAAGCAGTTGAAGACGAGGTACAGCGACTCATTGATAATAATCTAGTAGAGAAAAGTAAGAGCCCATGGGCTTTCCCACTAGTTCCTATTCGTAAAAAGGACTCTAGTATTCGTATCTGCATTGACTATCGTCAGTTGAACCTTCGGACTTTACCCGATTCGTACCCGCTACCTCGCGTTCAAGAATGCTTAGACGCCTTAGATGGTGCCACATGGTTTTCCACCCTTGATTGTACATCCGGTTTTTACCAGCTTCAGATGCACCCAGATCATAAGGATAAAACTGCATTCGTTTGTAGTAAAGGTCTGTTCAATTTCAAAGTTTTACCGATGGGCCTGGTAAACAGTCCTGCTACTTATCAACGACTCATGGAACACATCATGACCGGCATTAACTTTCGATCTTGTCTCGTTTATTTGGATGACTGCATCATTTTCTCCAAATCGTTCAACGAGCATATTTCACGCCTTGATGAAGTCCTCACAAGAATTGGTAAGGCGAATCTGAAATTCCGGCCAAATAAATGTTATCTACTTCAAAGAGAAGTAAAGTTTTTGGGCCATATAGTATCAGCAGAAGGCGTCGCAACGTGCGAAGATAAAATTAGAGCAGTAAAAGAATGGCCCATACCTTCCAACGTCAAAGAATTACTTAGCTTTTTAGGCTTAGCGTCCTATTATAGACGGTTTTGTAAACATTTTGGCACAATCAGTGCACCGTTGCACCAACTGACTAAGAAGAATCAGGTTTTTGAGTGGAGTCCAGAATGCCAAGAAGCATTTGATACCTTGAAAGAATTACTTACAAATGCACCTATTTTAGGGTACCCAAACACGTATGACCAATACTTTCTTGACACTGACGCGAGCTCAGTTGCCGTAGGCGCGGTGTTGTCTCAGTTACAAAATGGTCAAGAAAGAGTTATAGCTTATTTCAGTAAATCGTTGAATGACGCACAACGTAAATATTGTGTTACAAGACGTGAGCTATTAGCAATCGTTGAAGCTGTGAAACATTTTCATCAATACCTATATGGAGTCTCTTTCATAGTCAGAACTGATCATGGAAGCATACAGTGGCTCCGTAACTTTAAAAACCCTAACTCAATTCTTGCCCGCTGGTTAGAGGTATTGAGCACGTACAGATTTGAGATAAAATTTAGACCAGGGAGTTTAAATAAAAATTCAGATGGGCTTTCGCGTCGTCCGTGCACCTCATGTTCATATTGTGATAAACGAGAGGAAGAAGACAAGAAAAAGAAAATTAAGTGTTGCAACATTTCACATCTTGAGCACGCAGAGTCTACGGACAGGAATATGTTCAATTATGGTCTAAGGGAGATAACTCAAGAAAGGACAGAAGAGGACAAAGTTTGTGAGAATACATCCTCAGTGAAAGATTCAACAAGTATGGATGGGAATTCAGTGGCCACAAATTCCTTTCCTTCTGAGTTGAAGACACATAGTGATTCTAGTATACAGATAAGAAGTATACATTGTTCTGATGGAAATAGTGAGATATCATGGGAAAATGACCAAGAGTTTGTGAAATGGAAAGAAGCCCAGGTCTTAGACCCAATCTTATCAGTCCTGTATAAATGGATGGAAAATAATAAACGGCCAGAATGGGAGGACATTTCTGGTACGGGTGAAGAGATGAAAACTTACTGGGCTCAGTGGCCCAGGCTAGTTCTGCACAAAGGTGTTTTATGCAGAAAATACTTTGACGGAAAAACAGATACACATTTCATGCAGATACTTGTGCCTTGTAGTTGCCGTGAAGAAGTGTTACGCCAACTTCACGATCATCTGACATCAGGACATCTAGCGACCACAAAAACAATAGAAAAAGTGAAGACAAGATTTTATTGGTACAAGTACAAGGAATTTATTGAAAATTGGATCAAGTCTTGTTGTAAGTGTCAAGCAAGACGGCTTCCGAAGCTTCGACCTCGTGCACCAATGAAACAGAGTAGAGTAGGAACCCCACTGGAGCGAGTGTGTCTCGACCTTCTGGGACCATTTCCTGAAAGTAGAAATAAGAACAAATATATTCTATCAATTTGTGATCAATTTACACGCTGGATTGAGATGTTTCCTTTGAAAAACATGGAAGCTGAGACAGTAGCTAAAGTTTTTATAAGTGAGTTTGTGTCACGTTATGGATTGTGCCGACAGATTCTGACTGACCAAGGAAAACAATTTGAGTCAAAGCTATTCAAGGAAATATGTGAATTGCTAGATATTGATAAGAAAAGAAGCACCAGTTTTCACCCTCAAACAAATGGGATCCAAGAAAGATTCAATAGAACTATAGAAGACATGCTAAGCAAGTATGTAAGTGCAAACCAGAGAGATTGGGATGAATATTTACCATTGTTATTGCTGGCATACAGATCATCAATCCACGAAAGCACCAAACAAACACCATACACCATGTTCTTTGGTCGTCACGCAATTCTTCCTGTTGATCTGGTCTGTTGCCCGCCGTGTTCTGAAAACAAAAAGGAGAGCCATCAGTATGTTTTGGAGCTTCAGGAGAGACTCAGGAAAGTACACAATCTTGCGCGAACAGAAATGACCAAAGCTAGCGACCGTCAAAAGAAAACATATGACCACAGAGTGCATAATATACCTTATAATGAGGGTGACTTGGTGTGGCTTCGACTATGTACTCGATCCAAGCGAATTTGCCCCAAACTACAACCTCGGTGGGAGGGTCCCTACACAATAACACGAAAGATCTCTGATCTTGTTGTAGAGATAGAGATGCCTGAAAAAAAGAAAAGTAGGAAAATAGTACACCACAACAGAATAATTCCATATGTTGGATAAACAGACACCAGCAATAAAATGTATCACTGTTTTGTTCTCAGTGTAAAATTTAACCATCACTACACCATTTCAGTATGACAGAAAATCTGCCTTAAAGAATGTAAACACTATACAGCATGACGTAAATTGTCCAAGTTCTTCTATAGTAGAATGGTACTGGCTGGTATGCTATATCCTTAATAAGAAAAATGGACAGAGCGTCTCAATATGACTGAGAAGACGACGCCATTAAATTATAACCACTGATGAAGTAGTTATGGTTTCACTCAATATGAGACTGATACACAAGTACTGTGAATTGTCCTATCTAAAATTAAAAACTAAACGGTTGCCTTTGGAAACAAAGAACACATAGAAGAATAAAAATCGGAGACTTGGTTTTAGTGAGTCTCTTCATACACAGCAATGTGGTTTGTAGGGCTGTATATGTAGCAGAATGGGCCCAATGATCCCAAAGGAAAAGAGAATATAATCTGCACTATGATGAAGCATGGGGAGACCCGCCAAAACTAACACTTGATCCATGCATTCCAGCGAAAAGAAGTCACTCAAAGACCTACATATATCTACTTTCAGACAGAGAATGTCAGACAGAAGAGTGGTACAGAACTCTACCTTCAGCAAGGCCATTTCTACCTTCTGGTGTGATGCATGTGGGGTGTCCTTTTCCCAGCGAGAACAACTGAGCAGACACCGCAGAGACAGGCATGGACCAAAAGTGTATTGCCAGTATTGTGGCATTGACTATGCCCAGTCAAGAAAAAGTGATCTGAAAGCTCATGAAGCCCGCTGCAGTAGAGATACCTACAGGGCTAAAGGACGGCATCGTGAGATTCGGCAGGATAGTAGCAGGTCAACAAGAAACGAGAGAGACTGGCGTCCGGCAAGAAGCTACTCACCAAGAACCCAGAGACAGTCAAGATCTACTTACCCAGACAACACTAGACGGCACACATCAGACATACTGTACCAACACAAACCAGCCTGCGATCAGGAGATATCAAACAGAAGTCGCATGACTGCTACATCAACAAGAAATTCAACTTATCCAGCCTCTAGCAGAACACCATCCACTACGACAAAGACTAGAACACATCAAGCTACTCAGGGAACTACCACAAAGACTACAACAGATCAAGCAACTTCTTCAGCGCTTACCAGCTCATTTTGTACAACATCTGCTATTACTACAACTAACCTGCCGTCTCCTAAAAATTCACCTATCATGCGATCTCTGCTTACTAACTCACTTTTCAATAGCAAAGCCCCAACCAGTCCAACTAGGTATGATAAGGGTAAATTTAGTGACCTGCCGCCGTCCCCTATGCTAGATGTAGATCTATGTGCTGAGCCAATCCGTACTGACCTCAGCCTGTATGACAAGTCACCAGATGTTATGAACCTGTTTACACAGTTAGATCTGGATGAAACTAGTGCCGCCACTTCCAATTTACTTTCATTGTCATCTATCTCAACTACCTCTTCTATCTCTAACTTTACTACTACTGCCACAACTTGCCTATCATCCAGCCAGGGATCATCAGCTTTAAAGGTACTTGACGAGAATCAGAATGTTGTATGCACTCTACCTGGACTAGACGGAAGTAAGGTGACACTACTTGATAACAGTGGAAGATCGTTTTGGATAGTGCCTGCTAATCCTACCCTTACACCACTTTCAAATGAACTAATACAAGATCAATCACCCATTCACACAGAGACAACACAACATCAGGAACAGTCAGCAATTCACACAGAGACAGCGCAACATCAAACACAATCAGCCATTCACACAGAAACAACACAACACCAGGAAGAACAAGCCATTCATACGGAGACAGCAAAACATCAGGATCAATCACCCATTCACACAGAGACAACACAACATCAGGAACAATCAGCAATTCACACAGAGACAGCGCAACATCAAACACAATCAGCCATTCACACAGAAACAACACAACACCAGGAAGAATCAGCCATTCACACAGAAACAACACAACACCAGGAAGAATCAGCCATTCATACGGAGACAGCAAAGCATCAGGGACAATCAGCCATTCACACAGATACAGCACAACTTCAGACACAATCAGCCATTCACACAGAGACTGCACAACATCAGGAAAAATCAGCCATTCACACAGAGACTGCACAACATCAGAAAAAATCAGCCATTCACACAGAGACTGCACACCATCAGGAAAAATCAGCCATTCACACAGAGACTACACAACATCAGGAAAAATCAACCATTCACACAGAGACAGCACAACTTCAGACACAATCAACCATTCACACAGAGACAGCACAACTTCAGACACAATCAACCATTCACACAGGGACTGCACAACATCAGCAACCCTCAGCCGTTCTCACACAGACAACACAACATTCTGAACAATCAGCCATTAACACACAGAACACACAACTTCAGACACAGCCAGCCATTCACATGGGGGCAACACAACATGAAGATCAGTCTGATATGGCGACACTAAATCAAGACGAATCCACCACTCAACACCGCACTGAGATAAAACAACAACGGGATCAGTTAACCATTCAACATGCAACCGAAACATCACTACAGCCAGCACTGTCTGCCACTCCACATATCACAGAGACACCACAGTATCGAGAACAGGTTACAACTCAACAAGTTAACACAGAAAACCAAAAGCTTCAAGTCTTGGACCTTACCCTACCTTGCCGTACGCACTTGACGGAAGTATCACACGCAACAGGAACTGCTACAACCACTACCACCAATGCCAAGACAGTCAGAATCCAGACAGAAGAAATGCCAACATATTTTGCCCTTGACTTATCTTTGCCAAAGACACACAGTGTACAGAAAAATATGACATCAACTGCTACTCCATTAGATTTAACCACAGTTAAATACACTACACAGCACAACACTTTGCCACACGCTGCAAACACACCACAGAACCAAGATTCTACAGCCAGTCCACATGACAGAGAGACCCCACAGAATCCAAACCCAGGAGTCAATCCAAATGACACAGAGACACCGCGGGTACCAGCACCACCAGCTACCCCTACCAACATCAGGACTCTAGAATCTGAAGACTCTGACACTCACTCAACATCTAGTTCCTCGGTTTCATGTTCCAGGACTTCTTGTTCTTACAGTGACAACTCTGATTCTGATGAATATCCTAACAGTAAAACAAGGCGAAAGAGGAAAGTCAATCATTCATCAACAAGACATTTTTCAAAACGACAGAAGACTCACTCAACTTTCAAACAGCTTACAAAGAGCAAAGGCCCTGGTCATCATAATTCTTCAACTATACTGTATTCTCCTTCCATGCCAGCCTACTCACCATCAGGGGAAGCGGAAGCTCCGGAGTACCAGCCATCATCACACAGTCTAGAAAAACCAATGTTTCCACCTCGAAAGATACCTCTTGAACTAGTAAGAGACCGTTATGCATATTTGCTACATGACCCTAGGACGCTATTTGCCGGGGCTCCATCTTCTTTCCTCCCAGACCATGACTCCAAGTATGCTTCAGCTATAAGAAAAAGAGCACTGCAGATTGGGATTCAGCCAAAGTCTATTTCGTACTGCGACGACGGATACATCTTAACAAAGACTGAAGAAGTGAAGACTGATACTTTCTTTCACAAGATCACAACAACATTTACACCAAAGCCAAAAACAAGCAGGTACTCTACAACATCGACACAGAGGGATTTTTCATCAAGATGTTCCGCTGACTGTTCCGGATGTGGACGTACCTTTACTTGTGGAGGATCAGAAAATTAGTGTAGCACATATTGGATTGTATTTATCATCTAAATTAAGAAAACAGAAAACTGTAATGTTCCACATTTTAACACCTCAGTGCTGTCCCATCATCAGTCTCTCTCCTTGCTTCATTTAATTAAATTAATTCTTCCTATTATTTTTGTTGTGCTGATTTCCAGCGCGTGTGGACTGTCCGTACAGCTGGAGGATCAGCATGATGTATTACTGTTAATGTAATAACTTCTACCTGCACATAATCCTTTCTCTCTTCTCCATTCCTCCATTTACGGCGGCAGCAGGTCATGTAAAATAAAATGAAGGCAATGATCAGGAATCGATACAATTACATGTAGTAGCTGGAATTAAACATAGTTTCGGAATAAGGAAATGTATGTGCTTGAGATTTTGTTAGGTTAAGATTTTGTAAACCTACATATACAGGTATTTTGTATTCCAAGATTTCAGATTTCATGAACAACTGCAGGTACCAGTTTTTTCGGCTACATGTATTTCTTATGAAATTTAAGGCTGACATCTTATGCCTTTGTACCACAGTCTAAAAAAAAAAAAAAAAAAAAAAAAAAAAAAACATATTATTAAAGATAGTGTTTGTCAAGAAAATTAAAGGCTCTTCACTAGATATTCTATGATGTAAAGCAGAATTCAATATCTAGAGAAATTTTCATGGATTATAGGCACAGTTAGTCATATTGCATACATATGTAAGGTAAAGTGATGAGTGTATAACTCAGTTCATTTCATAAGCAGAATCTTTAGCTGCATTGAATAGTAAATGGCGTGTTTTTCCAAAATAATGTAAGACTTTCAAAGTTTTAATTTGACATTTTAAACAGCATAGAGGAGGTGCCTGTATATTGGTGTACTTATCTGTCATTGTATTTTTCTCCACTTGTGCTTGGAGAGTTACTGTACATTATTTGCTGTTGTAGTTGGAGCAGCTGCTTGTGACAATTTTGATCTCAAGTTATGTATAGATATTATTGTTGTTTAAAGGCATTTATTCTTGATTATTGAGGCCTATCATTTCATTACATAACATTATGTATCTCTCAGTGCTGTCTAAAGAGAAGTCCTCTGCCTGCAACATGTAAGGGGCCTTCTTTGGGAAAATCAATGCTTGACTAACTGTTAACTTCAGTGTACCTTATTGATTTTTCTCTTTAGCGCCTCAGTCAGGGGATTCAACAGGAGCTACTAATCACCATATTAAAGGCCGCCTTTGATCTGCTATAGCCAGTATATCACAGGGGGCGATGGGACAATTATGAACACACGGTGTGTCCTACTGTCTAAGAATAAGTGCCTTTAGTGATGAAATTGTGGCCCGATCTTGCCAGTGCCATAAAATAGTAGTCATTTTTCATATAATATTACATATTTATATTACTGAAATTCTAGTCAAGTATATCCAAAATTGTAACCGGTTATCAAGGGAGGATATTTTCTGTGAAACTAATGGGTTCACTTTAGAACTAATGCTATTTTCTCACCGTCTAAATAGTTATTTCAAAATGATAATCATTGTTTTTGACCATCAAAATCATATTTCATTAAATAATTTCCATCCTCCGTAAAAAAAAATTCACATTAATTTATTTTCATCTCAAATATTCATTTCAGATAACTACATGAGTAGCTCATGGATTCATCATCCTAGGATTAACTGATAATTGTATCTAGCCATCATTTGTTGTGTGTTGTTTTAAGAGGCTAATCTCAGGGATATTTAAATTTAGCACCTTGATTCATTTTATTTAGTCCACTATTACATTCTCACAATGTAGTCATAGCAGCTGCTAAAAAATGTAACTTGTCATATGTTAGGACAAAGAGATAGCTATATCAGCTATATTATGTCTGTGTTTTTAGAATAAGTTTGATTCTGTGCAAACACTTGACGGCTTGTGTTTGACATAGAACCAGATTTATCCTGGTTTGCTTTTGTGGTTGAGTCCTCCAACTACAGAAGACAAATGATCAATTTTGCACACAGACTAGATTATTTACTTGACTATAAATGCATGTATATGAATCTAATGTACGTGTTAAATATGGTTGAATGCCTGTGCTTGTATGAATGGAACATGTCTGATCACATTAACTCATATGTCAGGTTGCCAGATTAGTTTTTCTTATCATAATGCAGAAACCTAATACGCTCCTTGTGTGATTGTGATTCTGTAGCTTGAGGTTGTGCCTACTCTGGCCTACACCTAATATTATATTCTCTGTAGTTGATTAATTCTTTACTACTGATTGGCATATTTACCTGTCCCAGCTGATGCTCTTCATGTTATCAAAGCCTCCATCCACTTCAATGTCCGTAACCCCTCCTTTTGGTTGTAAATGCATCGTACTGCTTTCAGTTACCAAAGTTAGTAATGAAAATGAAAACTAGGCCCAAATTCCAACATAGTCATTTGTTGTAGGCATAATATCTGGCACAGATCCTTTTAGGGAGTGAGTGTTTTTACATCCCACCAACAGCTAAGGTCATAAGGAGACAGTATTCCGGTTTAAGGATTCATCCGGAGGTCTGGGATGTCTGGTATTGAACCCATGACCACTCATTTATGAGGATTAGCAGAATCACTACACCACGGTGGTGTAACAGAGTTATTGTAGTTTATTTGAAGAATTAATGAGGTATAGTGGAATTTTTCCATTTTTCTTCAGATTAATATGTTTCTTTGAATTGATCATTCCAATTTTAAGACTGCTTATGAGTGGGAAATTTCACGTGTTATAACTTAATCGAAATCCTGGCAACCTTTTAAGCTAAATAAATGCAAATGGTTGAGAGTGGAAGAATGACTGTGATATAAGATTATTGTTGTTAATTATTATACTTGCTGAGATTGTGCCACACTTGCAGTAAAATAAGAGACTGCATTATGTGGAATGTTTCAATTAAATGCAGTATTAGCTTTTTCAACAGAAAATATAGTAATGATTCCTGGATTGCAGCATTGATATCATTTTGATTGTGTTGGTAATTCATGGATTTACTTAATTCTTACTTTGTAAGTTGGATGATTCTGCATGTGTGACACAGACACCTTTACAATATGACAGTAGTTGTATCGACAAATGGAAAATGCAGTTGCAAAATGTGAAACAGTTTAATAAGTTAATAGATATATTATGGTGTCAGAAGTGGTATCCACCTCATAATGAATTTATTGTTTCTACTTTAAATTCATACTTAATACAAGTGAATTTTCAAATTAAGATGTTTCACAGAATCATTTTCTTACATATTACCAACCATACATGTTTGGTCATTCACATTGTAGGTTAAATATCCATCCAGTTAGGGATTTGGATTTAAATTATTTCTAACCTATAAATATACAATCTAGAGAAAAAATATTATCACATTTAAAAATGTCTTATATGCGATTTTATTATGTCTATAGTTCTTGAAGTTCGAGGACGAACTTTGGTCGAAGGGGGGAGTAGTGTGGCAAGGCTAGGGGTCTTTAAATCTTGTTATTTGGAGTTTCGGTCGCATCTAAAATCACGGCTTATCTAGACCTCTATTATACACACATGTTCGAGATGATTTTGATACATTTCCGGTTGTTGCTGGACGTTAGCCCTTTTGTGCCGTGTAGCACAACTGGAAATATTGTCATACCTTCCTTCTTTCATCCTGTGTCAAGTGTAATTACTTCGTTCTCGCTTGAAATCATCTCGAATCGGTGTTTATTTACAAGTATCCATTCATGCGACCGAAACTCGGCTTTCATTACTTCCGGAACCTTGACATTGACCGATATTCGGTCCGAAACGACCGAAACCGGTCGTCTTGACCGAAATTCCCCGAGGGTATATAAACGCTCACGGGCCAACCGAACTTCGGTTGTGTCCCCGGAAAACTCTCTAGGAAAGCCGTCTGTTCGTTTGTTTAGCATCCGACCGAAATTGAGACAGAACTCCATTGAAACTTAACTTGTTCATATAAAATTACAGCAGAAGATTCCAACAACTTCTAAAACACACCCAGAAATTATCCACCGGTGAAGCACAGAATAATATCCGTAATAATCATTTATTTAAATAATAACAACCTTTCGGAAGGAGTTCCCCACCCACTTAGTCTAGCTGAAGCCACACTGGGCCCCTCTTGAATAGAATAGATTTAAGTTTAAGGTGTCTCAGCCAGTATTATAGATTTATATTCTTGTGTGTGTTGAAATAAAATATTAAAATGAGTTAAAGGAATCATTCTTAGTGCTACATTCCAACCAGTACATTAGAGGTCTTCACAGTTGTACACTGGTGATACCTTGTAGTGAGGTACACGCGAGTGTTACAATATCTTGTGCGCCCAAGATATTAAGTTGAACGAACAAGATATTATCTTATGCAAGATATTATGTTGTCCGCACAAGATATATTATGTTGTCCGCACAAGATAATATCTTGTTCGCACAACTTAATATCTTGTTTGCACAACATATTTAAAAAAAAAAATCCATGTCCCTTCCCGGATATTATCTTTTGCGCACAACTTATAAAAATAAAAAAATCATATCCCTTCCCGGGTTCCGTACTTACCTGTTGTAAGGATAGAAGGTATTGTGCGTGAGTGAGTTTCAGTTTTACGTCCCACCAACAGCTAGGGTCATACGCAGACAGCACCTCGATTTAAAGACTCATCCGAAAGTCTGGAGTAGCCCGGGATCGATCCTGCAATCCCTGGTTTATCAGGCGAGTAGCATAACCACTACACCACGGAGGCTTCTAAAAGGTATTGTCCTAATGTAAGCAACCACCCCATTACTTTTGAGTGCCGATTATTGAAAATTTCGAGAAACGATAAAAAAAGGCACGGCTTTCCAGCTTTCTATCAAGGTTTACCAGTTTCTTTCAACATGTTGCACTACATAATAGCTATTTTTGATAGATGTGCATAGCGTTTAAGGGTTGGCACTTGTCTAATTCTTATCCATCAAAAACTCGCAATTTGTAATTTTGTTAAAAGGTGCTTTGCATTCTCATCGTGATGATGTATCGGATATGTCGTGAGCCTTTCATTTCATATTTCACTTTTGCTTAACCCTTTCACCCCTGAGTTTCTGATGTGGACTCCTCCATCACGTCTATTCTTGTAAATAGGGGTTTAAGCCTTTTTCGTTTTGGGTTTTAACGGCCCATTCAACGCTATTTAGGTAATATCGAACCGGCCAGTTTATACCTATCCACTCTTCCTGGGCAGGCTTAACCGGTTACCCAGAACAGTGCACATTGTGATGCTGACATCTGCCTTGAATCAGCGGAAGGGAGAAGATGACGTAGAGAAGATTTCATGATTAATATTCACGAAAGAATGTTGCCACCCCGGCAGGTATGGAACCCGCGACCTCCTGATCAACAGTCAGAAGCGTATAGGCCTCATTTTAAACGGGGGTGTTGGGGGGAGGGGGGGGGGGGGGGCGGAGTTTCATGTATACCGAGTTCATTTGAAAACGGATAATCTCTATAAGAAGAGAGTTGGCTCCGCAGTCTTCACTCTGTCAATTCATAAAAGGTTGTTAAGCTCGCTTAAACATCATGTCTCTCACAGTTGTGGATTCGAGCCTCGTCTGGTCATATATGTGACGCCAAGTTCTGAAACGGAAAGTCGGTGGTTTCTCTGGGTACTCCGGGTTTCACCCATCTCGGATTAACGATCGGCTCGATATAAGAAATAATATGGAAAGGACCGTCAAACCAACACAAAAAGAGACAAAATATTTTAGAATTTTTTACTTTTTTTCTAGCTGTATCGAATGTACTGCAGTCGAACTTCAATGGCTCGAACACCTTTGGGACCACGAAAATCTGTTCGAGGGGTAGTTCGAGCCACTGAGGGTTACTGCCTGGGGGCATAACGGGGCTAGTTTTGAGACATCTTTTCAATGTTTTATAATAAAAAATGTATGCTGTAGATAAAATTCGAAATTCTCCTCAATTATCCCGCATTATTTTTTATGAATAGGAATTCCCTAGGGACTCAAGAACGGGTTCGAGTTAGCCATGGTATACGAGCAATCGGTGTTCGAACCATCGAAGTTCTACTGTATGTCACGCAGATCAAAAATGAAAGCCTTGATTTGAGGTTTAACGTCCCCGTCAGCACTGTATAGGCCATTTTGGAGATGTTGCTTCCAATTTTGTGGGACTTTTACCAGACATTGAGATGAAATGATATCTCAAGCCCCGTCGCCCAATGAAACCAATAGGGTTTATAAGCACGGTGGTCCGACTCGCACCGCTTTTCCTGGGCAAGCTTTGATCCTCTAAGCGATTTACCTGTACTGGTGTGCAGTCGGTTTCAGTTTTGCGTGGAAGTATCATGCAGCCCATCTATTAATTCAAGCCCAGATGGGCGGAACCGAAATTCAAGGACTAACGTTCACATTTAAGTTTTAAGTGGGCGACATATTAGAACATTAAGTCCTGTTCCAAGCTTCTACAACAGTTTTCCTCTCAACCCGACCGAGCATGAAATTTGAAATGCGCAATTTTCCAGCTCATATCAGCGAAGAAAGTTATTAATCCTGCTGCTGTATGGGCGCCGTTTTACTATTTAATCCGTATTTATAGATATCCATAATTATTTATGGATATCCATAATTCGAATTATGGATATCCATAATTCGAATTATGGATATCCATTATTATTTATGGATATCCATAATTGTTTATGAATATCCAAAATTCGAATTATGGATATCCATAATTCGAATTATGGGTATCCATAAATCGAACTGAATTAATGATATCCATAAATCGAATAATGGATATCCATCGAATTATGGATATCCATAATTCGATTTATGGATATCCATAATTCGATTTATTGATATCCATTATTCGGCTGATTAATGGATATCCATAAATCGAATTATGGATATCCATAATTCTATTTATGGATATCTATAAATACGGATTAAATAGTAAAACGGCGCCCCATACTGCTGAGCATGAACAAAAAAAAATAATAAAAACAAGAGGCCCATGGGCCACAATGCTCACCAGAGCTCAGGGGGGCACTGCCCACTGGCAGCAATGTATTTTAATCAACCATGGAAGCCCTGTGCCCTAGGATGCTACAGATAAAATTTGGACCCAATAAGCCTCGTGGCTTTAGATTCGATGTCGCTTGAATGTGTTGTTGCAGGAAAATAGATGACAATTGACAATTTCCCATCTGTGGCAACAAATGGGCCAAAAAGAACATTATTAAAGGAACATTTCTATGAAAGTGTGACAAAATATCTTGAAAGGCATTAATTTCATTTTTCAATTTTCCCAATTATAGGACAATGGAAACTCATTACTTGGCATAGCAAACAAACAAAAGAGCCAAAGTTCATAAACCAGAGCTCAGGTATTATAACATGATATGATTTTATTATACCAATTATAAAGTCTCCCAAACAAACCCCATACCCAAATGCGCACCCATGTGGACTGTATCTGAAATATTAGGTGTTTTATAAAGTAGAGAGATCTGGGCATGGACCCAATGGAGCCCTGGTTGGTGTCACTAAGTGCATCTTATCAAAGGAACAAAGACATATATGGTTTATCAATGGGAATATGTATGGTTCATGAAATGTAAGGCCTTTTAAGTAATGAAGGGAATCGGGCATGGCAGATCCAAGAGAAGCCCAAGATTGTTGTCAATGAATAAGTCTTATCATAAGGACCAAGAGTATATGCGGTTAAACGGTTGGGATGTTTCTGAGATATGAGGCACTTTTATGAAGTGGCAGGGAGAGAAATGGCCCATGCTGACCCCCAAAGACGGGGGTGACTGAATGTGTCTAATAACAATGAACAAGAATATATGTGATTATAGGATGGGGATTTGAATGGTTTCTGAGATATATGGCCTATTATGAAGGTGAGTCTTACAATAAGGAACAAGAATAAATATGGTTAATGGGTGGGGATCTGAACGGTTTCTGAGATATATGGATTTTAATGAAGTAAAGGGGTGGGGTATGGCCTGTGGCACCCCGGGGGGACCTGCATGCTGGTGTCATTGATTGCGTCTTATCATAAGGAACAAGAATATAATATGGTTTAGGGGTGGGGATCTGGAAGGTTTCTTAGATATATGGATTTTAATGAAGTAAAGGGGTGGGACATGGCCTGTGGCACCCCGGGGGGACCTGCATGCTGGTGTCACTGATTGCGTGTTATCATAAGGAACAAGAATATATATGGTTTAGGGTCGGGGCTCTGAACAGTTTCTCAGATATATGGTCTTTTGTGAAGTCAAGGGGTGGAGCATGGCCCGGGCGCACACTGGGTGACCCCTAAGTTGGTGTCACTGAATGTGTCTTATCATAAGGAACAAGAATGTATATGGTTTAGGGGTGGGTATCTGTAAGGTTTCTGGAATATTAGGCTGTTTACTAAGAGGAGGGGGTTGGGCATGGTCCCGCACATCCCAGGGGACCCCAAATTTGGTGTCACTGAATGCAACTTATCATAAGGAATGAGAATATGGTTTAGGGGTGGGGATCTCAATGGTTTCTGAGATAAATGGCATTTTATGAAGTGGAAGGGGCGGGGCGGGGCATGTCCCCGGCACATCCCGGGGGACCCACAGGTTGGTGTCACTTAATGCGTCTTATCATAAGGAACAAGACTATATATGGTTTAGGGGCGGGGATCTGAATGGTTTCTGAGATAAATGGCCTTTTATGAAGTGGAGGGGTCGGGGCATATCCCCGGCATCCCGGGGGACCTCCAGGTTGGTGTCACTTAATGCATCTTATTATAATGAACAAGAATATATATTGTTTAGGGGTGGGGATCTGTATGGTTTCTGAGATATATGGATTTTAATGAAGTAAAGGGGTGGGGCATGGCCCATGGCACCCTGGGTGGACCTGCATGCTGGTGTCACTGATTGCGTCTTATCATAAGGAACAAGAATATATATGTTTTAGGGGTGGGGCTCTGAACAGTTTCTCAGATATATGGTCTAATGTGAAGTCAAGGGGTGAAGCAAGGCCCCGGAGCACCCTGGGTGACCCCTAGGTTGGTGTCATTGAATGTGTCTTATCATAAGGAACAAGAATATATATGGTTTAGGGCAGGGGATCTGTAAGGTTTCTGGAATATTTGGCCTTTTATGAAGTGGAGGGGGTTGGGCATGGTCCCGGCACATCCCGGGGGAACCCCAGGTTGGTGTCACTTAATGCTTAGCATAAGGAACAAGAATATATATAGTTTAGGGGTGGGAATCTGAATGGTTTCTGAGATAAATGGCATTTTATGAAATAGAGGGGGCAGGGCATGTCCCCGGCACATCCCGGGGGACCCCCAGGTTGGTGTCACTTAATGCATCCTATCATAAGGAACAAGAATAGATATGGTTTAGGGGTTGGGATCTGTAAGGTTTCTGAGATATAAGGCATTTTTTGAAGTGGAGGGGGCGGGGCATGGCCCCGGCACAACCTAGGGGACCCCCAGGTTGACATAAAAGCATATGGCTGAGAGAAGTTTACACAAGGAACATGCTTATGTAAGTTTTGTCAAAATATCTGCAATGACTTGGCAGTAAATGCCATTTTTCAGTTTTCCCCATTATAAGTCAATGGAAGCTCTAAGTTGCCATAGCAACAAAACTAAAAGGCCAAATTTCATAAAAAAAACACAAAACCTGTAAAGGCAAATATGGTGAATATTTTCATAAAATCTCAGCCTCCTAGAGCATATGGTTTCTGAGGAGATGATTTTTTAAGTATTTTTTTTTTTGTCTATTTTTTGCATTTTGGTTTCCATGGTAACCAATAAAAATGAGCAGAAGGCCTAATATCATACGGCAGATAGTAGATTACCTATGGAACATTTCTATGAAAGTTTTGTCAAAATATCTGCAGAGGCTTGGCAGTAAATGCCATTTTTTCTATTTTCCCCATTACAAGTCTATGGAAACTCTAAGATGCCATAGCAACCAAACTAATGAGCCGATTTTCATTAAAAATACAAACTTTCAATCCCCCTGCCCAAGGATGCTACAGATGAAATTTGGGCTGAATCGACCCAGTGGCTTCAGAGGAGATGTCGTTTGAAAATGTTGACGAAGACGACGCAGACGACGACGGACAACTGCCTATCCTATAAGCTCCCCCTGGTGAGCTAAAAATAATGAACGAAATAATGATCAGTTCTGCTAAGGAAACATCAGTGTGCTGACCCAGAATAAAGCTCGTATTCTTCATTGATTGTGTTCTGGTTTCATGACACAGAGGCCATTGTTGGTCATTTTATGCCACCCCCACAGAAAGGGAAAAAAGAAAGAGACGGAAGAGATAGTAATGAAGAAGAAAAAAGGGACAGGGGAGATGAAAGTGAAGAAATAGAAAGAAAAAAACAAACCACACTTTTTAGTTGCCTCTTCACGTGCGTTTGAACTGCATACATCGAAGAATGCGAAGAGTTTCTTTGGGCCGATTGTTTATCATGTACTAAATCCAGGTAGAGGTTATTTATAGCAGCGCTAGTCTTCTCCCTGTGCCACCAGAGCGGTGTGTTTGTTTTGTTTGATTTCAGATTTAACGTCCCCATCAACACTATATAGGTCATTTTGGAGACGTTGCTTCCAATTTTGTGGGACTTTTACCCGACACTGAGATGAAATGACATCGCTCAAGCCCTGTCGTCCAATGAAACCAATAGGGTTTATAAACATGGACGGTCCGACTCGCACCGCTTTGCCTGGGCAGGCTTAGATCCTCTTAGCGGTTTCCCAGTACTTGTGTGCGGTCGGTTTCAGCTCTGTGTGTGTGTGTGAATTCGGGTTTAACGTCGCTTTCAACAATTTTTCAGTCATATCACGACGGTGTCTGGTTGCGACAGGGAGCTCAATGCTCACGTTTATAGTGCTGCCTCACTGAAGTATCATGTCCCAGACACATTACATGATACCCCACCCAGTCACATTATCCTGACACTGGATCGACCAGTCCTAGCTCTACCCCGTAAATCTGAGTGCCAAACGAGGAGCAGCTAGTACCATTTTTAACGACTTTGGTATGTCGCGGCCCGGGATCGAACCCGAGACCTCCCGTTCCCCGGAGCGGACACTCTACCAACTGAGCTATCGGGGCCGGTCGGTTTCAGCTCTGCGTGGAAGCATCATGCAGAGCGGTGTGTAAAAAGTAAAATATGGTCTCGACTCGTCTACTGGACACTGGCAAACAGTGTAGACCCTGATCAGACGCCGCAGAATGCGGCGTCTGATCAGGGTCTACACTGTTTGCTTACAGTACAGCAATTTAAGGGTTATGTTCCCGATCAGGACAATTTTTCCAGCCTACACTCAGAGACAATTGACCCATCAGTTTTAATGTTTACGTCCCCCCGCCCATCTGGGCTTGAAGAAATATATGGGCTGCATGATGGTTCCACGCAGAGCTGAATCCGACCCGCACACGAGTACTGGTAAACTGCTTAGAGGGTCTAAGCCTGCCCAGGCACGAGTCGGACCGTCCATGCTTATAAACCCTATTGGTTTCATTGGGCGACAGGGCTTGAGCAGTCATTTCATCTCAATGTTTGGTAAAAGTCCCAAAAAATTGGAAGCAACGTCTCCAAAATGACCTTTACAGTGTTGACGGGGACGTTACACCTCAAATCAAACAAACAAAACTAAATCCAGGTAGAGGTTATTTATATGAGGGCTAGTCTTCTCCCCGTGACGCCAGAGCGCTGTGTAAAAAGTAAAATATGGACAGGGCTCGTCTACTGGACATTGGCAAACAGTGTAGACCCTGATCAGACGCCGCAGAATGCGGCGTCTGATCAGGGTCTACACTGTTTGATTACAGTACAGGAATTTAAAGGTTAAGTTCCCGAGGAGAACATTTTTTCCAGCCTACACGCAGAGTCAATTGACCCATCAGTTTTAATGTTTTGCTTTTTGTCATGGTTCGATGTATTTTCTTTTTTTCTTCTTTTTTTCGCATGCAGAGATCTCATTATGCATGCATTGAATGTTACAGATTCATTTGTATGCTATTTTCTAAGCCTCTGTGTGATTGGATCGCGAATAAAATGTTCAAGAATCAAAGCCACAAAGCTCCTGGCAGGAAATGATCGGCTCCATGTTTCGCACGATGTGTTTGAAAAAAAAAAATATATATCTCATGTGATGCACGTGACTGGATTTTGGATGTTAATAAAATGAGATTGATTTGTTTTGTTTGTATTGGAGTTTAACGGTTCAGTCAACACTATTTTAAGTCAACTTTGAGCCAGCCACACTTTTCCTGGACAGGCTTATACGTAAGCGGCTAACCAGTGAAGTGCACATTCTTTCGCCAGAAACTGACAACTGCCCTTGTTGAACCAGCGGAAGGGAGAGAATGGCCGTAGAAAAGACTTCACGATCAATCTCCACGAAAGAAAATGAGATTGAGACTTGAACTCTGTTTTTCAGACAAAATGATCTTTCTATTTTACAATGGATGTCAGCTCATACGAATCAAAGCACTGAGAGTGCTGATGGGGCGATAGCTTGCGACCAATGGATAGGGTTAGGCAAATTAAGCGTCTAGTTGGTATTTTAAATCAGACTCATAAAGATTATATATATATATTTTAATAAAATCCAATGAACATAGCTGTTTGAAGATATTCTGGGCCAGAAGTCCTGTAAATGCAACAAAACCCATGTTCAAATTCTGTTGAAACATGAGTTTTGATCTTTGGATATCAAAAATGGACCTTGCTTTGTTTACGTTACACGTTAGAGCGATGTAACGTTGTCCCAGTGAACGTAGCATTTTTAAGTGTTGCAGAACATACGTTATCGTTTTAACGTTTTGAACTAGCCGCCATGCCCTTTTAGTTTAACGGTCGCATCTGAAGAGGTGATATGGAGCTGTGGGGATTTGCCGTAGGAAATCAACGTATGTTTATTTCATTGCAATAACATTTGTCTGGTCCCTCGAATATATTCAGACAGCTTCTTTGGAATCCTGCAAATGTTATTCATTAAAAACTATGGATGATCCCTTTAATTGTTCAAATGGGGCTTGAATATATTGGAAGGTGGCTTATGAGGCCTTTTTTGGCGAAACTAGCTAATCTGGTCTAGAAAATTTGACCACTCACGATGTTTTAATTCCTTTGGGGAATTTCATTTTTTCGAGAGCATAAACCTTTACAGAAAACATATGTGTACTACGCCTGATATAAAGGGACTGTTTGATCACCGATTGTTTTTTTTTTTTTTTTTTTTTTTTTTTTTTCATTGTTGTTCTTGTTGTTTTTTTTATTTTAAAATTTCGGAAAAAATGTTTATATTTCTTAATCGTTACTGGCAAGTATTCAAGCTGAATAAATTTATACTGGTGTGTAACGACCAAATCAAAACTTTTTAGGTCATTTTTGAGCTGGTCAGTTTACCTAGCCACACTTCTACGTAAACGGTAAACCAGTACAGTGCACATTCTTTTAACAGAAACTTCCAGCCGGCCTCGGTAGCTCAGTCGGATGCGCGTCTGACTGGTGATCAGGAAGACGCGGGCTCGATACCTGCCGGGTTCGGCAACATTCTTTCACGGAGATTGATCATGAAATATTTTCTACGGTCCTTCTTTCCCTTCTGCTGATTCAAGAAGGGCAGCTGTCAGTCTCTGGCGAAAGAATGTGCACTGTATTGTTTAACCGCTTTCGTATAAGCCTGTCATAGATAAACTGAGCTGCTTAAACATGACCTAAATAGTGTTGACTGGACCTTTATATCCAATACAAACAACCAGACAAGAAACTTACAACTGCCCTTCGTGAATCAGCAAAAGGGATATAATCACCATCGAAAAGATTTCAAGATCAATCTCCAAAAACATGTTGCCGGCCCCGGCTGGTATCGAACCGGCGTCCTCCTGATCATTAGTCAGTCGAGCATCCGACTGAGCTACCGAGGCCGTTCACATGCCTAGGGGGGCTAACACTTAACCATTAGGTCTCTAAAAACAAAAGGACTTCCTCGTTTTTTATATATACACTATATTAACCCATGTATGCCTAGCAGCCTTTTGTGGGGACATTTGCAAACATTGTAGACCAAGATCAGACGCCGCAACACCTGACGTCTCAACTGTGTCTAAACTGTTTGCTGAAAGTACATAAAATTTTTGCAAAATTTACTGCTATCAATAGAAACCTGGCTCCCCTACAATTGGACATGAACCACTCCAAACTTCTTAACTGGGAGATATCAATTGTCTTATATGGGTTAATGACACAAAAGAATTACATAATCGACCCATACTGCGTACTTTTAACCCATTTTGTACTGAATGGAATCATTAACCTTATATCAGTATGATACGAGTAATGAGACTCCGCGTTCCGCGGTATCTGATCTGGGCTTGCGCTGTTTGCCAGTTGCAAGTTTTGGGGTTTCCGGTACAAAATGAGCTGTAAAATGGGCTAGTTGTTCTGATCTATTGAAAGACGCTGAATGGCGTATTAGTCTACATTGTTTTCATTCACGTTTTTTACACGGAGAATCTCTCGAGAAGTGAATCCCTGTCCCGGTAAACTTTATGGATATATTTATAAAACATTCAAGTTATAATATTTATTTCCATCGGCTGTTTCATTTATTGAGGAACTTTTGAAACTGTTTCGAATATTGCGCTATATTTTCTCACAGTGTCTCTTGGTGGTGATTAGGTCGTATGCATTAATGCAAAAAGTAGTGCCAACATCACTCTTCAATCGCCCCAAAAATGGTACTTATCGCGTATGCGACCAGCAAAGGCTCAGGCGAGCATGCGCAGAAGCACAGTCTCGCCAGATCCTTTGTTGCTTGACACTGAGGTAGTTCTATGCAAAACGCCATGCGATCAGTCCTTTGTTTCAACGGCGCATGCACATTTTCGGATTATACAATGAAACTCCGATGGCTCGAACACCGATGGCTAGTTTACCACAACAGTTTCGAACCTGTTTTAGTCCCTATAACTTCAGATATTAAGAGATAATTTGGGGAAGATTTTTTTATTTCAACTTGAAAACGTATGTTGTGTGTTCTCATTAGAATCGCCTTCGAATGAGTACACACGGCATACCTTTATTATAAAGAGAACCGAAATAATATCTCTATTATGTCGCCGCATGTGGTATTATGAATAACCCTCAGTGGCTCAAACTACCCCTATCTCGAACAAATTTTCATGGTCCCAAAGGTGTTTGGGATTGAAGTTCGACTGTAAATCGGATAAAATGCCCTCCAATAAAAAGCAACAGTCCTAATCGGGAAGTAATCCACTGGAGAAAAGAGGTAACATATCACTTTGAAAAAAGGATAACCAAAAATGAAACCTCGGACGACGCCCGCCGCGCCCGTCCGGACGATCGCTAGTTTAAAGGACGGATTTAAAAAATTAAAAAAAAAAAACAACAACAACCAAAAAAAACAAAAAAACGTCCACAATCATCTTTTCAGATTAGAGACAGCTCCGAGTTTGATTGAGGTTCAAATCAATGAGATACGCAATCTGAGTGCAATGTTTATTTTTTTTTTTTTTTGATTTGAGGTTTAACGTCCCCGTCAACACCGTATAGGTCATTTTGGAGACGTTGCTTCCAATTATGTGGGACTTTTACCCGACATTGAGATAAAATGACATCTCAAGCCCTGTCACCCAATGAAACCAATAGAGTTTATAAGGATGAACGTTCCGAACTCGCACCGCTTTGCCTGGACAGGCTTAGATCCTCTAAGCGGTTTACCAGTACTCGTGTGCGGTCGGTTTCAGCTCTGCGCGGAAGCATCATGCAGCCCATCTATTTCTTCAAGCCCCGATGGGCGGGGGCCACTGAGTGCAATGTCAATAATGTTTTAGAAAACCAATCTGAATTTCATACATCGTCCCCGCCCATCGGGCCTTGGGGAAATAGATTGGGCTGCATGGTGCTTCCACATGAGTACTGCCCAGACAAAGTGGTGCGAGTCGAACCGTCCATACATATAAACTCCTTTTGTTTCATTGGGAGGCAGGGCTTGAGATGACATTCCATGTCAATATAGGGTAAAAGTCCCATAAAATTGGAAGCAACGTCTCCAAAATGACATTGACAGGAACGTTAAACCTCAACCATAACAAACAAATCCCCATAAAAATTTAATATGTTTTGATTCTCTAAGGCTTAATGAAGTTGAATATTGTTCATAGCAACAAGTCTCGGACTTTTGTACTAAGTTAAGAACGTACGAGCGCGTTTCGCCAAGTGTATGCCGTCATTTTCCAGCAGGCATACAACTTCTTCAAATGCGTGTATAGTTGATCCGATGTTGCTTACACGCCATGTGTCTAGTGGGTTAGAGCTTTGCGCCTATCATTGTTTTTCCTATGGCGAACATATCATGAGAATTTCTGGCTCCCGCGAGAAATAGATTAGGCTGCATGATGCTTCCACGCAGAGCTGAAACCGACCACACATGAGTACTGGTAAACCGCTTAGAAGGGTGCGAGTCGGCTCGTCCATGCAATAAACAATATTTGTTGCATTGGGCGGCAGGGATTGAGATGCCATTTCATCTCAGTGTCGGGTAAAAGTCCCCAAAAAATTGGAAGCAACGTCTCCAGAATGACCTAAATAGTTTTGACGGGGACGTCAAACCCAAAATCAAACAAAATCATTGGAATTTATCAAAACTCAGATTCTGTTCTTATGCTGACCTTAGATAGAAAATTTACAGATTTTAGCGTTTATTACCGCCCTCTGTCCTTTAAATGAATGAAACACTCAAATCCAGGAGCACGATGATTTCAAAACCCGACTCTTTGGTCTGCCATTTTCAAAATGACTTCCTATTAACATTGTGATAGCACATCCGTGTGACATACTGCAGTCTTTCATATCTCCAAAACCGGGTTACAAACTCCTATTTTTCTGATGAAAATACATGATATTTTTCTTATTTGTACTCCAAACTTAGGATGTTGATGTTCGTTAGAACCACCTCACCGAGGCGGTTCTAACGAGTGCCTGCAACATGTCTTGGAACAGAAATAGGAAAAATAATGTATATTCCTGTAAAACACAAGTTTTCTCTATATAAGGTAGCATTTACAGGGGCGTCGGGTTATTTTTCTGATGAAAATGTGTGCTATTTTTTCTTATTTGTACACCAAACTCGCGCTGGTGGTGCTCGTTTGAACCACCTCACTGAGGCGGTAATAAGAAAAATAATGTATATTCCTGTAAACCCCCATTTTCTCTATACAGTAGAACTTCGATGGCTCGAACACCGTTGGCTCGTTTACCATGGATGTGTCGAACCCATTCTTGAGCCCCTAGCGAAATCCTCTACAGAAGAAAAAGTGGGGGATGATTAAGGAGATTTTAGTCTTTTATCTTGCAAATGTATGCTGTGTGTACTCATTAGAATCGCCTCGATGAGGCGATTCTAATGAGTACACACAGCATACATTTTCATTATAGAACACCGAAATGATGTCTAAAAGTATCTCGTTATGCCTCCTGGCAGTCACCTCAGTGGCTCGAACTACCCCTGTCTCGAACAGATTTTCGAGGTCCCAAAGGTGTTCGAGCCATTGAAGTTCGACTGTATAAGATGCACGGGTTTACAGGGGCGTTCATTACCATTAAGCACTTGTTGAAGTATAAATGTCTTTGACCTTAAACGCAGTCTCTCTGAAAAAGGGGTCTACTCTTAAAGGAAAGAATTTGGAGCAAACTATTTTCTTTAAGAGTAGACACCTTTTGACATTGTAGGCCAAATAAGTTTACATCAGTTCCCTCGCCTACGAACAACAAAGCTCTGCAAACTAATATTTTCTTGGTCGAACCAACATTTTGTTCCGTTCATGATTGTTCAGCAATTGCGATGTCAAACAGGCAGACAGCGGAAATTAAAGCGCCTCATCTCGGTCTGAAAAGTGTGAAATATGACAAGATTTACTAACCAAAGCATAACCAAAACAAATCGGAAATGAAAACGTGAAAAATCGATGACTGAAAGCATGCGCATTGCCATTCACCATTGTAAAGATAACTTTGAAGTTTTATAGCAACATTGAAATATGCTATGTTCGCGTCAGGAAATTATCGACTCATAATTTTCTCGAATTTCCCCTGATTTAAAATAACTGTCGAACCGGGATGAGTCAAAAATAGGAAACATTACTTCACTGGGTGGTTGTAACCTGTGTTGCAAAAGGCATGCCTAACCTCAACACAGGCGCTTGACTCGTTGATTTGGAAGAAAACTTGCGGAATATGTTAAAAGTCAAAATATGATTAAAACAAATAGATTTTTTGAAAGCTAGACTTTCTATATCAGCTTGGAAAAAATAATCTTATTTGGACAGTTCGTCTTCGATGTTTATGAGCATAGATTTTGTTTGTTTGAATTGAGGTTTAACGTCCACGTTAACACTATTTAGGTCATTTTGGCGACCTTGTGTCAAATTTTGTTGGACTTTTACCCGACATTCACACGAAATGACATCACAAGCCCAGCGACTCATTGAAACCAAATTCACACCACTTTGCCTGGGCAGACTTAGTCCTTCTAAGCGGTTTACCAGTACTCATGTGTGATCAGATTCAGCCCGGTGTGGAAGCACAATGCAGCCCATTCTATATCTCCAAGCCCCGATGGGCGGGGCGATATGAGTATAAACCTACATAGTAGAAAAGAATCAGAACCCAAGAATGGTATCCCAAAATCAAAAGATATATAGGACCCAGTTGTTCAAAGCAGCATTAGCTTAAGGAGCTTGTTATTGGTCTAAATGTTAATTGTTCTAGCAGCTACATTATCTAAGACTGGTATTTTTGCTGAAAAAATGTGAGCAGCTTTTGCATTTGCAAAAGCTGCTCACATTTTTTTCTGCAAAAATATTAGTGTATTTATATATAAAACGACATCTTTAGTTTTGAACAACTGGCCACAGATGGTTTATGCAAGAAATGGCTATGAAATTATAGACTGTTCAGTTTCTGTTTTAAATGGCGCCTGGACAAGTTTTGTTTGGTACATAATGGGATTAATGGTACAATGAATCAAGTTAAGTAAATCCCGCTTTCGTCGTTGAGGCTCTGAACTGGACTCTTCGATCTTTGAAATTGGATACGTCCATTCTGGAAGTAGAGGGTTAAGCCAAAAGCCAATAATATTTAACGGGATTGCACGCAGTGTAGATCATGACGAGATGGCTCATCTGGATCTACGCTGCACTGGTATCTCTATGGTTTACAGGAGTGAAAGGGTAAAGTGGACCTTTTAACTAGATCACACGCTGACAAGATTAAACAATGGTTAGATTGTATATATACGCTTGATTTATGAAGGAAAAAATAGACAGAAATATGGTCAGTATAAATCATTTCAAGTTTACATTGATATAATGCTTAATACATAAAGCGCCAAGAAAATCTAGAATGAGATAAAATGTATTTTTTTTTTCAAAGAAAATAAGCCAAGCCGACACAGGTTCTACATATACCATATATGCAGTTTCGCATTTCCAAGATATTGCAAGATGCAGCATATATTCACTACCACTAACCAAAAACACCAAATAAATACATGTACTTATTATTCTTGAAAAAAAAACAAAAAAAAAAAAACAGACGTTTATAGAAACATTTTCTTTTTTCATTTAAAAGGAGATGACAATCTACATTGACTTATATTTTGAATGTGCTGACCAAAGTATGCACTTTAAACTCTGCAAATTAATCACGGGTGGACATCAGGGGAGCTACCGCGAAATCACGTTAACGTAAATTTGTTCCCACGACACATCTGGGAACTCTCGCGATAGTTCCTAGGACCTGGAAAGTGTAAACAGAGGTAGGTAATCTCGCGTGGTTTGATTTATTGTAGAAGAATGAGCGAATAATTTAAAATTTCGGCGATTCTAGTCCATTTTAATATGATTTACCCTTCTAAGCAGGCCGAAAGAAATATTGAAAAAATCGTTCCCGAAAGTAGGCGACCCTAATAAAATCGAACACAGGTTTGTCTGACTTCAGTTTTATGTCAACACGAATGAATGGTGCAATTGTTCTGTACGTTTTCGTTTAGAACGAGATCCTTTGGCGCATGTTCTGGGTATGTCGGCCCTTATTCATCTTTCAAATGTAAAACATTTAATCAGTCCATGTACTATGAAGGAGTAATGCCGCAATTTTCAGGTGGAGTAGCTCCAACATCATCGCGGCAGCTCCCAAAACACGCACTAGTTCCCACAAGTCTATCATGCCGTCACCTAGTGAGAAGTTAATAGTTTAGCTAGGATTGTAGAATACAGTTAGAAGTCATCTTGTTTTAGTCGAATTCACCAGCTCATCTGCCGTTTAATGCCGCTGGTGGTTTAATCTGTTTATCCACAAACACCATGATAGTTAGGCTCTCAAATAGCCGAAAGGATGGTTTTCACCTTTAATTGCGCGCCGGTGGAGCGGAGTTCAGACTCCATTATGGCTCAGGCTTAAGGCTGTTTATTATTTGTCTGTTTCTTGGCCCACCGGGGTTCAACTGTCGATTTTCTTTTACTTCTGTGTTCCAGTGACGTGTAATTTATCGGATGTCTAAACGCGTTTACAAGTACTGCCGAGTCCTGGGTCATCTTGGCTTTATTGTGATTTCTATGTTACCCGGGTTGATTCATTGACGAGTTAGGAAACCTTCACGCGGACCGAACAAATACATGTTTGAACCACCGTGAAAGCGATGGTGAGGGTTGGCGCCCGTAAAGTATACTTAAACCCACCAGTAATTTTTACTGAGCGTTCCAAGTCGGTGCTTTTGTTGTGGTTCCCTCCTGTTTAATGTTTGTTTAACCAATTTAGTTATTTATATTTTGTATAACAACTAGATTTTAGTCCTAGTTTAGGAAAGCGTATTCGAACAAGAGAAGACAATTGTTTTGCCTTAAAAACCTGATGTATTCCATTCTTGTGACAATGAGTCGTTTATACGATGCGAGTGGTTGCCTGGTACTTTAAATCGACATATAAGCAAAACTGTAAACTTCTCAGCAGTTATGCATGACAGACTCGTGGGAACTAGAGCGTGTTTTGGGAGCTGCCGCGATGATATTTTTGAAAGAGTTGTTAGCCCTCCCTGAAGGCATGTCATTCACCTTCTGTAAAAGCCAATTCGAAAATGTCAGTCTAACAGCAATATCATTAAATATTTCATGCATCGTTTCCAACATATCATAGTATTGCAGAAAACTCTGCAGCAGCTACTTTTGAGATATAAGTCCTGTCCCGTGAAAACCAGTCTTCGGGGTCTGCGACCAGAGAAGACACAAACCAGCCTGCTCAGCTACACAGACTAGTTAGAGGCATGAAATTTCTGATATAGAAACTAGAGGTATTGTACTATGCAGGCAGCGAACACAAAGATGCAGATCAGACTGCGCGCATGCGCAGGCTGATCTGCTCCTTTGCTGTTCGCAAATGACAAAAAAATGACCAGGTAAGACACAAACGAGCCTACTAAGCTACACAGACAAGTTAAATTTTCTTTATTATTTTCTTGTAGTTTTACGACACGTCAACCCTTGTAGTGATTTTGTGTGGTCTCCAAGAGGTAGAGGGAAAAGAGATAGAGGAGATAGTAAAAGAGGTGAAAGTGAGGGAACAAGCTAGCACAAAACAGCGAACCAACGTCGAGGAAACAGCGATACGACATTTCCACGTTGTATTGACGTCGACCCGACGTTGGTCCGGCATTCCTTGCTGGTTGGGGACAGGGAAGAAAGAGGAAAACGGATGAAAATGAAGAAACAGTTCACCCTCTTCCCGAGCCTGCTACAAGGATATCAGTTGGACGCCTCAGCGACGCAAGATAGAAGCCCCCGTGGTGCAGTGGTTACGCTACTCGCCTTGTAAACCAGGGGTCGCAGGATCGATTCCGGGCTTCTCCAGACTTTCGGATGAGGCTTCAAACCGAGGTCCCGTCTCTGTATGACCTTAGCACACGGTGGGACTTAAAACTCAAACACTCACTCGCTCACGCAGCGACGCAAGATAAGCCTACACGACACACGCCTCACCCAACCACCTCTAACAGACAAGCTAGACTCGGACCTGAAATTTTATATATAGAAGCTAGTAGTATTGCGCTATCCAAGCAGCGAACAATCAAGGGGCTGATCAGACTGCGCGCATGCGCAAGCTGATCTGCACCTTTGTTGTTCGCAAATCGCGGTTACAGGTTTTCCCATGGCGCAACGCATATATTTTATACATTATAAGTTGGGTCCCGTCAAGCGATTTTGGTACTTATCGTCTATGCGAGCAGCGAAGGTTCAGGCGAGCCTACGCATCCGCGCAGTCTCGCCAGAACCTTCGCTGCTCGCTCATACAAGCAGTGAATCAAGAGGAACCTTCAGACGAAAGCCATATCCCTGGCCCCTCTGAATGGCTGGGCATGCGCAGTTAAAATTTGTCACAAATTCGCTTGGCGGGGCTCAGTTAATACACTGCACAGTTTACTGTATTTGTTTTTGATTGATTCGTGCAGCGTTTTAGTCTTGGCACCTCTGTAATGCGTATCTATCAAAATTCTTAATTCTGTCACTCTTATCTACCAAAACTTGCAGCTTTTAATTTTGTTAAAAGGTGCTCTGCATGCATCATAATGATAAATTGGCTGTATCCTGCTATGATAGAAAATTTCAGTTTCGATTAGGGCTCCATCAGCAGTATATATAAGTGAAATCGTGAATAATAAATGTATACAGATTATTAACCCATTTTGTACTAGAAACCCCAAAACGGGTACCCTGGCAAACACTGCAGGCCCAGATCAGATGCCGCAGAACGCGGCGTCTGATCAGGGCCTCCACTCTTTGCTAAATGTTTAGTCATTTTCCAGATAAATTGTGAAGAAAACACATCCTGACACCCCCTAAATTTTGAAAAAGACTCCTACTATATATAAGGAGGAAGGTTCCATTTGGTACAAAAAGGGTTAAGGGAAATTGATACATCATCAGGGGAGGCAACTCATTTTAAAAATGCCCCTCATGTTGTGCATACAAAGGCTCTTCTATAGGTGATGTCTATGTGGCAACCACTGACTTACAAATTTAAACCACGAGCAAATTAATCTCAAGGTTTAGTGTACCGTTTAATGAAATATATATACACTTTTTGTTTGTTTGCATTGGAGTTTAATGGCCCAGACAACTCTATTAAGGTCATATTGAGCCGTTGAGTTTACCTATCCTCACTTTCCCTGAGCATCTTTATACGTAAGCGGTTAACCAGTACAGTGCACATTTGACAACTGCCTTCTTGAATCAGCGGGAGGGAGAGAATGACCGTAGAAAAGATTTCATGATCAATCTCCACGAAAGAATGTTGCCGATCCCAGCAGGTATCAAACCCGCGTCAGACGCGCATCCGACTGAGATACAGAGGTCGGCAATATAGACACGTACTTCAACCAAATAACATTGGAAATGCCCAGTTACAATATAAAGGGTGTCGGGCTGATTTTATTCGTTGCGAGTTTTCATACATTTAGGGGATAACTGTATTCAAAACTTTATTGTTGGAAATGTCGCTCGTAAAACGGAATTAGCGCTCATGAAGCCGGCGATTTACATCCCCAAATGACCATTTCAATACAGTTATCCCCATTAAGTTGTTTTGTTAAAATTGTACTATTTAGCTTAAAGCGACACGCGTTGTGGGCTGCGTAAAACCAAATGCTACTCAATGAAAAACGACGTTACATCTTGACGTCGGGTTTCCGACAGTATATCGCAGGATAGACTGCCGCAATTTTTTGACGTTATCCAATCGAACGTCGCGTTACATACGCACATGCATTAGCATTATTTTTCTTTAAGCAAACAATGAGGAGGCATTCAGCTCAGGGTCTTCAATGTTTGTTAATGTCTCATTTTTGAAAGTTGATTTATAAAATCAAGTTTCTATGTCATTTCATTTCTACTTCCGGTACTGGACCGCGTTACTCCACTTCCGCTATTCGTTCGCTGCATAATATAGTCCAAAGGAACTCTTGAAAACTAATTTTGCAGGCATGGAACGTCTTTCAAAATATTTCATGTTTCGCGACTTTATACGGATTGAATATAAATTGGCACAAAACGACATATTCTGAACAGAAAACAATACTCTAGGACTATTTTCCTAAGCGCTTTCCGATTATATATATGTTTTACTCTTTCATCCCTGAGTTTCTGACATGACTCTTCTCGCTTTAAGTATATTCTTATTGAAAGGGCGGCCTCGTTGGCTCAGTCGGATGCGCGTCTGACTGGTGATCAGGAGGACGCGGGTTCGACTCCCGCCGAGGTCGGCAACATTCTTTCGTGGAGATTGATCATGAAATCTTTTCTACGTTCATTCTCTCCCTTCCGCTGATTCAAGAAGGGCAGTTGTCAGTTTCTGGCGAAAGAATGTGCACTGTACTGGTTAACCGCTTACGTATAAGCCTGCCCAGGAAAGTGTTGATAGGTAAACTGACCGGCTCAAAAATGACCTTAATAGTGTTGACTGGGCCGTTAAACTCCAATACAAACAAACAAACAAACTTATAGAAAGGGATTTCTGATAAGTTCACTGACATGATGGCATTAAACAGTGTACATGTAGATTCTGGCGAGACGTGCTAGCTACGTACCGTCTTATCAGAATCTACAAGGTTTACAGAGATACAGTGTATTTCTACCTCGGCGTCTTCACCGGTCAACAGGGTTAAACGGGTTAACTCGCTTCTCTGTGATTATCAGTGACCGACTAAACAACCCATAACTGACCGACATCAAACACAGTTATTCACCTGCTTTCGAGAGCTCTAATTACAAAACATGTGTTGTAAAGTGTGAGTTTTACATCAAGTTCCGTACATTTAGCAATTAGTGAAGACACCGATCAGACGCTACATTCTGTGGCCTCTTATCTGTCTTAACTGTTTCCGAATGTCCCAGTATTGAAACAATTGGCATTTATGGTTTAATGTTTTATTGGAAATAAACGTATTTTAATTCGCCTTGGGTAGTCGAAGTTCGCATAACGCGGCGTCTGATCAGGGTTATAATGTCTAAACCAAATGGTTTAGCCAAAAATGATTGTTTTCGTCCAAGTTATTCCGACTCCCGAAGGAACATAGCTCCAAGCGGCTGCCCAACGTATGTGGATCGTCGTATCAACGCAACGTTGATGCGACGTTGCTAAGACGTCATGTGCCCGCTAGGAGAAATTGTCTATAAGATTATTAGCAGATGGGACAAGCACAGCATGCACTGAGCTAATTTAGAAACCATGAAGAAATTAGCAGACACGTTTATCTTTCTTTCTTTCTTCCTTTTTTTCGCGGGGTTAGTTGGGGGAGGCACAGGTGATGTGTATCTTGTGTCACTGGGGAGTCAAGCTGACACTGACTTACATTTGGGCAACGCCTGCTGTCCTTGCAGCAGGTAACGGTAGATGGTGAGGGTTGATATTCACTCTGCCCCTCAATTTCATCTCCTCTGCTATCTCTTCTATCTCTTTCCCCCCTTCCTCTTGGAGAAGATAAAATGAACCACAAAGGTTGACCTGTCGTTAAACTCAAAACAATCGATGAATCATTTTTATTTTCTTCGTCGAATTTTTTAACCCTCACAAAATGTCTAGATAACTGCTTGATCTACGACTGGCATTGTTATCATAATAATTATTCCATATAAATCAACTTTCCTCAGTACTTTCAGTACTTTGATTAGGACTTTAGGTACGAGCTATAGTGGTTATAAAGCAGCAAGCACTGGAAAGCGTGTTTCAATTGTCATGTATAAGAAAATTTTTTCTGATCCTCACTTTCTTCCCACTAGGTGACTTAAAAAGGTATGTAATATCTTGTTTACTTCTTACTGTAGGGAAGAATCTAGAAAAAGAGTCACTGGATATTTATAGGTTGTAAATATTTTGTTTACTAACTATAAAATAGACGGTTCTAGAATACTTTGTCAGAGATTATAAGTTGGTAAACATGACGTTTACAAGAAAATGGATTGAAGACTCTAGAAATATCTAGTTCTCATTATTTTTAGCATATGGGCAAATTTATTTCTACAATGTTCTAGAATATCCTTTAAGTCTATAAAAGGATAGCAATTTCCCTTTACTATCAGTTTAAGTGTTTCAAGAAAAAATCATTCTAAATTCTGTGTTGGATTACTTGAGGATTATTATTTATATTGGACTTAATATTCATACTATGGAATCAGAAAATAGGATTTTAAGGATAGTTCAAACCTGAGTAAAGTACACTTTTATTTATTGATGTTTAAAGTTTAAACATTTTGTCAATAAACCACCAGTTTATTTTTAAAGGCTTGTTTGCCTTTTCTTTCTGCTACGCTTGGCTCGTAATAGAAATTGGGGGCTCGTCAGGTGAGCATTTAACAACCGACATTCCATCTGTAGGCAAGAAATTACAACAGAATAAAAGATTGACATTTCCCCATAGGCACATAGGGTATTGGCATTTCATGAAATAGAGTGATTGACATTTCATGTGATTAGATTGACATTACTAAGGGTCATTGTCATTGTAATAATAAAAACTTTGTCAAATTATTCTTAAATTTTGTTTATTATATTTACCGTACAAAACCAGCAAAAAGCAAACATGTTTGACTTGAATAGCATTTGGGCTGCCTAACCAAGAGTTGTTTAACTTGGCCAAAAGGACAGATTTTTTAGATATTGATGCGCATAATGGGGTCAATTCTGTCAAAACAAGCATGAAAAAATATGAAATTAAGATTATTTTGGTTGATGAAGAAATTTTGATTTATCTGCATTGTCTCTCGGTTTTTTTTTTGTGTTGTTGTTGTTGTTTCACGGGCTGAACTGAAAATGAGCTAAACTGAAATTGGAAGTCAGGTTGAATTAGAGAAGATAATATTATAAATGGAAGAAAGAGAGAAAGGAAAAGAAAGAGAAATGCAAAAACAAATGCAGATGGAAAAAAATAGAAATAGAGAGGGATAAATTAGAAAGGGCAGTGAGAAGGGAAATGGAGGAACGTATTCATAAAAACAAATTAGAAAAAAACGACTTGAGTTGGAAAAGGAAAAAAAAAAAGAAGAAATGAAGAAAAAGAAAGGGAAAGGCAGTTACAGATAAGGTTGGAGGAAATAGAATTCCAGAGTCAAGATAGGGGAAAACCCATGCCTGTTTTTTACTCCATTTCAGGAAACAGAGGTGGGTAAGTTTTTTTTTTTTTTTGTATTTTCAAAAAAAGTTGCTGAAAGCTTAAAATGGCCGAAACAGCATTGGACCTTGCTTTTGCAAAAGCGTTGTTGTTGGAAAAGTTCGACACATTTACACTTGGAAAAGCTCGACACATTTACACTCAGCTGACTGTTGAGCAGAGCGCAGACTATGATTTGATAAGAGAACTTATCCTTAAGGCAAATGAGTTGGTCCCTGAGGCTTACAGACAAAAATTTAGGAATTGTTAAAAAAAAAAAAAAAAAAAAAAAGAAATTTCCCGGACTCGTGTAGAATTTGCTCGAACAAAAGAACAGTTATTTGTTAGGGGAATTTCTTCTAAAAAATTGGCTCTGATCACGAAAATCGTAGACAGCTTGTTCTTGAAGAGTTTAAACGGTGCGTACATTCAGACCTTAAGTCATAGCTTGATGAAAAACAGGTTGAAACACTGGAGGAAGATTCTCGTTTGGCAGACCATTATGCTTTGACTCAGAACAGGCCTCATCCTGGAAAACCTCATAGCCACCAGACAGGTCCAAGATTATCCCAGTAAACCATCTAGCAGTTATAGCCATAATTTACTCCTATACCCAAACATTCTGGTGAAAATAATGGCCGGATTCCTTTAAATAGCAATGCCTCTGTCTTCAAAGTCTGTCAGACATGCACACAGACTTTCACGAGATTCACCCGCCCCTTGATCTAATTTATGATGAAATGTACGGATCACAACTTTCTATAGAACAGGCACAAGGATCCTGAAATTTCGCCTTTATTTGATAGAGTTTGTATCTTAGGTCCCAGTCTGTTATTAGGGCCCCGCACTGAAAGTGTGGGTGCCCTATAGTAATCACTCTGTCCGTCCGTCTGTCTGTCTGTCCGTCTGTCCGTCCACAAATTTTTTCCTACTCCTCTGATAGCGCTGCAGGGGCCCTAGTCAGTTTCACTGACAGCTCTAGTTATGTCAACAATGGCATTTTTGATGAGAATATGGCATCTGCTAAATGTCGAAGCAGAAGATAACTGGACTCTTAACCATCAGATAGTGGTTCCGTGGGTTTATCGTCCCGAAATTTTGTATTTGGCATATGAAACTCACATGTCAGGTCATTTAGGTGAAACCTATCGCAAGAGTTTTTGTCATTTTTATTAGCTGGGGTTAAAAGCTGATGTTTCTAAACATTGTTAAGTTCTGCCATACATGTCAAATAGAAGGAAAATCCAATCGAATTATACCTAAGGCTCATTTGCAGCCTATATCTGCATTTGATGAACCTTTCAGTACAAAAAATATAGGCTGTGTAGGTCTCTTGCCCAGAAATAAGTCTGGTTGTGAATATCTTTTGACTATTATGTGTGCTTCCACGCGTTTTCCTGAAGCCATTTCACTTAGAAATATCAAAACCAAGACAATTGTCAAGGCTTTAGTGAAGTTTTTTTTCACATGTTTGGACTTCCTAAGTCCGTTCAGTCAGACCAAGGTTCAAATTTTATGTCTTAGATTTTTCAGCAAGTCATACATGAACTAGGCTTTGTGCGGTATAAGTCATCAGCATATCATCCTGAAAGTCAAGGTGCCCTTGAGAGATTCCATGAAGCATTAAAACACGATAAGATCTTACTGCTTTGACACAGAGAAGGGTTGGGATGAGTGAGTGAGTGTTTGAGTTTTACGTCTCACTAACGGCTAAGGTCAAACAGAGACGGGACCTCGGTTTAAAGACTAATCCGAAAGTATGGAGAAGCCCGGGATCGATCCTGCGACCCCTGGTTTACAAGGTGAGTAGCGTAACCACTGCGCCTCAGAGGCTTCTCAAAATCATTCTTCGATATAAAAAGATTGGGTAAAACATGGATGTTATACGACAGACTGCATGCATGGTAGTTAACCCAATCACGGTTGGCAACGTTGCTTCCCTCTTTAATTGCACGCCGGTGGGTCAGGCCTCAGATTCTATGACAGCTCCAACGTAAAGGCTTATTGAGAATTAGAGAGATCTAATTCTTGGTAATGTTGGTTGGTGCCTGATGCTCTGTCTCTGGTCGGGCTCATCGGAGTCTAACTGTTGGTTTTCTTTTGCTCCAGCATTTCAGTGGTTTCTTGCTGTCAAGTCCTCACCGTTGTCTCACCTCTGTGGTTCTTTGATTTTTTGTGTTCACGGAGATGTTGCACTGATGAGTTAGGAGGCCTTCATGCGGACTGAACAAATTATTTGTCTAAATCGCGACGGAAGTAAGGGCGAGGATTGTGGCCACGTAAAATCGATTTAAGCCCCCCAGTGGAAATCTTTCCACTGACCGTTCCAAGGCGGTTCTTCTGTGGCGGTTTATTTATGTTGTTGTTTGTTACTTACTGTGTGTATCACTTGTGTCTTTTTATTTTGGATGGCCATATGGGCATTTTGTGGGAAAGTAACTGTCCTTATGGCCTTCCTTTGTTTAGGTTTCCATTATGGTCTGGTCGCTTAATGTTTGTGTTTCTTTCCCTTTGGTGTCTTTGATGGGTGGAGTAAGTTAATTGTATCGATTCCTGATCTTTGTTTTACTTCTACTTTCTAAAAGATTGGGATGAAGGCATTCATTTGCTTTTATTTGCTATTAGAGAATCTGTGAAAGAATATCTTGGCTTCTGTCCATTTGAATTAGTACAGTAAAACTCCTACATTAAGACCACCTTTGGACCTGTTCAAAAGTGGCCTTTAAGACCACTTTTGAACAGTCCCAAAGGTGGTCTATTAGCAGGAGACACTGGGTGTAGAAAACACAAAGAAAGAATAACTTAAACCTTCTTAATAAGTTTTCAAAAACAGATTTAGTCTTAATTTTAGGTGGTCTTAGTAGCGTAATTTTCACTGTCACTGTATTGGCCATACTGTTCGTGGCCCTTTGAAACTTCTGAAAGAGACATTTCTCTCCAATGATGACACTTCCTTAAACTTACTTCAGTATGTGTCTGACTCCAAAACTAGACTTTCAAAAGCTTGTGAAGCTGCGCGAACCAATCTTCTGTCAGCCCAATGAAAAATGAAACAACTGTATGGCACAGGTGCAAAAGAAAGGATTTTTAAACCAGGCGATAAGATACGTGCTATTTTGCCTATTCCTGTAAAATCTTTACAAGTCAGGTATTATGGTCCATACGTTGTCGACGTAAGGATCAGTGGTGTAAATTACATAATTAACACCCCTGAGAGACACAAGCTGAACAGCTTTGTCATATTATCATGTTTAAGGAATACATAGATAGGGTCAATACATCTATTACATCAGTCAATCTTGTTAGCTCTGTTCCACTTGAATAATGTGAAAATGACTGTGACTGTGAGGATATTAATTCAATTACATCTGATCCCATATCATCAAAACTACAGAATTCTGACATTCTAAGGAATTTTTACAAGAAGCTGTCACATCTAGTCCGGATCAACAAAACGAACTGAAACAGTTATTTTATTTTAATATGAGCCCTTATTTCCTAATATTTCAACACGGACAGACAAAATATTTCACGATATGGACATTCAAGGTTCTAAACCTGTAAAACAACACCCGTACAGAATGAATCCTATAAAAGAAAAATGTCTCCAAGAAGAATTTCAATATTTGCTGGACAATAATTGGAATGGAGTTCTCCGAGCATTCTTACACCAGAACTTGAAAGGACAAATGTGTTTACAGACTTTTACAAGAATGAATTCTTTATCACAGACAGTTAAAGAGCAAGAATCAGTCTTCAACATTTTGAAGTTTTGTTTCATTTCCGTGGTTGATTGAATTTTGTGTTCTCGGAGATGTTGCACTGATGAGTTAGGGGGCCTCCATGCGGTCTGAACAAATTATTTGTCTAAATCACGACGGAAGTAATAGCGAGGATTGTGGCCACGTAAAATCGATTTAAGCCCCAACCCCACCCCAAGTGGAATTCGTTTCACTGACCTTCTTCGATTGTGGTTTATTTTTGTTATGGCTTGCCTTTGAGTGTGTGTATCGCTTATAGCATTTTGCTTTGGATAGCCAATCTGCCCTTTTGGCTTTCCGCTAGTGATATTTCCATTAGGGTCTAGTTGTTTCATGTTTGTGTTTCTTTCCCTTGGTGCCTCTGATGGGAGCTGTGGGTTAATTGTATTCCTGATCATTGCCTTCACTTCTATTTTGTTTGCTTTTTCTTTATGATACGCTTTGCTTGTAACACAATACTGCACCTAATTCACAATTAATTGACACATCATGTGGTGTGCTTTGGTTTTAGATCAGGCAGGTAACTAATGAACTGAATGAAAAACATCGTGTGGCGGTTTTTGAAGTTCCAACGTTTCAATAAGGTGGCTTTTGTTGCAAGGAACTATTGACTACCTGAGCCAGATCAATGAATATTCCATGCATGTTCTATAATAATAACTGATGGATTTTTGTAACTTGATGTTGCAGAAATGTCTGCATTTTATCAATGTCAGCAATAAAGTAAAGACTGCACTGTCTGCTTTGTTGATTGTTTGCAATTTCGCCTATATATTTATGTGTTTCAGCTCTATGCACTGCACAATTTACTGTATTTGTTTTTGATTAATGCGCCTGTCATCTTAATTTTGGCACCTCAGAAACTCCTGTCTGAGCTAGAGCATGACAATACCTAACAAAATGATCAGTGAGATCAGTGAAGACTATGATCAGCCCAGATACCCTATTCGGCTAGGGGCTATATAAAGTTCATGCGAACAGAGAAGACTCTGATCTGTCTGTGCAGTCTGTTCAGATTATTTGCCCAACGGTTCGCATAAAACTTCTTCTTGATTTGTTATGGGGTCCCTTGTGGTTTCTTAGGGTGGTAGGGCTTGATATGTCGTTTCATCTCCATGTCGCCAGGTAAAATATTCTACCAAATCTGAAGCAACGTCTCCATAATTCCCTAAACAATGTTGATCGGGACGTAAAAACACGAACTGTGTGTGGACGGATACAAAACTACAAATTCAAGAAAAATAATAATGATATTCTGAAGAAGTTGTCCCTCCTTTTGCTCCGGGATCAAATCTTAAAGAACTCTTTTGTGAGCATATTCTCTCCGGTTTTCATCTTAGGATGATTCTAGTAACTTGGTTCGCGCTCTTTTTCAATTAGACAGGTTCCCCATGCAAATACACCCCTCCCCTTTATGGAAAATTCTCAAACTCGTGCAACTTTCAACCTCTGCAAAATACCTAGAATTCGCACCCCTCCCCACTTTTTCAGAGTTTGCGTACGCCCTGAATCATGTTCAAAATTCTTGCTGTATATATATGGCGACCCTGATCAGAAGGAATGTATTGTCTATCCGATTTGGGTCTATGCTGTATGTCTAATAACGATTCCATCTTTAAAAGTCTGGGCTGCCCATTTTTGCTCTTAAACAAATTTAAGTTCTTAGCAGAAGTGCGAAAAGTTTTTGTTTACTTTTTGTACACTCCACTCTATCTAACAGTTTTATGAATGGAATGTTCCGAAAATCGTCACGTGATAGCGTGTCCTAGATTAAGATATTGTTATTGTTTTCCTTTCATTACGTGAGCAACCTGGTTTTCTTATACTATTCTTATACCCTTAAGTGCCATTATTTAAGCAAATAGCGTAGTCCCTGTGCAACCGGCTGAGCAGACCCCATATTCTGCGGCGTCCGATCTGGGTATTCGGCGTTTGCCAAACCCAGCATACGATTCCTGTCCAGATTCTATTTATAGCTCTGACCTACATGTAACATCGATAGAAATAGCGCGACATTTTCTATTAATAACCATAATATTGTTTTGTTTTTTTTTTCCAAATCAGTGATGGTCACGTCGACAACAGCAGGAATTCAGAGTTTGCCATTTAGTAAATTTGGATCGATTGTAAAAAATCGACCCAAAATGTTTTTACTAATAGCCCTTAAAAGTGAAAATCACGTGTAAACAAAATCAAATTTCATTCAGTCGGTGAGAAGAAGGATTGTGTAAACGCGAAGTAAAAAGACCCGTTTGTTGCAGTAAGAGAAATATGAATACGAATGAATGAATCCAAGTAGCTCATTATGTCTAATGTGCTCTTGATGAATCCGTATTCTTTTTTCCACCACATGCAAGCAATCAAAAGACTCCATTCAAGTTTCAGGTAGATTATCTTGACATGTTTTATTTTTTTAAGTTGATTATAAGCAGATAAATCATACACAGGAATGAAACAAAAAATCGAGAGAGAAAAAGTGTGAACGTGCTGAAATAAGACAACGGGGATGAATGGATGGGTATACAGTGAATCAACAAAATCTCAAACACGGATGACTCGTTTACCACGGCTGTTTGGAAATCTTTCTTGATTCCGTAGAGAATGTTTCCGATAATTCCATACTAGTTTTAATATATAATTTTTTGGGGTAGTTTGTGGAGAATTTCCTGATTTTATCTTGTAAATGTATGTTGTGTGTACTCATTAGAATCGCCTCATTGAGAAAAGGGGATTGGGAAAACCTTCAGGGGAGACAAGTCCTGTAAAGGTATTTTTGTCCCCCATTTCAATAGGGGTCAACTCTTAAAGGAAAGAATTTGCTCCTGTGGAGCAAATTCTTTCCTTTAAGAGTAGACCCCTTTTTCGGTGGGACTGAGCCTATAGAAAAGCAAACAAGAAGCCCCGTAAGTTGTCTCCCTTTGAAAAATGGCGGGAAAATATTTTCCCATTCCCATTAAAGAATATAAGAAAAGTAACTAAATAAATCACATAATGCTTCCTGACCTTGTGCTATGATTAACCCTCGGTTGACTCAAACTATATCTATCTCAAACAATTTTTTATTGTTCCAAAGATAAGATTCGGCTGTACTCGTATCTAACATATACCGCGATTTGGAAAAAAAAAAAAGACATGTGTCCAAAGTACACAGATGCCCCCGCCATATATCTTTGTCAATATGGCTTGTACCCATCCTCTAGAATGGCCCGGGGATGTCCGGAGGGACCCAAAGTCTGTGTCTTGGAATGTGTCATATCATAAGTTACAAGTAGGCATCGCATGCGATTTAAATCCCCTCGCACAAGACAATTTCGTGTGTGGAAAACACTGAACTGGCAAAAGTCCAACTTGCTTGAGATATTATCATATGCAACATTTGTGTAAAGTTTATTTAAAATCCATCAAAAAATTGTAGGTTCTAGAGTGATGACAATGTTTCTCTAAAATAGCCATAGTGACCTGTATTGCGAAAGTAGATCTTGCTCAAGATATTATCATAAGCATCTTTTGTGTGAAGTTATATCAAAATCTGTTAATAAATGTAGGCGGTAGAGCGATGACAAAGCTTTTCTAAAAATAGCCACAGTGACCTTGACCTTGAGGTTATGACCTTGAAAGTCACAGCAACTCGAGATATCATCATAAGAAATATTTGTGTGAAGTTCTATTAAAATCCATCAATAAATGTAGGTGCTAGAGCGATTACAAAGTTTTTCTAAAAAAAGCCACAGTGACCTTGACCTTGAAAGTCAAAATCGTCCGAGATATTGTCATAAGGAACATTTATGTGAAATTATATTGAAATTGGTGAAAAAAATGTAAGTGCTAGAGCACCGGCCCCGAGAGCTCAGTTGGCAGAGTGTCCGCTCCGGGGAACGGGAGGTCACGGGTTCGATCCCGGGTCGCGACATACCAAAGTCGTTAAAAATGGTACTAGCTGCTCCTCGCTTGGCAGTCTGATTTACGGGGTAGAGCTAGGACTGGTCGACCCAGTGTCAGGATAATGTGACTGGGTGTGGTATCATGTAATGTGTCTGGGACATGATACTTCAGTGAGGCAGCATTGAGCTCCCTGTCGCAACCAGACACCGTCGTGATATGACTGAAAAATTGTTGAAAGCGACGTTAAACCCGAATGCACACACACACACACAAGTGCTAGAGCAATGACAAAGTTTTTCTAAAAATAGCCACAGTGACCTTGACCTTGAAAGTCGAACCTCGCTCGAGGTATTGGCATAAGGAACATTTGTGTGAAGTTATATTGGAATCAGTGAAGAAATTTAGTCGATAGAGCGATGAGAAAGTTTTTTCTAAAAATATCCACAGTGACCTTGACCTTGAAAATCGAAATCGCTTGAGATATTGTCATAAGGAACATTTGTGTGAAGTTATATTGAAATCGGTGAAGAAATAAAAGCGCTAGAGCGATGATAAAGTTTTTCTAATAATAGCCACAGTGACCTTGACCTTAAAAGAGGAACTCGCTAGAGATATTGTCATAAGGAACATTTGTGTGAAGTTCTATTGAAATCGGTGGAGAAATGAAGTCACTAGAGCGATGGCAAAGTTTTTCTAAAAATAGCCACAGTGACCTTGACTATGAAAGTCGAAATCGCTTGAGATATTGTCATAAGGAACATTTGTGTGAAGTTATATTGAAATCGGTGAAGAAATGTAAGCGCTAGAGCGATGACAAAATTTTTCTTAAAATAGGCACAGTGACCTTGACCTTGAAAGTGGGACTCGCTAATGATATTGTCATAAGGAACATTTGTGTGAAGTTATATTGAAATTGGTGAAAAAATGTAAGCGCTAGAGCAATGACATAGTTTTTTTTAAAAAATAGCCACAGTGACCTTGACCTTGAAAGTCAAACTCGTTTGAGGTATTGTCATAAGGAAGATTTGTTTAAAGTGATATTGAAATCAGTGAAGAAATGTAGTCGCTAGAGCGATGACAAAGTTTTTCTAAAAATAGCCACTGGGACCTTGACCTTGAAAGTCCAAATCGCTCGAGATATTGTCTTAAGGAACATTTGTGTGAAGTTATATTGAGATCGGTGAAGAAATGTAAGCGCTAGAGCGATGACAAGTTTTTCTAAAAATAGCCACAGTGACCTTGACCTTGAGGCCATGACCTTGACAGTGGAACTCACTCAAGATATTTTATAAGGAACACTTGTGTGAAGTTATATTGAAATTGTTAAAAAAATGTAGGCGCTAGTGCGATGAAAACGCTTTTCTAAAAATAGCAACATTGACCTTGACCTTGAGGTCATGACCTTGAAAGTCTAATTTGCTCGAGATATTGTCATAAGGAACATTTGTGTGAAGTTATATTGAAAATGGTGAAAAAATGTAGCCACTAGAGCGATGAAAAAGTTTTTCTAAAAATAGCCACCTTGACCTTGACGTTTATGACCTTGAAAGTCGAACCTCGCTCGAGATATTGTCGTAAGGAACATTTGTGTGAAGTTATATTGAAATCAGTGAAGAAATGAAGGCGCTAGAGCACTGACAAAGTTTTAATAAAAATAGCCACAGTGACCTTGACTTTGAGGCCATGACCTTGAAATTCGAACTCAATCAAGATATATTTATAAGGAACATTTGTGTGAAGTTATATTGAAATTGGTGGAAAAATGTAGGCGCCTGTGCGATGACAAAGTTTTTCCAAAAATAGCCACAGTAACCTTGACCTTGAGGTCATGACCTTAAAAGTCGAACTCCGTCGAGATATTGTTATAAGGAACATTTGTGTGAAGTAATATTGAAATCAGTGAAGAAATGTAGGCGCTAGAGGGATGACAAAGTTTTTCTAAAAATAGCCACAGTGACCTTGACCTTGAGGCCATGACCTCGAAGGTCGTACTCGCTCGAGATATTTTTGTAAGGAACATTTGTGGGAAGTTATATTGAAATTGGTGGAGAAATGTAGGCGCTAGAGCGATGAAAAAGTTTTTTCTAAAAATAGCCACAGTGACCTTGACCTTGTGGTCATGACCTTGAAAGTCAAACTCGCTCGAGATATTGTCATAAGGAACATTTGTGTGAAGTTATATTGAAATCAGTAAAGAAATGCAGGCGCTAGAGTGATGACAAAGTTTTTCTAAAAATAGCCACAGTGACCTTGACCTTGAGGGGGGGGGGGGAGTGTCGGGATGGACCCAATGTCTGTATCAGTCAATGCATCTTATCATAAGGAACAATAATATATATGGTTAAGGGGTGGGGATATGGGTAGTTTCTGAGATATAAAGACTTTAATGAAGCAAAGGCGGCGGTGCATGGCCCAGGGGTGACCGTAGGGACCCAAAGTCTGTGTCATGGAATGTGTCATATCATAAGGAACAATAATATATTGGTTTAGGTGTTCGAATCTGATTGATTTTCAAGATAATTAGACATTTTGACAGTTTTGCATACAAATTTCTATATGACAATTTTGACCTGTTACGCAATCTGACCCCTGGGCCCACCCAGGGGCACGACCCTGGGTCAATTGAACATGAACTGATATGTCTTGGTCTGAGTAAATGTAATACCAAATTTCAACTTTGTAGCACAACAGGTAAAAAAATTATGAGCCTGAGGTTTGAGCTCGACATTTCAGCTCGACATTCAGCTCGACATTTCAGCTCGACATTTCAGCCCGAGGTGATTACGAACGTGACATACATACGTACGCACGTAACATCACGGCGAAACACTGTAAGCCCCACTCCTGCCAAGGCAGGCGGGGGCATAAAAACTTTCTGGTCTTCCTTATTGCTTCACTGTAAACCGAGTCTCTTCGAAAAAAATAGCCATCGGAAGAGATGGCAAATCCCCCGACCAAAAGCCAATATGGCCTTCAGAAGACTGTTCACCAATAGAAAGTGCACCAGAATCAAACCAGCAATATATCACAAAAGTATTGCAGTTATGGCCATCACAAGATTATACTTCAGGAGAGATAACTAAAAAACCAGGGTACTCAGAACTGTGGTTCTTGCGCATGACATGCCTGCTTAAGCTCATGCATTTCTGTACAAAGTACCATCAATATGTCTCAAAGGGTGTTCGAGATCACAAGCAGGTCATACTGTTATATTGGAAGGGTAGATAACTAAAATATTTATCATAGCACCCAGAATTGTGGTTCTTAGGCATGAAGCGCCGTCACAACCTTGTATACAATTGTGCCAAGTACCATCAATATATCTCAAAGGGTATTGGAGTTATGGCCATCAAAAGGTTATATTGTCAGGGGAGTTAATTAAAAAACCAGAGCACCCAGAGTTGTGGTTCTTGCATGTGACACACCTGCTTAACCTCATGTACAACTGTACCGAGTACCATCAATATATCTCAAAGATTATTGGAGGTGTGGCCATCACAAGATAGTGATTCTATATTATTGGAAGGGGAGATAACTCAAAAACCATGACACGCAGAGTTGTGGTTCTTCTACATGACACACCGTCTTGGCCTTGAGAACAACTGTGCCAGGTATCATCAATATATCTTAAAGGGTATTGGAGTTATGACAATCACAAGGTAGTCACTCTATTTTATTGGAAGGGGAGATAACTCAAAAACCATGGCAGCCAGAGTTGTGGTTCTTGTGCATGACACACCGTCTTGGCCTTGTGAACAACTGTGCCAGGTATCATCAATATATCTTAAAGGGTATTGGAGTTATGACAATCACAAGGTAGTCACTCTATTTTATTGGAAGGCGAGATAACTCAAAAACCATGGCACCCAGAGTTGTGGTTCTTCTACATGACACACTGTCTCGGCCTTGTGAACAACTGTGCCAGGTATCATCAATATATCTTAAAGGGTATTGGAGTTATGACCATCACAAGGTAGTCACTCTATTTTATTGGAAGGGGAGATAACTCAAAAACCATGGCAGCCAGAGTTGTGGTTCTTGTGCATGACACACCGTCTCAGCCTTGTGAACAACTGTGCCAGGTATCATCAATATATCTTAAAGGGTATTGGAGTTATGACCATCACAAGGTAGTCACTCTATTTTATTGGAAGGGGAGATAACTCAAAAACCATGGCAGCCAGAGTTGTGGTTCTTGTGCATGACACACCGTCTCAGCCTTGTGAACAACTGTGCCAGGTACCATCAATATATCTCAAAGGGTATTGGAGTTATGGCCATCACAAAGTAGTCATTCTATTTTATTAAAAGGGGAGATAACTAAAAAAGTATGGCATCCAGAGTTCTGGTTCTTGTGCATGACACGCCGTCTCAGCCTTGTGAACAATTGTGCCAAGAACTATCAATGAATCTCAAAGGGTATAGGAGTTATGGCCATCACAAGGTTGCGTCTACGGACGGACGGACGGACGGACGGACGGACGGACAGACGGACGGACGGACGGACGCCAGGCTGATCGCTATATCCCCCGAACCTATTCGGTCGGGGGATAAAAAGGAATTCTTGCACACCAGATAAAGAAATCCATAGTTTTAGCTTGGGATAGAAATTCTGTTCTAACCCTGGTGTTCCTTCCCAGAATCGAATATTCTCGCGTGTTTGATAAATGCACTGGTTAAATACGACCTCATATGCGCGTTACGTGACGTCATTAAACATTCTTTTAGTGTCTTCACAATATGGCGGATGTCAGTAACCGAAGTGACGGCAGCATTTAAAATCCGCGATAAGAAATGGAAGGTATGCAAGAAAAAGAATACTATATGGGTGTGAGGGGTGGATAGAAAAATCCGTCCCTCGGGATCACTGTCCGGCATCACGAGGCTTGGCCCTCGGGACGGATTTTTCCATCAACCCTCACACCCATATAAGATTCTTATATTCTTGCACACAAGATATTAAGGAAATCCTGGACTTGACCCTGGGATAGAAATTCTTATCTTACCCAGGGATAGGATAAAAATCGATTTTTTGTTGTCATTATTATTATTATTAATATTTTTTTTTATCTTTTTGATGTGCACTTGTTGAATAGGGCGTCACATACGCCGTCGTAAAGTTTGACGTCACTGCGCATTATTGTTATCAAAATATGGCGGACACTGACAAACGAAGTGACTGCATTATAAAACAAATCACTATCAGAAATGAAAGGTACGCAAGAAAAAGAATCTTACATGGGAACGAGGGGTGGACAGAAAAATCCGTCCCTCGGGATCACTGTCCGGCATCATTCGGCAAGCTTCGTGATTCCTGACAGTGGCTTTCGGGACGGATTTTTCCAACCATTCCTCATATCAGCTAGAAATGAAATTCTTTTTTAGTTCCCCAGCTGGTCTAAGTGCACTGGAAAGCTAAATAGACTGTCCCGGAACTTGTCTTCCTTGTAAAAGATGGAGCAAAGTACGAAACCTTGTGTATCCATTCCCCGAAAGAGTAGACCCAAACTGATAAGGGAGACAACACGGGTACTGTATTCGCCATAATTATTGTGCATGCTCTAATAAGCGCACCCCTATGTGTGTTTGTTTTGACTTTTACGTCCCACCCCTGAACAGCTTAGGTCATACGGAGACGGGACCACGGTTTATAGTCTCTTCCGAATGTCTGGACTAGCCCGGAATCGAACCTATGACCCATGGCTCATGAGTCGAGTAGCTTACCCACCACATCACGGAAGTTTCTAGCGCACCCCGATAATTTTCAAGAAGACATTTTACACTTATGAAGAGCGCAAGATTTCGCAGTCTCTTAAAGCTGAAATAGTGCTTAAAGATCATACTAACATAAATATATCAAATATTACGCTTGGTGGAAATTGATGTATGTTTCCTCAGAAACGTACAGTCGAACTTCAATGACTCGAACACCTTTGGGACCACTGAAATCTGCTCGTGACCAGGGTAGTTCCAGCTACTGAGGGCTTCTTCCAGGAAGCAAACGGGGTGATTTTTGGACTTCTTTTAGGCGGTCTATAGTATAAATGTATGCTATGTGTACTTATTAGAATCGCTTCATTGAGGCGATTCTAATGAGTACACACTGCATACATTTTCAAGATAAAAAAGACGAAAAATATCCTTAATTTTCTCACTCATTCTCATGTACAAAAATTCTCTAGGGACTCAAGTAAGGATTTGACTCAGCCATGATTAATGAGTTATTGGTGTTCGAGCCATCGAACGAAGTTCTACTGTATATTGTTTGAATGTATATGCTCCTACCGTCAACTTTTTCACATGGTTGATGTCCAAAGTCGGTATAAGCAGCATTCGACCTGACCGTGCGCTGAATGAACTTGTTCCCATGAATGAAATGCCTTTGCGCAAAGTGCATTTATTAAGGCGTATACGGTAACCTGTCCGTCAAAGGTAAAAGCGTGATAAGCGAGAAGACGAATCAAAGTTTGTCCCCGCCCACCAACGCTTGGAGAAATAGATTGGGCTGCATGATGCTTCCACGCAGAGCTGAATCTGACCAAACGCGAGTACTGGTAAACCGTTTCGAAGGACTAAGCCTGCCCAGGTAAAGCGGTGTGAGTCAGATCGTCCAATGCATATAAGCCTTCTGGTTTGATTGGGTGGCAGGGCTCGAGATGTCATTTCACCTCAATGTCGGGTAAAAGCCCCACAGAATTGGAAGCAATGTCTCCAAAATGACCTAAATAGTGTTGACGGGGACGTTAAACCTCAATTCAAACAAACAAACAAACGGATCAAAGCGTTTCGTGGAATATCGTAAGCAAACTGCAAAACAAAACAAAAAAGGCCTTGTCAAGTTCGTACAAGCCAATTGGCAGGTAATCAACGGCAATTAACCCATAAAATGCCGATCATGACAATTGTTGTCTGCTTTGTCGTCGGTCGCTTACTTTAAAAGTCATTTTTGCAAACAGTGTGAACCCAGATCCGACTGCTCCTAGAGGAGCAGTCTGATCTGGGTTCACACTGTTTGTCTCTAGGCAAAACTATTTTTTAAAAGTTCGCAAGAAGATTCAGCAGACGACATATGCAGACGACATTTTCAGATGTAGATTTCCGCGGCCTTTTTAAAAGGGTTAAAGCAAATCGTCTGCATCTAATTCCGCAAAACTTGATGGGTAACTTCATCGAAGATCAAATCGGTGGTTATTACACTGTAAGAAACCTGATGACCGCAAACACATGTCATTCTTTGAATTACATGCAACAGGCGATTTCGTGCAGAACTTGAAATATGCCAGGTTTAGAAATGCGATGGGTTAAAAGCTTTTAAGACAGATACTATGATTCACGGCATATTTAACTAAATTTGTATAAAATACTTGAAACTATGTTGTAAGAAAAACGGACCATCGACATGATTGGATTTAAAACGAAAAGGAAAAACAAGAGGTCCATGGGCCACTACGCTCACCAGAGGTCAAGTGTGAAAAACTTGCCTGGCCCCTGGCAGCCATGTTTTTCAACAAAACAACGTGGCTTGAAAAGTCTGGTCTTTCAGTTCCTGAAAATGTAATTTGGTTTCAATCAGCTTATCATTTTAAGTGGAGAACAAAATAAAAATAATGAAGCTGAGTCATCCAGGACAAAGGTCAGTAAATGACTCTGACCTCTGGAATTGATGAACTTCCTTTTAGCTGATTGCAAATATCAATTCTGATTCCATAGAATCAGAAAAATTCATTGTTTTTTTCCTTTTTCCCATACAAATGCTTAAGTGACCAAATTGACCTTGACGTAAAATAAGTCGAGGTCACCCAAAGGTTATCATTGAAAACAAAATGGTAGGGCTCGAGTCCCCGATGCTGCATACCAAGTTTCGAGGTAATCCGCCTTGTGGTTCCTTAGCAGAAGCTTTTATAAGGTTTTTACCATATATGTGCATGGCGGCCATCTTAGTCAGGTGACTCCTATGTCATGAATCATTTTTCATTGGCTCATCCCATAGAGGTTCCATATGCAATTTGGTTTCAATCAGCTCCGCAGTTTACTGGAGAAGAAGATAGAAATACAGAATCTGAGCCATCCAGGATAACGGTCAGTAAATGACCTTGATATCTTTGAAGTTGATAAACTTCCGTTTAGCTGATTGCAAATATCAATTCTGATGCCACATGCTACAACAGAAGCAGAAAAATCCATTGTTTTTGCCTTATTCCCTTACGAATGCTAAAATGACCATAATTGACCTTGACGTAAAATCAGTCATGGTCACCCAAAGGTCATCATTTGAACAAACTTGGTAGGGCCCCGAGTCCCCGATGACGCATATAAAGTTTCAAGGTCATCTCCCTTTTGGATCCTGAGGAGATTTGTTTTAGATTTTTACCATATATGGGCATGGCGGCTATCTTGGCCATGTGACTCCAATTCCACAAATTTATTTTCATTGCCTCATCCAACAGAGGCTCTACATGTAATTTGGTTTCAATCAGTCCAGCAGTTTACTGGATAAGAAAGAAATACTGAATATCAGCCACCCAGGACAAAGGTCAGTAAATGACCTTGACCTTTGGAATTGATAAACTTCCTATCAGCTGACTGCAAACATCAATTCTGATTCCAAAGGCCACAACAGAAGCAGAAAAAATCCATTGTTTTGCCTTTTTCCTATACAAATGCTTAAATGACCAAATTTGACCTTGATGTAAAATAGGTCAAAGTCACCTAAAGGTTTAAAGGTCAACTGCCTTTTGGTTCCCGAGGAGAAGATTTTTTAAGGTTTTCACTATATACGAAGGCATGGCGGTCATCTTGGTCTTGTGACTCCGATCCCACAAATTTATTTTCATCGCCTCATCCCATAGAGGCTCAACATGTAAATTGGTTTCAATCAGTCCAGCAGATTTCTGGAGAAGAAGAAAGAAATACTGAATATCAGCCATCCAGGACATAGGTCAGTAAATGATCTTGACCTTTGGAATTGATAAACTTCCATTCGGCTGATTGCAAATATCAATTATGATGCCACAGGCTACCATAGAATCATTGTTTTTGCGTCCTTTCTATACAAATGTCTGTGTGACCAAATTTGACCTTGACGTAAAATAGGTCAAGGTCAACCGAAGATCGTCATTTAAACAAACTTGGTAGGACCCGAGTCCCCGATGCTGCATACATCATCATTTGAACAAACTTGGTAGGGCCCCGAGTCCCCGATGACGCATATAAAGTTTCAAGGTCATCTGCCCTTTGGATCCTGAGGTGATTTGTTTTAGATTTTTACCATATATGGGCATGGCGGCTATCTTGGCCATGTGACTCCAATTCCACAAATTTATTTTCATTGCCTCATCCCACAGAGGCTCTACATGTAATTTGGTTTCAATCTGTCCAGCAGTTTACTGGATAAGAAAGAAATACCGAATATCAGCCACCCAGGACAAAGGTCAGTAAATGACCTTGACCTTTGGAATTGATAAACTTCCTTTCAGCTGATTGCAAACATCAATTCTGATTCCAAAGGCCACAACAGAAGCAGAAAAAATCCATTGTTTTGCCTTTTTCCTATACAAATGCTTAAATGACCAAATTTGACCTTGATGTAAAATAGGTCAAAGTCACCTAAAGGTTTAAAGGTCAACTGCCTTTTGGTTCCCGAGGAGAAGATTTTTTTTCAGGTTTTTACTATATACGAAGGCATGGCGGTCATCTTGGTCTTGTGACTCCGATCCCACAAATTTATTTTCATCGCCTCATCCCATAGAGGCTCAACATGTAAATTGGTTTCAATCAGTCCAGCAGATTTCTGGAGAAGAAGAAAGAAATACTGAATATCAGCCATCCAAGACATAGGTCAGTAAATGACCTTGACCTTTGGAATTGATAAACTTCCATTCAGCTGATTGCAAATATCAATTATGATGCCACAGGCTACCATAGAATCACTGTTTTTGCCTCCTTTCTATACAAATGTCTGTGTGACCAAATTTGACATTGACGTAAAATAGGTCAAGGTCAACCGAAGGTCATCATTTGAACAAACTTGGTAGGACCCGAGTCCCCGATGCTGCATACCCAGCCCGAGTCCCCGATGCTGCATACCAAGTTTCAAGGCCATCGACCATTTGGTATCTGAGAAAAAGATTTTTAAAGGTTTTTACCATATATGGGCATGGCGACCATCTTGGTCATTGACCAAGACCCCATGAACAAACTTTCTTTCCCCCAACCCATGAAGGCTCCACATGTAATTTGGTTTCATTTGGCCAAGCAGTTTCTGAGGAGATGTCGTTTGAAAATGTTGACGACGCAGACCACGCAGACGACGACGACGGACGCCTATCCTCTAAGCTCCCCTGGAACCTTCGACTCTGAAGAGCTATAAATCCCCATAAGTTCATTTAAAATAGTATACAGTTAACTTATTTCATGGCCGCTTTCGGGTATGGTTTAAACTCGTATTGTTGCCCGAGGGCAAAGATACATTAGGCCGTTCGAGGCGCGAGGGCAATAGTTTTGACAAGCGCCCAAACAGCCATGAAATAACTGTTTTATTACTTTTGTCTAAACAGTGTAGACAAAAATATGAGTTTGAGATAACAGTGTAGATCCTGAGCAGACTGCTCCTTCAAAGCGGTTTGATCTGGGTATGCATTGTTTGGTTTTAGAATCTGCTTTACAAGAGATGCGAGACACCATAGTTTATTCTTTTCTTTGGCAGAAATTTACTTGTTCCCGTTTCATATGGGAAAACCACAGCATCACACAAGCACAGGGAGGTAATCCATATTCAAAGCAGGAAACCAAATCAAGGGTCTATCACCGGTCAATATCCAAAATTGTCACTAAAATCGGAACAAAATAGCTAATTGTCTACGCCCTATAAAGACTTTGGGTTTAATAGAAGTAAAGTCATTAGTTACCCACAGTGCAGGTTTACCTTCACAACAAGTATGAGCCTTCACAAAAAGAAAACAGAAGACAATAACAAGTATAAGCTTTCACAAAAAGTCAAAAGGTGGTCCAAGGGCAGAGCTCTGACACAGAATTGCTATCAAATTTGTACAAACCCATATTCGATGTCATATTTGTACAGGCTTATACAAAATATACATTTATAAGCGCTCGACCACAATGGACTTCTGTCTTATCCTATAAGTTTCCGGTACTATGTATACAAAGTGGCGTATTCTTCATGCAAAGTCGGTATTTTGACTATCGACATTTTTAATTGAAAAACTGACCGTTTTCAACTAAACCGTTACAAATTATTCAGAGCACGGCACAATGTTTCACACAACTTCCGACACAAATTTAACAAATGATTTTCGGCAAATGATCTTTGATATTGCATGCTAAACAGTTAGAACCGATTTTAATTTTTCAAGAAAAAATTAGGCATATATACTTTAAATGTTTTCCATCAAAATATGACACGCGAAACCTTTTATTGTAGAATGTTTGTGCACAATTTCGTGCGAAGGAAATTCTAAAGTGTTTATAGTGACATTTGAAGAGGTTTTAGCACTGCAAATAACCCTGCAGTGATGCGACGTTGCAACGTCGTATCGCTGTTGGCCCGACGTTAGTACGCTATTTTGTGCTGGCCAGGAAAAATGTAGCAGCCTTTTAACCCAACAAAACATAAGTATGTAAATCTATAAATAGCAACAAAGAAAACCTACAATGCTGGACAGACTACATTCATTTCTAGATTCCCTTTGTAATGAATCAAAGCAATAACATAAAATGACATGGTTTATTAAACAATTTAGTTTGTTTACTTAGGAATGCACAGCATGATTTCTGGCCGGTAAAACATCGAACTTTTGAACTGTTTGGATAATTTTCTCACTTGTTCTGTGCATGTCTTCAACAATGAGTTACCTGGAAATGTGCTTTTAATGGTTTGCTGGCAGGATACAGATATTTCAGTCGAACTTCGATGGTTCGAACCCTTTGGGACCATGAACATTTGTTCGAGAAAGGAGTAGTTCGAGCCACCGAGGGTTACTATCAGTGCAATATCAGGAAGCAAAATGAAGATAATTGTGGAATATCTTTTCGTTGTTCTATTAGAAATCATGCTGTGTCTACTCAATAGAATCGCCTCATCGAGGCGATTCTAATGAGTACATACAACATATGGTCTGTGTACTCATTATAATCGCCTCTTCGAGGTGATTCTTCTGAGTACACACATCAAACATTTGCAATATAAAAGAAGAATATCTCCCTAAATTATATCTATTTCGTATTTGGAGGAATTCCCTGTTGACTCAAGAATATGTTCGACTCATCCATGGTAAACGAGCCATCGAAGTTCGAGCCATTGAAGATGAACTGTATCTCCAATGGAGAAAAGTCATTGTGGGCTGTTTCTTAAAGGGATGTACAGTAAAATTCTTATATTAAGACCACCTTTGGGACTGTTCAAAAGTGGTCTTCAAGACCACGTTTGAACAGTCCCAAAGGTGGTCTCTGACCAGAGGACAATGTATGCAGAAAAGACAAAGAAACATTAACTGCTTCTAAAAGCAGATTGAGTCTTGATTTTAGGTGGTCTTAATAGCGGAACTTTACTGTATATGCATTCAAGGGAGTCAACTGTTTCAATTTGGGGTGGATTGTTTATCAGTCCAGATAATCCTGTTTACAAAAAGCGCAGCTATAAATAACCGTTACCCGAATTTCGTACAAACACTATTTGCGCGGCTTAGCTTTATTGGCTTTATTGGTCAGTGACAGTCACGTAGACATTAGCGGTACAACTCATTCATATTCATCAGTAACTTTGGGTCCATTGACAAACAGTCGACCCACAATACGTATGTTTGCAGGTGACATGTGCAGCCATTTCTATATTCAGTGTTTTTTTTTTTTTTTTTTTTTCAACAATACTCAGTCCTAAATGAGCACATCGGGGCTTGGAGAAATAGATTAGGCTGCATGGTGCTTCCACGCAGAGCTGAAACGTGGTGTGAGTCAGACCTCCAATGCATATGAACATTTTGGTTTGATTGGGCGGCAGGACTTGAGATGTCATTTCATCTCAATGTCGGGTAAAAGTCCCACAAAATTGGAAGCAGCGTCTTCAAAATGACCTAAATAGTGTTGACGCGGACATTAAACCTCAATTCAAACAAACAAACAAATGAGCCACGCCAAGCGAAAAGAGGTACTACGGTATGTGCGCATAGCGAAGACTCAGATCAGCCTGCGCATATGCGCAGACTGATCTGAATCTTCACTGTGCGTTGTGTGATTTGATTTACGCGCAAAGCTGCTTCAGAAAACAGTCAGGGTCAGGGAAGGTTGCATTCTGACTAAGTTTATGGGTACAGACTGATCCGAATCTTCGCCGAGTGCACATGCTCGAAGACCCCTTTTCACTCGTGTTGGCCCATTAATGATGGAAAGAAATAGATGAAAAGCGAGGTCTTCAACAACTTTACAAACGTGATAGGGGAACATAGGTACCACACATATTAGAAAAGTACTAAGTCCTAAACTACAGCCCAGAGTTACCCGATCCACACTAACAGAAATTGATTAAAATGTGCAGACATTGATTAAAATGTGCCAATCCGAACCGAGCGCACATCGGAAGGTTTTGTTTGTTTGTTTGAATTGATGTTTAAAGACCCCGTCAACACAATTTAGATCATTCTGGAGACGTTGCTTTCAATTTCGTGGGATTTTCACCCGGCATTGAGATTAAATGACTTCTCAAGCCCTGCCGCCCAAAGAAACCAAAAGGGTTTATATGTCTGGACGGGCCGACTCGCATCACTTTGCCTGGACACTGATGAGTAAGGAAGCCTTCATGAGGAATAAAATTATTTGTCTAAATCGTGACGGGAGTAAGGGCGAGGATTGCGGCTGCGTTAAATCGATTTAAGCCCCCCCCCCCCCCACACACACACACACAAACCCACTGTGAAAAACTTTTTGCACTGACCGTAGAAGCCTCCGTGGTGTAGTGGTTACGCTACTCGCCTTGTAAACCAGGGATCGCAGGATCGATCCCGGGTTTCTCCAGACTGTCGGATGAGTCTTTAAACCGAGGTCCCGTCTCCATATGACCTAAGCTGTTGGTGGGACGTAAAACTCAAACACTAACAAACTAACTTTGCACTGACCGTTCCAACACTATTTATTTTTGGTATACCAGTCCTTGAATGTGTGTATTGTTTATATCTTTTTGTTTCGGGTATCCAGTTGGCCATTTTGTGGGAAAGTAACAGTCCTTTTGGCTTTCCGCTGTTAATGTTTCCATTACTAGGGTCTAGTTATTTCATGTTTGTGTTTCTTTCCCTTTGGTGACTCAGATGGGAGGTGTGGGTTAATTGGGTTAATTGTATTGTTTATTTCTGTTTTAGACCTTATGGGCGGTTTACGGTCGGAATCAGCACTACGGAAGGTAGGTCAGCCTCTATGCAACCAATGAAACAATGCTGGAAATCGAGCACAAGCCACTTGAACGCTTGATCATAAAATCAGAACAGACAGCAGATGGTCATAACTGCTAGGTTGTTACCCTCATTAATTTCAAAATAAATCAAAATAAGTAAGAATCCATAACTGATAAGAACCAGTGCTTTGAGCTATTGGTCTTAACAAATAAAAATGGTCCTAAACTGCTTACCTGAGTGTTGAGTGTATATTGAAATGAATATCAAGATCAAGAAAATCTATGCCCCTCGATAAAAAGATTGACTTTCGGTGGTTTGATTCGTCAACTTACATTACTTACGTTACTTAGCTTACCTTAAGAGTGAGGTTGATACATGTACCATCCTTGGCTAGCTATACGCCTACTTATGTTACTCATCTTACTTAGCTCATTTCCGTATTATAGTATCTGGTCAGCAAATTTAGATATTTCTCTTAAAACTATGTAAAATCGTTCTTTTTTATCAATTATTAGCGTATTGCACTTAAATTTATGTAGCATGTTTTTTTGTTTTGTTTTTTATCGAGGGGCATAGATTTTTTGACATCTACTTAGATTACTTATACTGCTGTAGTGCCAGGTAAGTAAACTGAGTAACCTAAGTAGAATACTGTAAAATTGCTTATTTTACTTATAGTGGTGATATAAAGATCAGTAACGTAAGTAAAATGAGTAGAATTCAATTAACAGTGAAATCAGAGACTCCAGGACACCAGGTCAGCCTCAGCTCAGCCTACTTACTTTACTTATCTGACAATGATGACTGATAAGAAATCTAAGTAAAGTGAGTAAATACCGCAAGACTGCTTATTTCGCTCATTTCTGAACAAAAATTGGATAAGTTGTGTAAGTAAACGATACAGAAGGCATGGATAGCTCTTTTAGATTAATTTCAGGACTCGGAGTATACTATGAAGTATAAGCCGAACCTTTTAGTTCCATTGGCTTTTAGTTTCATTGGGCGTCAGGGCTGGAGATATCATTTTATCTCAATGTCTGGTAAAAGTCCCACACAATTGGAAGCAGCGTCTCCAAAATGACCTAAATAGTGTTGACGTGGACATTGAACCGCAATCCAAACAAACATACAAATGAGCCATGCCAAGCGAAAATAGGTACTAAAGTTTGTGCGCACATCGAAGACTCAGATCACCCTGCGCATATGCGCAGGCTGATGTGAGTCTTCGTTGTGTGCTGTGTGATTTGCCTTACACGCAAAGCTTCTCCAGAATTCAGTCAGAGTCAAGGAAGGTTACATTCTGATTAAGTTTATGTGTACATGACAAACTACGGAGGGCTTTACTTGTTCGTTTGAATTGATGTTTAACGTCCCCGTCAATACAATTTAGATCGTTTGGGAGACGTTGCATCAAATTTTGTGGGACTTTCACCCGGCATTGGGATGAAATGACATCTCAAGTCCTGCCGCCCAATGAAACCAAAAGGGTGTATGAGCATTGACGGCACGACTCGCATCATTTTACCTGCACTGATGTAATGAGTAATGCGGAATAAAAATGTTTGTCAAAATCGCGACGGGAGTAAGGGCGAGACCGCATAAAATCGCATAGAGAGACATAGAACTTCATTGGGCTCCATGCGGTCAGGATTTCAGCAAACAGGTAGAATGCTGGGAAACATTTGGAATATGGCCGCTGCCAGAAGGCTTCACTGAAACCATTAAATGTGGATTGATTTCAATTGGTAATAAAAGTCAGAGATTAATCATTACTGTAACTTTTTCTTACAAATAAAGTAATTAATTATATTATAAAGATGGCCATTCACTTTAAGCCCCCGCCCCCACCCCCACCCCCACCAGTGAAATACTTTTCACTGACCGTTCCAATGCGGTTCTTCTGTCGCTATTTACTTTTGGTATACCGGTTACCTAGACGGGCCGACTCGCATCACTTTGCCTGGACACTGATGTGTAAGGAAGCCTTCATGAGGAATAAAATTATTTGTCTAAATCGTGACGGGAGTAAGGGCGAACATTTCACTGACCGTTCCAACACTATATATTTTTGGTATACCAGTCCGTCTTTGAATGTGTGTATTGCTTATATCTTTTTGTTTTGGACAGCCAATTGGCCAATTTGTGGGAAAGTAACTGTCCTTTTGGCTTTCCGCTGTTGGTGTTTCGTTGAGGGTCTAGTTATTTCATGTTTGTGTTTCTTCCCCATTTGTGTCTCTGATGGGCGGTGAGGGTTAATTGTATTGATTCCCGACCCTTGCTTTTACTTCTGATATAGACCTTCCGGGCGGTTTACGGTCGGAATCAGCACTAGATCAGCCTCCAGGCAACCCACGAAACAATGCAGACAACCGAGCACAAACCACTTGAACTCTTGATCATCACGAAAACATGCCTATATAATTTTCACCCCCTTGAACCCCACTTTTATATGGTAAAACTGGGGTTACAGGGGTAAACCTTATTTTTCTTATTTCTGCTCTAAAATATAGATTGTGGGTATTCGTTAGAACCGCCTCGATGAGGCGGTTCTAACGAGTGCCCGCAATCTATATTTTGAGCAGAAATAAGAAACATATTAAAAATTTTCATCTTAAAATGTTTTTATTTTTTTCGGCGGTAATGTTTACAATGTATTTATATAGGCGTGTTGTTTTCGTAATGCATAAAATCACAACAGACGCAGGTATCAGACAGCAGATGGTCATAACTGCTAGGCTGTTACCCTCATTCATTTCAAATAAATCAAAATAAGTATAAATCCATGTCTGATAAGAACCAGTGCTTTGAGCTATCGGTCTTGATTTTTATTGAAAATTGATACAACAGAAAAATTGGTCCTAAATCGCTCACCTGACTGCTGAGTAGATATTGAACAAGGAATATCTCTGATTTTATAGCTCCATTTTCTCATAAAACTGACTGCCTGGTTGTCACCACGAATTTGGTTTCAAATGACACATGCTGAATACTTTGACTTGTGATATACCTGTAGCTTCCTTTTTTCATTAAAACAGCACTAATCACATTCTATCTATCTTACTACAGTAGAACTTCAATGACTCGAACCCCGATGGCTAGTTTACCATGGATGAGTCGAAGCCGTTCTTAAGTCCGAAGGGAAAGCCTCCAAATACGAAACAGCCAAAATTTAGAGAGACTTTCTTCTTTTATCTTGCAGATGTATGCTGTGTGTACTCATTAGAATCGCCTTTCAAATATAGAACACCGAGAAGATGTCCCGCAATTATCTTCATTATGCCTCCTGGGATGGCACTAATATTAACCCTTCGTGGCTCGAACTACCACTGTCTTGAACAAATTTTCATGGTCCCGATGGGGTTCGAGTCATCGAAGTTCGACTTATCTAGTTATACTGCAATACCAACTCGCAAGCATTACGTATAGGACTTTCTGGACAAAAACAGCACTAAAAATGTGGATAAAATGTCTTATTCAAATATTGATGGAATTGTGTTACTATAGTTCCATATACACAGTTTCATGGGCCCACTGACTATGGAGAAGATGTTCAAAGGATTTTTACCTAATATGGACACAAAGGCTATCTTGGTCAAGTGACCTTACAAGATTGAATAAAATATTAATTTCCTTGTTTCGATAGACATTACTGTGAAAAAGGTTTTAAAATCTGAAATCTGAGTGACCTTAGGTATATATATGTGACTAAATTTACCAAAACTTTGAGATCACAGATTACAGCAGTTTCTGAAAACTTGACAGTTTTGCCAATACCAAAGTTTAAGTAACCAAATTTGACCTTGGCATATACAAATGTCAAGGTCAAACAAAGGCTAAGGTGAGCTTTTAAACATTGTTTAGCCTTTTTTCCATACCAAAAAAAAAAAAAAAAAAAGACTGAATTTGACTCACACACAGGTAAAATAGGCCAAGGTGAACCAATGGTCTTCATTTGGAAAAACTTGGCAAGGCTCAAGTCTCAATGATGCGTACCTAGTTTATCAAGGTCCTCTGCTATTCAGTTCCTGAGAAACAGATTTTCAAAGAGTTTATATATCCACCAACAACTTTTCTTTCTCCCATCCCATAGAGGCAGCACATGTAATTTGGTTTCAATCAGCCCAGCTTTTAGAGAAGTTAATAATACTGAATCTGACACAACCAGGATAAAGATCAGTAAACTATAAGCTACAAAAGATTCGGAAAAATCCAAAGATTGGCATTCTTTTTTCAATACAAAAATATAAATAGACCAATTTTATCTTGCTGTACAACATGTCAAGTTCAACTAAGGGTCATCATTTGAACAAGCTTTGTAGGGCTCAAGTCCCTACTGTTGCAAACCAAGTTTCAAGGTCATCTGTCATTCATTTCCTGAGAAGATTTTCAAAGCGTCTTCAACCATTTATGGGCATGACAGCCATCATGGTATTCAGGATAAAAGTCAGTAAACTACCTTGACAGGTCAGTGAATGACCTTGCCTTTTAGTATTTGCAAAAGTTTATAACTCGTAGCAGGATCCGAGTTCCACATGCTGCATACCAAGTTCAAGGTCATTAGCCATTTGGTTTCTGAGAGGAGGATTTTTGAAGTTGTTTTTTTTTTTCTCATGTTTGGTTTTTGTTTGTTTGAATTGAGGTTTTACGACGCCGTCAACACTATTTATGTCATTTTGGAGACGTTGCTTCCGATTTTGCTTTCAATTACCCGACATTTAGACGAAATGACATCTCAAACAAACAAAATGGGTTGATTTGTAGGGACGGTCCGACTCGCACCGCCCTTCCTGGGCAGGCTTAGACCTTCTAAGTGGTTTACCAGTATTCATGGTGGTAGATTTCAGCTCTGCGTGGAAACATCATGTAGCCCAATCTATTTCTCATAGCCCCGATGGGCAGGGACCTCCCATATTTGTTTATAGAAGGATCTTGGTCATGTGGATTGGACCATTTGAAACAAATTTTCATTCCGCCATTTATTAAAGGCTTCATATGAAATTTGGCTTCAATTTGCTAAGCTATTTTTAAATAAAAACAAGGTTTTATTTTGATGTCTAGGTGACCTTGGTACTGATGTAGCTTCATTTACGCATTTAGCTGATTGCTTCCCAGCAGGCAAATGACGCAATTGTGACGTCGGTACAGCGTCATGACGTTTATGCAACGTCACATCGACGTCGGTGCAACGTCACGACGTTGCACCGACGTTGATTTGACGTTGCCTTCGCGACGTGTGCCTGCTGGGATATACCAACAACAAAAGCGTAGGTGTCAAAATTCGACCGTAGCGTAGAAACTAGGTCAACACAAAGTCACTATGTGAATATACTATGATGGTTCATATTTCCCAATGCTACTTACCAAGTTTCAAGGCAATCGACGACAACGGATCCTACACAAAATTTAATAGCTCACCAGTGAGCAAAAGGCTCAGGTGAGCTATTAACGGGAATGGGAACACCTGGCAGATTTTTCCACCATTTTTCAAAGGGAGACAACTTTCGGGACTTCCTGTTCGCTTTTCTGTAAGTCCTGTCCCACTGAAAAATGGGTCTACTCTTGAAGGAAAGAATTTGCTCCTCCGGAGCAAATTCTTTCCTTTAGGAGTTGACCCCTATTGACACGGAGACAAAAATACTTTTGCAGGAGTTGCCTCCCCTGAAGGTGTTCCCATTCCCCTTAAAAGGCTAATTTCTTTACTGTAGCGCTGTACCGAAGAACCTACATTTAATCAGGAAGAAGAGGATCCTTGAAGTTTATGGCTCACTTTAATGTTGATAATCTTCATTCGCGTTCTAGCGTTATGAAAACCATTCTGGTTTCGCAGCGATGGACTTATAAAAAAAGGACATACGTATGTAGTTGTCTCCCTCCCTTCACATGGTGGTACATCTTGAAGGATTCCAAGAGGGAACAAATATCTACTCTGCAGAACAGGCCCTATTTGATAAGGGAATGAATACCAGGACAGGAGATCACTTCCTGATTTCCCTTAAAACGCTTTATCTATTCTCATTCAGCCCCCCGCCAATGAAACCGACCGCACACGAGTACGGGTAAACCGCTTAGAGGATCTAAGCCTGCCCAGGCAAAGCAGTTCGAGTCGGCCCGTCCATGATTATAACCCTTATTGGTTCCATTGGGTGGCAGGACTTGAGAAGTCATTTCATCTCAATGTCGGGTAAAAATCCCACAAAATGGAGGCAACGTCTCCAAAATTACCTATATACAGTGTTGACGGGGACATTAAACATCAAATCAAACAAACAAAATCTGTTCTCCTTACCCAACGAATCGCTAATCATGACTAGCTCAGCAGAAGACATTTTCGAAAACATTCATATTTTGGGGTCGATTGTTTATAAATCGACCCAAAGCTACTAAGCATAGAAACTTTTCAGTGCTTAAGTCCACGTGACTATCACTAATATGTAGGAAATCCAGACAACTTTTTATAGAAAACAGCAGAGCTAATTTTATCGCAGGGAGGTCAGTTTGTTGCGTATTAGGATTAGCTATAGAATCTGGGCTGGAATCATGCGTTAGGCTTGGCAAACGGTGTAGACGCAGATCAGACGCCGCAGAACGCGGCGTCTGATCAGGGTCTACATTGTTTGCCCACACTTCAAGAATTTAAGGGTTAAACATTCAGTCTAAGTCCCCGTTCCAGTCTACACTCAGAGACAATCGACCCCCCAGCACTCTCAGTGCTTTGATTTCTTTCTTCTTTTTTTACTAATTAGACTGAAAAGTCAGACTTAACATTTCATGTGAATCGATTCACGTGAAGTGGGGTGCTTGATTTTCTCTGAAAAATAATATAAAACAGAATGTCGTCTGTTCGATTTGCTTGGTGCTTTAACCTTTATTGCTCTCTAGGCTAATTTAGCGGACGACAAGTTGTTGATATTTTTTTCTAACAGGACTTGACATCTCATGCAAATTGTCCTGCAAAATTGTCTCAATAGGAGCCAATGTGCATGGGATGAATTAAATTGTCTCCGTAGACAATTTGCATGAGATGTCAAATCCTGTTTTCTGTGAAAATTTCAAAATGTCGACTGCTGCTGCAAAAAAAGGGCCCCGTCAAGCGATTTTGGTACTTATCGCCTATGCGAGCAGCGAAGGTTCAGGCGAGCCTGCGCATCCGCGCAGTCTCGCCAGAACCTTCGCTGCTCGCTCATACAAGCAGTGAATCAAGAGGAACCTTCAGACAGAAAGCCATATCCCTGGCCCCTCTGAATGGCTGGGCATGCGCAGTTTAAATTTGTTATGACGGAATGCTCGAAGACACAAAATCGCTTGGCGGGGCTCAAATAATGAATAAATAAAAATACATAAATAAATAGATAAAATAATAAAAAATGCTAAGCATACAGAGCGTTAAATTGCTTTTGTGCATTGCGCCGAGAATGGCATACGGCCAGTTATTGACTGATTTGTTTGTTTGATTTGAGGTTTATCGTCCCCGTCAACACTGTAAAGGTCATTTTGGTGACGTTGCTTCCAATTTTGTGGGACTTTTAACGGGATTGAGATGAAATGACATCTCAATCCCTGCCGCCCAATGAAACCAATAGGGTTTATAAGCATGGACGGGCCGACTCGCACCGCTTTGCCTGGGCAGGCTTAGATCCTCTAAGCGGTTTACCAGTACTCGTGTGCGCGTCGGTTTCAGCTCTGCGTGGAAGCATCATGCAGCCTATCTATTTCTTCAAGCCCCGATGGGCGGGGGCGATAGTTATTGACTGAGCTAGATCACATAACCACAAATCAGTTCAGTCAGATGGAACGAATGCCTAGTCACTCCGCCCCTATGAGCCCCGCCAAGCGAATTTGTGTCTTCGAGCATTCCGTCATGGCAAATTTTAACTGCGCATGCCCAGCCATTCATAGGGGCTTTCTATCTGAAGGTTCCTCTTGATTCACTGCTTGTATGAGCGAGCAGCGAAGGTTCTGGCGAGACTGCGCGGATGCGCAGGCTCGCCTGAACCTTCGCTGCTCGCATAGGCGAAAAGTACCAAAATCGCTTGACGGGGCCCGGTTATAGAGAGAGCAATTATGGTCAGACTACACGCATTATTATGGATTGGCAACGTTGTTGTTTGTCATAGAACTGTCGTCTGCAATGTGGCATCAACCAGTTCAAAGATATGCGGCGGTAAACTATAATTTAGCACTTAACTTAATGCCATACTATACACAAGGAGCTTATTGATGAGCTCTTGCCATACACCATAAAGAAAATTGGTCTGCTATTAACTGAAACATATGCGATTTTTCATCGTCAATATTTATTTTATTTGTTATAACACTGAAGCTATTTAATCTTTCCTAGATGTCAGAAAGCTAAAAGAATAAAATAGTGTTTTTTTTTTTCTGCTCAACACTGACAGAAACAAGCGAATCGACAAAATTATGGTTCTGTTCATTCCTCCAAATTCATGAGGAGAATGGATAATCGAGACGGAATTTTCCCGCTATTTTTCAAAGGCAGACTACTTTTTCTTGCACACCAGATAAGAAAATCTGTGGTTTTGGCCTGGAAACAGCATAGGTATAGTGTGCGAAAAATAAAACGTGCAGTAAACTAAAATAAAAATTTTCGGTGGTTTTGTGCAAGAAAAAGAAAGTAAATATGGGATTCTGTTGTAAATGAGAATGTCATACCCTCGGGATGAAAGTGCTGAGCGGAACCTCAGCAGAGCCTCGGTTCCGCTCAGCAGGGTCATCCCTCGGGTTGGAAACGCCCATCTACAACAGAATTCCATATCAGATTCATATATTCTTGCTCGCTGGTGGTGAAATCTGTCCCGTATATGTGCCCATGTGAGACTTATAGAATCTACGATGGGGTTGAGACCGAGACAAGGAAATCTCAGGCAAGTTTTCAGTTCATTTAAGTCTCAAGCGAGGCTGTGCCCGGTTTGCATGGGTAACACAATATGCAAGACAATTAAAAAAATAGTTCCATTGCCATGTACTTATTTTCTTATATTAAGATTGAGACAGCTAATAAACCGTAGGGCGAGACAGCAGTGTGTGACAAAGAAATCTCACACTGTCATACAAAGGGATTATAAGAATCTGATATGGGGTTCTGTTGTAGATGGGCGTTTCCAACCCGAGGGAGGACCGTGCTGGGCGGAACCGAGGCTACATGAGCGTTTCCAACCCGAGGGAGGACCGTGCTGAGCGGAACCGAGGCTACGCCGAGGTTCCGCTCAGCACGGTCATCCTGAGGGTTGGAAACGCCCATCTACAACAGAACCCAATATTGGATTCTTTTTCTTGCACAACACCTCCCTACAGTATATCTTTTCTTCTTTTTAAGATTTCATACAAAAGTCCTGTATTCAGTGTCCTTTAACAATAAATGAGTCAAATAATAGTAGTATAGTAGGACCCTTATTCGCCTTACTATGATCGGCG